>CM017442.1:30180095-30240580 GCA_007726485.1 Eragrostis curvula
TGTATCGCACATTGGTCCAAGCCTCGTCGACGGTGGGTCGTGTCACCTCCTTGCGTGTGATAGGGGCCTCCTTGAGCACCATGCCCGCGAGCTGTTGCTCCACTTGGGCGAGCGGCACCTAAAAGCCTTCATCTTTATTTCCCTTAGCTTCATGGGAACTTGACTTCACCCTTATCATGTTCACGGCATGGTAGTCGGGATTGATAGCTTCCGGCTCTAGGTTTATCTTCTTCTCGTTGATGGCCCTTTGCAGCCATTCCTTGAAGCTGATGCAGTCCTCAATGACATGACCAACATACCTGTGGTATGGACAATATAGCGGATTATTAGTCATGTTTACCTGATCGGGTCTTTGTGGTTCTGGCAAGTTGAGAGCTTTGTGCTCCATCAACTGCTCGAACATCCCCTTTATTAGCTCCCGTCGGAAGATGTAAGTCTTCTTGAGCATCTCTTGCATAGGAGGACGTCGTCTACCCCCGGCTTGTTCGTTCCTCGCGCCTAAGGTAGGCACTTGGCCTTGAGACGGGGTAGAGAAGAGTCTTGTTGCATTTGCCTCCGCTGGAGCCTTCGCCTTGCCCCCGTTGTTGCTTGGCTTGGCAGTTGATTTGAAGCGCTTGTTTGGATCAAAAGCACTTGCGTTCTTGTACAGCTCCATGATTTGAGGCGACTTCTCAAACTCGATCTTGGTAGCGGCGACCGCGGAGCTCAAAGTGCTGAACGTCGTTGGCCCCCGTCGAGACACTTCAAGGGACCAATGTTGTTGCATCCCATGGACGCACATGTCAATGGCGTCCTCAAGGTCCATCTTTCTCGAAAGTCGCACGTAGCTATTCCGGAAGCGTATGATGTAGTCATCGATGTCTTCATCGCGTCGTCGCTTTACTTGCGTTAGCTCGACGACGGATAGGTCTTTCTTCATAGCGACGAAGTGCCTCCTGAATACCTCCTTCATGCCGCTCCAACTTTTGATGGACCCCACCGGCAAGCGACTATACCAGTGGAAGGCCGGTCCAGTCAAGGACCCAGAGAATTGGCGAAGTAGTAAGGACGAGTTGTTGGCGGTGTCACCACATGCCGCCTCGAAGTAGGCGAGATGCTCCCTTGCGTCTCCAGTCCCGTCGAATCGACAGAACTTAGGTGGGTGCCACCATGCAGGGAATGGCACTAGGTCGTGCCAAGCTTCATACGGCTTCTCAAGCTCATTCTCCATTGATTGAGGGGCGTGACTCGCGGTCATCTGCCTCATCTTCTTGTTTACCATGTCTTCAACAATGTCGTGGTAGTCCTTCAAGGTCGAGGGGAAGGCTCCATGCTTGAAGCGTTGTTGGGGACGGCTTGTTGTCGAGGATGTACGCTCGCCATTCCCTCCATCTCTTGTAGTTGTGGGTCGATAACAAGGGACGGTCGGCTCGCCCTTGGAGGAGGTTGAGCTGAACTTCTAACAATTTGGAACAATTGTTCCATTCTTGTAGACAGTTCACTCATCGCCTGCCTTTGTTCTTGCAATTGCTCTTCAAAGCTGGCTCGTTGTTTCTCCCCTGATGGTTGTGGGTCTTGAGGGAGTCTCATTTGAGGTGCTTGTGGTGGTGCTCGCGGGAGACCACTTTGAAGTGCTTGAGGTGCTAGCCGAAGTCCATCTTGAAATCCTTGAGGGAGCATTCCTTGGGGAAGCCCGAATTGAGGAGCTTGAGGTTGCGCTTGCAGGGCCCCCAATGGAGGAGCTTGGGGTGGTGCTTGCAATTGCCCATCTTGAAGTGCTTGAGGCGGTGGTTGCGGGAGTTCGTCTACCGCCATGTGTGCTGGTGCAGCGTTGAGCACATCGGGATAGTCTTCCCCATCGGACGGGATAGAATGGTTGAGATCACCGTAGTGAGGGGAGCGAGGAAGCAACTCCAAGGACGAGGATGAATCAGGGTCAGTGCAGGTTCCGTCACGTGGGTCATAGTCGTCGACCACTCCAGCCCCATTCCGGATCTCTTCCATTCTTTGAAGTGCAATCGCCCTAAGCCGTGTGCTGGCCCCAGCTCGATCAGCAACTTCTTGTAGCTCTTCCAAGTCTTGTGGTAACCTAGAAGAAATGTCGATGTAGCGTCGAGGGGAGATATCCGACCCACGAGCATCGTCACCATCGGACAACGACACCTTCCCGGTGGTGGTGATGGGGAGGCATGTCGCGGAAGACCTCACTTCCTCTCCTTGGGATGTAGACGTACTTGTCCTCTCCTGTTCTCCCGAACCCTTGAACCACGAACGAACATGGCCGAGGTGGGGTAGGATGGCTTTCGTGAAGCTTGCCTTCGGGTTTGGGACAATTTCTTCATCGGAGGGGTAGGTGAACTCCTGAGTGATTGGCGGTGGAACATAACTATCTTCATAGTCACCCCTTGAATGCGCCGCTAAGGCGGTGCACATGACGACATTCTCTTGAGGCCCTTCCTTTTCCTTGGCCTCTTCTTGGGAAGAAGCACCCACCATTTGCTCAACTCCATTGGGAGGAACGACGGTAGTCGATTGAAGCGTGGCAGCATCTTGTGGTTGACGGAGCATCCCACCAGCTTGTTGCCGCGGCGTTTGCTCGACCTCTTCCATGGGAGTGGCCTGTTGAGTCAAGTCTTCTTGGCTCTTTGGTGAGGACGTGGTATGAGCAGCGGGAACATATTCTTGACCACGTCGTAGAATAGTTGGAGGAGGTTGTTCCGTAGGCTTAGCCTCCTTGTTGCTAGCTTCATCGACTTGAGGCTTGCGTGGTCTTGGCATCAAGCGCTCGACGAGGTATTTGTACCTCTCATGTTCTTCCAAGGTGGGGGAGATGCGGAACGTGATCCTCCCATTCTCCTGTTGGACTTCACCATCAGCTCGTACATGAACTTGGGTGTGTCTCAACACCAAGACTTTGAGCTCGCGGTACAACATGTGGCGGTTCCTCCGACGCCTCTCCCGCTTGCGTTGTTTCTCCGTTGGTACTTGGTGGGCTCTTGATGGAATTGGTGGTCTTGGCGCATCCTGTCGTGCCGCCAAGTTAGGCGCATTAGCCTCATGCTGCCTCAGTGCGTTGGTCTCTCGCCTTTGGAGAGAAGTCGCTTGGGTAGGTCTTGATGCTTGGGTGGAGTCACGCACACGCCACTGTTGCGTAGGGCGAGCCAATGTAGAATAGTCTTGGCGTCTTGACCATTCTCTCCTGTATGAAGGCAACCTTACATGTCCCCTTTGAGCATCTCGAGGAGGTGAAGGCCTACGCCGTGGCGCTAGCGTTTGACGTTCATGTTGAGGACGATGGCTTGGGCGATGTCGCTCCGCCATGCTTCTCACCCTTGAGGATGAGGGCTCTTGTGCTTCTTGGTCTCGAATCCTCCTCCTAAGTTGGCTCACTTGCTCTTGGAGTTGACGAAGCTCTCGCCGCACATCTTCTCCTTGCGGTGCTGGCACTTCGGATTGCAAGACTGCAAACCCGTTGTTAGAGGAGAAAGGGCCACTAGCAGAAATGTGGCGACATGGCGCCCAATTGCTAGGGAAGTTGTCGATGTCAGTGTTGAAGGAGATAGTACGTCCAGGGAGGAAGGGTAGCTTCTGTGAGCGACGCCTCTTCCAATACTCCTTCATGATTGTGCGCCTCACAAGCTCTTTGATCTTGGTCGGCTCGTGTGCCCATTCATCGGGGAAGATGTTGTACGGTGCCTCCAACTTGCTAGGGTAGTTGAACACCTTGTCAGCAAGGTCTCTTGTGTTAAGAGACCAATCCTCTTCCGGGACCGTGCTTTGGGCGATGCGAGAGCTGATTTGTTGGTGTAGGCGTTGCACCTTACGGTACTTCCTCCTATAGTTGCGAAGGGGGTGAGGACTATCCGATAGACGAGCAGTCGTCATGTGTCGCCGTAGATTGTTGCAGACGGCCTCCAAGTCTTCAAGTAGCTCCACCTCGGTGCGCTCCACATTTGGCTTGGGCACCACCAATATGGGGGTTGGACTTGGGCGACGAAGAGCGGCGATGCTTGCACTCTTGTCCGCCGCCTTCATGCGTAGCTGCTGGGAAACGCGAACATCTCCCTTTGCCTCGGCCTTCTTGGACTCCTTTAGAAGGGTGCGGGCTTCAACCATCAAGGTGCGGCGCTCCTTCTTCACCTCGACGGACGCGTGCTTTCGCGCCTTCTTGGTCTTCACCACTTGGAATTGGGCCGGGTCTTGGGTTTGGTGCATGTATGTCTTGCCACCATGGTTGAAGACCGCCATGGGAGGAAGCCTCCCGAAGTGGATCAAGAACGGCGTCTCGGTGTTGGCAGCCTCAACAAGTCCTCCTGCAAGAAGGGGACTTCACGTCAGGACCGCTTGGAGGAGAAGACCATCAAGCAGCATGCTGTGTGCTTTGGATGAACGGCGAAGACGAATCCGATGACCACTTGCGCAGCAAAGATGGGAGGAGAACCATGTCCCACTGGGCGTGCCAATTTGTTTAGGAAGAAAAATCACACAAATATGCGGGTTTCTCCCTAACACTGCCCTGGGGAATGTAAAAGAAAAATATGCGGGCGTGCCAGTGTACTAAAGTACACAAAATGAAAAGGGGAAACACATTTATTTATATTTCAGAAATACAAATAAGGTTCCCAAAAGACAATGCGCTCCATAGCCTGCTGGCGGCTATCTAACTCCGGCGATGTGGTCTTCTTGGTTCCTAGGGCCTCGGAAAGCTCCTAGTTAATTACATCCACGAGTCCTACTCGTGGAACACCTCCGATTAAGCTGCGTGGTCATCGTCTTCGGTCTTCGCTTCACGTTCTCCGTGCATGTGTGTTGATGGTGATGTATGTATTGGCGTCGGCGTCATCCATGGCCTCGTCGGTCCATGAGCCGTTGATAGTGTAGCCTTAGCGTCGGCTGCACCCGCCATCGTCGTCCGGCCTCGTCGGTCACGTACGACTCGAAGTAGTGGTAGTAGTAGTAGGGAACATGCACGGTGTTCGCTTGGCTCGTCCGAATGCGGCGACTTGACAGCGTCGTCGAAGAGAGTGGCATAGTAGTAATCTTGGATGTTGAAGAATTGTAGAACTCCATCGAGAGGCTTCGTCTTGGCTGTGTACAGATACGTATGCACTTGTGTGTGCAATATGCATGCGCATGTAACATGCATGCATGCATGCATCGATGCACGTAATGCACAAATGCATGTATCAGGTATTTCAGCGTCATGTTGACGTGGGCTTGAATGAAGGAGTGACATGGCTTGTGCAACTTGAGCGACGTGTTGCGTGACTCTCGTCGTCGACGGCCCCGGCGACGGCGTCTCTTCGTCTCCCCGCGGCACCTCGGCATCCAGCAGCGATCTTGCGCTTGGTGACGGTGGCGTCTTGCGCTTGACCGCGATCTCGGCGGCATCTCGAGTGTCTTCAGGTCAGCGTCGTCTTCAACAACGACTGCTTGTGTTGAGGTACACGACGTCGGCGGCACGGCGACATCGTCGTGCTCATCTTCGGCTTCATGTCCGGCACCGTCGCCGGTGATCGGCAACGTCGTAGCGGTGGCGGCGTCAAGTGCGTGACTGCCTTGACCGATGAACGGACGGCTCCTGGATGGCATGGGTGCGAGACCGATCCATGCATGCGATCTGATAGAGTAAAGAAAATAGATGGCTAAAAGCCATGCTTACCCATGGTTGCCGGCATGGACACCATCGTCGTCCTCCCGGCCAGCGAGCTCCCCGGCACCCGCGAGCTCGGCGTAGACGTACAGCAGGGAGTCGTTGATGTGTTGCTCGATGTGGATGGCGTGGCTTTGTGTTGTGTTGGATGGTGGGTGGCGCTGCGGTGCTCTGGAGTTGTGAGCAGCCCGGCGGCGTCGAATGAATAGATGTGTGTGTCCCCTTTTGCCGTAGGGTTGGGGTGCCTTTTATAGGCACCAGTTAGGGTAGGCAGCGAGGCCGTGGTTCCCTGCGCGCGCCGCCTCTGGGTCGTTGCAACGCGAGATACGCGGCTGCCATTTCCGTTGAGCGCCGCGTGAAGAGAGATACGCATGCGGCATGGATAAGCATGCCGACGCAGCGTTCTTCAGCTTTGCAAACTCATAATCACGGACATGTGGGGCTAAGCATGGACAAGCCCACGTATCAGCCGAACGAGTGCTAGAGGATCTTTGGTTGCGTTCGTTCCGCATCCTCGGCGAGATGATCCATCGAGTTGTTTCTTCGTGCTTATCAGGTCATGGCTGGAAGGTTCTAGAGGCTGGGTAGTGGGCCACCGTTGAGCGTAGCCTCGGCCCCAATAGCTCGTATACGTACACATGCTTCGTACGTTACGGCCAACTCCAACAGACGCACGTTCATGCAAGTTCTTCCAGCTCTATTGGCATGCGCGCGTGCGTGCTGCACACTTAGCGTTTTCCTTGCCTTCTCTTGCTTCTTGTCTTGCACGTATAAGTTCTCATGGATAGCACGTATACGTGAAGTGCTAGGAGACCTTGTACAAAATTTCGTCGAACACCGGTGTTCACGCACGGCACGCCAGATTGCGTCCAGTGCTCTCTCGATGTATTGTGGTGTTTATGGAAAGCCTCCACTAGATGGTCCTGCCATGGATGGTGTTGTTGAAGCGTGGAAGAAGAGTGGATGCCGCTGTGATGCAAGACAGGTTGCTGTGAATGAAAGAGTGAGTAGAGGATAAGGTTTTGTAGGAGTGGTTCCTGAAATTGAAAGCACGAGTGGGAGGCCGTAGTAGAGATTCCGGCTATAATGTAGCTCCATTATTTTGATGGGAGTCGGATGCATGCATCAAAAGCGTCACATTGAGCAGACATACATGCATGGGGACATTGGATGCTCCTGGGATTCTTTGGCTGTTTTGCAAAGCGGGGACCTTTGATGGGAGTTTGACGGGGCTGTGATGCATGCACCGAGAGCATTAATTGAGGGGACATGAAAGACAAAAATATAAGACATATAGTACTAGTACTGGACATGAACATGTAGCATGACATAACATAGAATCTATACGAGCTACAGACAGAAGGTGACACAACACTAAATCCTACCACGCTTAGGGGCGACACCCCTAAGTGTGCCTGGCTTGGCTGCCCTGCGTCCCGCCCTCACGTGATCGGCAGAGTACGTCAGTGGCTCAGGAGGAACGACGTGGCGTGTAGGACGGCTCTGAGGGAGTGGTGTCTCGTAGCCGCCCTGCGAGACCTGTGTCGCTGGAGGAGCTCCAAATAGCTGTGAATCAGGAACTATATTGGGCTCGTTCTGGACTGGAGCAAAGTAGCTGTCGAAGTCGAACGCTGGTGTAGGAGAATGTCGGTGGCTCCGCTCGTCCTCCTCGGCGTACTCATAGTCAATCGGCGCCATATGTGGTACATATGACGACGGCCCTGCAACATCAGTGGCCTATGTCCACGATGTGTACTGTGTACCTGTGCACAAATATATAGTAATAAAAGTAAGAAATGCATCAATACGTAGTTATAATAGTAAGAAATGCATCAATATAGTTTTGATGACGAACAAAATTGCAATGAATTAATTTACAAAGTCGAACGGTATTAGTACCTGGTGCGGAGAAACCTGGTGCGGAGAACGTCGGTCGAGGCGGAGGCCCCGGTGCCATCCTGTGCGTGAACGTCGTCTGCTGAGGAGGCGGCTGTGCTGGACGAGAAGAGGGTCCCGACTGCGAAGGGTGTGGGACGGCATCCGTGTTCCGACTACAGGGCGTGCACGAGGTGAGCTTCACGAGGTCAGTAGCGGCATCATAGATCCGCCTCATCGCAAGGGTGATCTCCTGGGAGGTGAGCTGAATGCCCTGCCTCAAGCGCTGTAGAGTTGATCCCGACTCAACAGCAATCTTCTATCCTATGTCGGCCTACAACATAAACAACAGTTGTTATGTTAGAGTCGTTATTTACCTAGTATTGTAAACAAGGTTAGAAATTTCGTTATTTAGTTATAATATTAAACTGGCGAAACTAATTATCTATAAAACTATAAATTTAATAATTATTTTAATATAAATAACACTTGTATTGTAAACAAGGTTAGAAATATCGTACCGCAAGCGACCAAGTCTGATCCCTGTGGGTCGGGTACGTGTCGGCCAACTCCGTTGTGTGGCTCGGTACCGTAATCGGTGTGTACGTCACCCTTGTCCGAGTTCGGGGGACGTACCAGCGAAGGTACTCCTCGTAGGCCTCCAGGGTGAAAGGCCTCGCCTCCTGAACTACCTCCTCCAAAGCATGGGCCCACTGAACCACCCACGGCTCCAGACGTGGCTCCCAAACGGTGCCAGTCAACTGCCCCTTCCGCGTCCATCTACAGAACGAGACACATATAAGAGGAAAGTAAAGAATTAAAAATATTGAACATGTTAGCGAAGCAGTAACTTACAAGTGAGCTGACGGTGGTACAAGTGGATGGACGTCCACGGGGAAGTTCTGGTGAAGACCGAACTGGCGCATCACTCGGTGGGGTGCGTACTCCTCCACGAAGATGTCGAACACCAACGCCTTCCTCGTGAGCCAGTACTGGCTGTCTCTCGTGCACAAAGACGACAGTCCACCGGGTGCTCGGGCCGCTACCTGGTGTGCACTGTACGGCATCCAACGCAGGTCCTCGTCTGCTCGGATGCAGTCAAACGACCAGACGTACTGTGGGTACGCCCTGTGCACCTGGACGTTAGCCCAAGTGGGCTGCATAGAAACAGCCGTTAGAAAATATATTGCAACAAATGGAAGAAATAAAGAGGAAAAAAGTTTATGTAATTGCAAACTTACCCGACGTCGGCACCACAGCGTACCCATCGTAGGGCCGTCCTCGCCGCTGTCACCGTAAGCTAAAGCTCCGTAGCTCTGTAAATCCATGTGAGGACGACCGATGCTGAACCGCTCGTAGGACCACAACTGAAGGAGCAGGGGGCAACCAGTCAGGATCGCCACGGGGTCCGTCTTTGTGCAAGCATCACAAAGGCCCCTGTACGTCGCAGCCAACACAGCTGACGCCCAACTGTACTGTGGGATATCCTCCAGTGGCTGATCCGCTATCTGGTGAGCGAAGTGGATCAGTTGCTTGCCCACAGAGTTGCCGTGGGAACTCGTGAACATGATCCATCCGAATAACCAAAGCAGGTAGGCCTCCAAGTGCCTCGACACAGTGGCGTCGTCCGCCTGGGGGTGAATCGAGTCAGCCTGTGCATAACCAACAACAAAGTATGTTACAGAGCAAGCGTTTTTATATTGTATATATACTCAAAATGTACACTGCAATGAATGTGATCACCTGAAACTGTAGAAGCCAGTTCTTCGGTGGCCCGTGGTGCTCGTCAGCTGGAATGGGACGGTACACTGGAGACCCTTCTCGGCGCACAATGCCCTGAAAACGGCCCTCCAGGTCGGCACGCCACGTCACTGGCACGTCGGGTGCGGTGACAGCCGCACCAGCAGTAGGTACGCCAAAGAGGAACGAGACGTCCTCAAGTGTCGGCGCCATCTCACCACACGGGAGGTGGAACGTGTGTGTCTCAGGCCTCCAGCGATCCACCAAAGCAGCGAGTAATGAACGGTCAAACCCGAACCGTCTCGCCGCATCGGCATGGTCCTCCCCGGCTGTCGCCTCAACAAGCCGACACAGTGGGAGGAGGCCTACTGCACGTAACCTGCACATTTGAAATTAATTAGCACATAAATTGAGATTATAAAACTGAAAAAGGAAAATGATTCAACATATACCTAGGAATCCAACGCTCGTCCAACCGCAGCAACTCAAGAGGCACCCTGGGTCGCAGAACGGGCAGCTCAGCACCTCTGACGGCACTCAGGTACGACCGGTGTCGTCGGTCCACAACTGCGTCAAGCAGCTCCGGACGCTCTGCGCCGCCCTCCTCCCCGGTCGCCATAGCTGTACACATTTTGATCAGATGATTGCACGTTAGTACACATAATATGTGTTAAAGACAATAATAAAACACTGAAATCACAAGACAATCCAATATACATATTACGAAAGACAATACAACATACATAGTTCTTACAATGCACTGCAGTTTAGTTATTACATCGCATCATTTAAGTACGAACGAATTACATCAAAACAGAAACATTGACAGTCCTTACAACGATAACAACATAGTTCGTACAACGCATGACACCAAAGGGCTACATAAAATGAAATACATGAAAACATATAACACATTTCAATGAGCACTTCCATCCGATCGTCCCCCTCCACGACGTGCACGAGGACGACGACCGTCTTGTGGATTGCCAGAAGGCCCTGCCTCGCCTTCGGTCTGCACATTATTTCTCGTGCATTTCTTGTACGTATGTCCAGTGTCATTGCACTTTGTACATCGAACCTCCTTTCTCCCTGCCTCTTACTCATCCATGTCGTTACGAATACGGCGGCTCTGCCGACGACCACGCTTCTGCCTCAGTTTATCCGTATCAGGACCACGTAGGTAGTCAGGGCCCGGCTCGCTTGTAAATGTCCCAAATATAGCAAAGCCATAGATCTCAGCATTCCATGTCGTCATGACAGTCTCCTTAAAAAAATACGGCGACACATAAAGTCTTGGTGCCATGTTTGTAAGCGAGCAAGCTGATATAACATGTGAGCAAGGCCTATGTAGGAGCTTCGGCTTCATGCATGAACATGAGCATGTCTCGTTCCGGATAATGCATTCCTGCACAATCCTGTCACAGTTGCCACCGCGCCGACCCCTGTCTCTACACGTAATCTCAAAACGATTCTCCCTTGTGCCCATAGGTCGTGCGCGATGGAATTCTGCCTTTTTGACCTTTTTTTCATGTAATCTGTCATGAACGGTGAGAATATCAGCCCACTATCAGCCAGTGCATTAGCAGCATCTGCATGTCGCTCACGGAAATATCTACAAATTCCGTACAAAATTCCCTCAACAATAGCAACAAGAGGCAGTCCCCTGAGCACATGCATCACCAAGTTGTATACCTCTGCTAAATTTGTGGACATTATTTCATATCTAGCCCCTTCTGTATCATATAATAATGACCACTTTTCCTTTGGCTCATGCTCAATCCAATCCGAGAAGCATCTGATAGATGACCCGGACCTCCGGACAATATTTCTGGACACATTAGTTGGAAGCCCACAAAGAGGCACTGGCATATCATCAGGTTTCAGGTTCGGCTTCTTCAAGAACTCTTCAGTTTGCTTACTTGTCAACTCATCGAGACGCTGCCACAGCGCGTTGAACTTCCTCTGCTGATTCTGATTGCAAAGCCTCTTGAACATATTCATTAGTTGCTTATTCTTGAACTTTCTAAAGAAATTTGCACCCAAGTGTCTCATGCACCACCTGGACTTAAGGTCCGACCACCGAGGCGGAAGGCCACGCTCAGCATTACCATGCTGCATATCCAAAATCGCCCTCATAAGTCAGGGATGACGGTCATGTATTACGCAAACATCAGGTCGTCCTTGCACCACTGCCAGCCGGACACGTTCCAGAAACCAGTACCAACTATCGGTGTTCTCACTCTCCACAAAAGCGAATGCCACCGGTAATATTTGGTTGTTCCCATCAACTCCAATAGCAGTCAGTATCTGACCTTTGTACTTCCCTGTCAGGAACGTACCATCCATACACAGAATTGGCCTGCAATGACGGAAAGCAGTTATGCACTGACCCAATGCGAAGAAGGCACGGTGCAGTATCAATTTCCCAGGTTTTTTTGGATTGTCAACATCCATGATATCATAATATGTCCCAACATTCCTCTGCTTTATGGTTTCCAGTAGCTTTGGCAAGTTCTCATAAGATGTTTCATATGAACCAAACCTCTTCTCAATCACCTTCTGCTTCGCTTTCCAAGCCTTTGAGTAGCTTATGGTGTACTTGAAATCCTCTTCTATGGTATTGATTATTGATTTTGGCTCGTAGCTTAGGTTCTCCACAATTCTGCTGTACATGTAATCTGCGACGAACTTCGATGTCAGGGCACTGTTACACTTCTCCAACTCTAGAAGCTCACATGTATGGTCCCTCACTATAGAGCATTTCCACATCGAACTCCATGTTTCCTCATAAGCATGCACCCGAAACGGACACTGTGTGAAAACGCACTTCACATCATATAGTTTCCTCGTCGACCTAGCGACCGAAAAAGACCTCTTCACTGAAAGAGACCAGTACTTCACAGCACTCATGACACTCTCCTTGTCTTTGTACATTGCTCCCTCAGTCACTTCATTCGAATGGAACTCCCATGGCACAGAATATCCTTCAGTAATTGTCAGATTTTGAAAGTTCTGACTATTCCAATCAGAAGGGACGGGAATAGCATCCTCATTGTCTGATGAATCAATATCCGGAATATGCTCGTACTCCATGTCGTCCGTCACCATCTCCTCGACAAGGTGCTCGATTCGTTCTCCTTCGTCAGCTTCACCCATCGGTTCAATAGGTGCCGAATCATGTTCTGCATCCTCAGTGTCCTCAGCACTTTGAACCGTGTCCTCCATATCTTGAGTACCTTCCTCTTCCACGTCTTCCATCTCTGACACCTCCTTCATGTACGCCTGAGCAAGAAGTACCAGAGGCCATCCACATTCTATGGCTTTATTCACATATTTTCTCCAAGTTGATGTTGCATCAGGTGGGATTAACTCCCACAAATATCCGTGACGTGCACGGCTGACCATACCCATAACATTCAGACCGTGTTGGTTTTGATCAAGCCGAAACAGCTTCATCAACCAGTTCCGTATTCCTGTCATTGTCTTTTCATTTGGTTTTGGCACTCCTTTACACACTGATTGAAATCCGGACAGATCAACACCATTTTCATTATAACCAATCTGCCCTTCCCCGTAATAAATTTGAAAATATAACTTGTCTGACATACCTGCCGAAACAGGACAATCGTTTATTTAACCAATCCTACCAATTATACGACCGCAATTATCTGATAATACTATAAATGTACGCTATTATCTGATAATACTGTAAATACGTACGCTACTATCTGTAATACTATAAATACATACGCTATTATCGGATAATACTATAAATACGTATGCTATTATTATTTAATTTATATACACTACTAATTTCTATAATAATTCAAACTTACAATCTACATTTATTTGCTACTCTAAATTAAAAAAAATCTACATTACAAGATTAAAAAATAATTACTAGCTATCTAAATATAAAAAACTATTGAATCTAAATCCAGCTATCTAAATTTTTAAATAATCTTACTATAAATCTAACTATAAATACTAATATAAATCTAAATATAAAAACTAATATAAATCTAAATATAAAAACTATTTAAATTTAACAATAATCAAAATTTAGAAAATTACCTTTCTCACTTTCTACTCCTTCCTTCCTTTTCTTCCTCCTCCCTCTCCTCCTCTTCTTTTTTCTCTTCCCTTCCCTTCCCTCTCCTCCGCTCCTCCTCTCCTTTTCTCTCCCCCGACGCTCTTCTCTGAACTCTCCCCCGACGCTCCCTCCCTTCTGCCTCAGGCGCGCGGTGGGGCGAGCCGCGGCGCGGCTTAAATAGCCAGAGCCAGTCGCCCGACCGTTGGGCGAGGGGGACCCGCAGCGCCCAACGGTCGGGCGACTGGGCCCCGCAGTCGCCCGACAACGGGGCGAGTGGTTCCTGTCGCCCAACCATAGGGCGAGTGGGTCCTGTCGCCGGGCTATAGGGCGACTGGATTGCTGGGACCCGGCTCTGTCGCCCTTTCAACGGGCGATTAGGCCTAATCGCCCATTGAAAGGACGATTGGGATGCTAGTTTTACAAATTTTTGAAACGGCATGTTATTTTTTTAAATTTATTTAAAAATAATGTTATTAATAAAAAAAAACCTCTCTAGAGTAGTGCTGCCCAAACAGGCCGTGACAAGTGGGCCGGCCCGAAGCACGGAATTTTTAGCCCGGCCCAAGCACGACACGGCCCGTTTAATTTCGTGCCGGGCTGGCCTGGTAAAACTTTTCGTGCCGTGCTTGGGCCGAGGGCGTGGCCCGACGGGCGGCACGGGCACGGCCCGTTTAAGCCGCGGCACGCAAAGCCCGTTAATGGCCCATGAAAGCACGAGCCCGAATAAAGAGTAGTGTAAATATATTTTTGAATTCTTATAGACTCAAGAAGGAAATTTGGTCTGATGGTAAAACACTTCACTCTAGAGGTCCTTGGTTCAAATCTAAAGTCCCCCTATTTTAACACTCATTTTGCTATATATTTACACTAATGGGCTAAACGGGCCTAACAGGCTTAACGGGCCGGCCCGGCACGGCTATGTAATTTCGGGCCGTGCCGTGTGTCGATGGCTCAGCACGACGTGTGGCACGGCACGGCTCGAAAAGAATTTCGTGCCGAGCCGGCTCGAAACTATACGTGCCGGGCTAATTTGTGCTCGGGCCGGGCCGTGCCGGGCGGCCCATTTGGACAACACTACTCGAGAGAAAGGCAAAAGCTTATAGCGGGAACTCCAATAATGAGAGAGTAGCTTAGCGGGAACTTATCACGGGGACTTCCGGATCTTCCCTCCAAAACTGCAAACTGCCTGGGCAAAAATCAGACGACCAAGGCGAGATCTGAAGAGGATGTCAATTCTGTGCTACATGTCTGAATCTCGTCAAGGTGAGTTGTAGTCCATAACATCCGAAGCATAAGAAGCATGGAACACATGCTCGAAGCACGTAAGGACGACATGCACCCAACTAGATTATCAGCATTCAGAGGATGCTCTTTATTCCATGGATGAAACTTATACTCCATCCGTTCTAAAATAGATGTCACTGTTGACTTTTAGACATCACGTTTGACCGCTCGTCTTATTCAAATTTTTTACACAAATGTTATTTATTTTTTTACAACTTGTTTTATCGTTGAATGTATTTTAATTATGACATATTTGTTTTTATATTTAAATAAATTTTTTGAATAAGACGACCGGTCAAACGTGATGTCTAAAAGTCAACAGCGACATCTATTTCTGAACGGAGGGAGTAGTTTTTATTCAGCACAGGATTCGCACAAACATGCTCAAACTCTCAAAGAGACAAAATGTACTTCAGCAGATTATCGACGGCCAAACTAGCTGTTCCTCCTGCAACGCACTGCCGCGCCCTCTCACTGCTCGCCTCTTATCAAGGTAAGTTCCAGTCCGTAACATTCGAAGCATAACTATGGAAACATGCTCAAAGCCTAAAACGACAACACGCACTCAACCATGACCAAAGCATTCAGAGAATGTTCTTTATTACAACGATCAATGAACTCAGCATAAGTCTTAGATTTTATTCGGTGGACAACCACGGTCACACGCATGCTCAAACGCTCACAGAGACAACATGTACTCAACCAGATTATCGACGGCCAAACCAGCTGATCCTCCTTTCGCGACGCACAGGCTCACTTCCGTCTTCAGATGGCTTGCCCTCTGACGCCTCATCTCGCCACCTTCGTCCCTAGTCATCAACCCTTTAAGGGCATTCGCGATGTTCACCCTGTCCATCATCTCCCCCACCGCTAGCCCAACACCCCATCGTTGCGACACGTACCTTGCGCTCACCGTCTGGTCGGCGAAGCACGGTTGCGCGAGCACGGGCACACCCGCACATATGGTCTCCATCATGGAGTTCCACCCGCAGTGCGTCCAAAAGCCGCCGATGGACCGGTGCGCCAGGACCTCTCTCTGCGGCGCCCAGCTCACGAGCTTCCCTTTGTGCCCCTCCGGCAGCAACGGTGGCGCCCCCTGCTCGTCGCCGGCGTCGCGCAGGAAGCCGGGACGTAGGACCCACAGGAACGGAACGCCGCTGGCAGCGAGCCCCGCGGCCATCTCCTGGAACACGGCGCGGTCGATGCGCGCCACGCTGCCCAGGCTGACGTACAGCACGGAGCGCGGCCGGTGCGCGTCCAGCCACGACAGGCACCCGCGGTCCGGCGCGTGCAGGCCGTGCTCCACCGCAGCCGGAGACAGCAAGTGCAGCGGCCCGACGGCGAACGCCGGGCGGGACAGCTCGCCCTGGATCTTGACCAGCTCGGGGCCCTCGATGCCGTCGAACGTGTTCACCACCACGCCCGCCGATGACGCGCGCATGGCGTCGGCGATGAGGGTGATGAAGCGGAGCACTGTCTCCTCGTCGCTGCCAGCGACGCGGATCAGGTCGCGCAAGCGGAGCGGTTCCAGGCCCGGCCTAGGAAAACTTTATCGGTAAAGAAAATTTACCGGAGGTCACTGATAAACCCGATTTTCGGAAATATCGGAAAATTTTCAAAATTGAATTCAAAATTTTTTGAGGATTTTAAATTTTTTGGCATGGTTTGTGGATATATTCATACAGATCGTTCCTGAACTATTTAATATCACAAACTGCACAAAATAATGTACTCCTACATAAGAGAAACTATAATAGCTTCATAGCCTATATTCCATTGATTCATTACCTTGAAACGTCACAAAGATACTAGCTTATGTTTGTGACATCACCAATTAGTAAGGCATCAGTCTTGTGCATAATTTCTTTCTGCACACAATAGCCAACAAAATATTCACCAGGGCGACCAGCACATGAGTGAAAACAGGGTTGCATCTTCTCATCAGAGGCTAATAATTAACTGAGATGCACATGCGTCAGGTTATTTACCTTGCTGAGTCATCACCTCAATAGTTGCCGTCGTCGTGGTCCTGCCGGCAGCGCCACTGGACAACGCCCCGGCATCCTTCTCCTTGCCTCTGCCATGGCCTTGGCGATCTACGTCATGCTCTGAAGCAGCGGCAGGCGGCGGCCGGAGACGTGCGCGACATCCCGCCATCTTCAGCAGCTCCTGCCTCAGCCGTCATCACAGCAGCGCAGGACAGAGCGAGGTGCTGGAGAACGAAGCTGCGCAGGCTGGTGTGAGGAGATCGCTGGAGGAAGCGGACGCCTCAGCAGCTTGGCTCGCGTGAACTGGAGACAGGGAAGAAGCAAATGGGAACAGAGGAATTTGAGATGGCCGGGCGAGCTTTTTCCCACGCGCGTGTGCGCAGTCAACGGCGGCTCCGAAAAATTTGGCCGATACACAAAATTTACCGGACCCCAACGATAAACACGGCATGCCCGAAATTTCGGAAATTTCTCGCCGATAAAGTTTTCCTAGGGCCCGGCACCGCCTCGTCCAGCCGCTCTTCTGCAAGATGACAGAGTTAGTAATTGCTGTTGCAAGATTACAGAGTTTGTGCAAGTGCAAGATGACAGAGTTAGTAATTGCTGTTGCAAGATTACAGAGTTTGTGCAAGTGCAACCAACTTGCCTTTGACGGGGAGACAGCCAGCGGCGCGCAGCCGCGGCGTGGCGAGCATGCTGAGGAAGGTGGCGGCGCCGTCCGCGCGCATGGCGAGCGCCGGGACGCCGGTGCGCTTGGCCGCGCCCAGCATCGCGTACCACTGCCCGTCGACCACCACGGCGCAGATCGCCCGCTGGCCGTGCAGGAGCTGCAGCTCGCCGAGGGCCGCCTGGAACGGCGCCTCGCAGGCGGCGTTGAGCCCCATCATCTGCTCGACCATGTCGGCGTTGTCGACGACGTCGCGGGGAATCGACTCGCTGATGGAGACGAAGGTGAACTCCGGGTGGCGCGCGGGGTCCGGGGCGTTGAAGTCGGTGTGGAGGACGGTGACGGCGAGGCCACGCGCGCAGAGGAGACCGGCCAGCTGAAGCATGGGGGTGATGTGGCTGGGGAAGGGGAACGGGAACATCACGACGCGGCGGCCAGTGGGAGATCGTGCGTCGCCGGCGGCCATCGGTGCCGTGCCTACTGTCTCAGGCTGTGTTTGACAGGGGCAGAGAGCGCAACTGCGCAAGGAGTGTGAATTTGTATGCGGTCGGTGGGCTTCAGGGCCTTCAGGCACGTGAAGCGCCTCATGAATTGTCGTCAGCTTGCAAAGTGAAACGGAAACTGCATCCTCATCTCCAGCCACTGCATTGATTGTTTGTGTCACGTTGTTTCGGCCGTGGTCCCGGCTTTTGAAGCGGAGTTTCTGCTTCTGCACCGCATCAGTTGATGCACTTGGTTCCTATATTGATTGTTTCTACATCTCTCGATGGGTCTAAATCAATAATAGAAAAAAATAAGGCCAAGGGAAAAACAGTTAGTAGAAATTTCAGAAGAATATTATGCATTATCTTCCAAGAGAAACATGTTTCGTTAGGAGGGCAAACGGGCAAACAGGCTAGATGACGTTGAAGACAATACCAGCAAGCAACGAGGCAGTGTTGTACGGGCCACCGCCATTAGGAGTGGTAGGACGGAGAAAGAAGAAAAAATCAGCTAAGGGGCCAAAACACCCGAGCGCTTTACAGGCCGGACAATAATAAAGGATCACCGGTTTTCCAAAGAGGAAAGGCCAGCTTAAGAAGACATACATTCCCCAATCATGATGCTCAACGCTCTTTTATTTGGTCCAGGAGCATAAAAACTTTCCTTCATAACTAACCATATGCGTTATAAACCAACTATGGCCCTGTGTGGATCCATGGGTTAGAGTTAGATTGAGTTAGATTGGGCCAAACTAACCCTAAAGTATCCAAACAAGAGGGTTAGAGTAGGGTTAGATGCATCTAACCCACCCAAAAAAACTATTCCGGTAAATAGGTGCTAATTGGGTTAGATTAAGATAGGACCCACTGAATTCCTCTCCTCATACCGCACGGGATCCCTCCCAAATGGTTAAGAAAGTGTATTTATTGCCAATATAACTCTGTCATCCAAACACCTCTTTGGTTATTAAGCTATGATTAGACAATGATTACTGTAGCATCACTGTAGTAAAACATAGCTTAATTAAGCTCGTTAGATTCGTCTTGTAAATTAACACCCATCTGTAAAAAAGTTTTGTAATTAAATTTTATTTAATATCCTTAAATAACAAGATTCTCTGAACTAAACTTTAGGACTAAAGGAAACGAACAGGGCCTAACTCTAACCGAGTTGGAGTATCCAAACAGGGCCTATATAGTTGACGAGAAACATGGGATATAAGCAGAGTGCAAGATGATTGTAAATCTGGGTTAGCTATGCAACATGCTACTAGAAACGAAACGCACACATTGCCTTGGAAGCCTACCATATGGTAAGATGTCGAAATTGTGCGGGAAACCTCAATGTTGGTTCAACCATGTTATGTCAACAATACACAGGCTAGAAACGAGAGACATGACTTCCTCTCATCAATGGTTTCCTGGAAATCCACCAAACTCTATAAAATCAAAAAGTATGACATACATTGCACCCTGAACCTGAGCCACATTTTGGTTCACATTTTAGGCTGATTTCCAAGAAGCTGCCCGACTAAGTTAGTTACCTGAAGAAGAAAGTCAGAAAGAACAGTGAGAAATGAATCACCTCAACTGAAGAGGGGAAAAGGACACAAATGAGACGGCATGCAAATAATTCAACACAGTTAACTTTGTATGTATAGTTTCAAAAGCTAAAGCAGATAGACAAGTGAGCTAGATATATCTAATAAAAATTACATTATGCTTGCAGTTTATACTTGCATCAACTTAAAGGTAAACTAGGTACCAGCAAATAGATAAAGTTGAACCATTTGATGCATAGTCATATGAGATTTTCTACCGTATATTCTATCAGAAAAGAACACATTATGAGACAATAAGAGGACTATCTATTGATAATCAAGAACCACTTTTTTTTAAAAAAAAATGCATGTAAAAAAACTCGATCAACCTAACAGGAACTAGGTAGCATTGTAAAATTAGATTGCATTTTTAAAAACAGATAACCATGTGTTCCACATCAAAAGCATATTATATGTTTAAACATGTAAGCGCTCATATGCTACCAATAAGCTGAGTGCATGAAAAATAAATAAATTTATGTTAGTTTAGAAATCAAACGAAAAACACCGAAAAGATTTTTTTTCCTTAGCAGCAGGCCATAAAGATGAATACTCAAGTGCATATACTCCAGCCTAAGCACAAAACGGATTCTAGTACGCAAGTTTCCAAATCCAGCATTTCACACTTTGAAGTCACCAGGAGCATTATAAATTCACTCACAAAAAAGATGTATGAACTGCAGGAAACCAGGTGATATTGCACAATAGCCCAAGAAAACAGAAACAAACTTACCTGCCAATACTTAGAAACACATCGATCAATGCAACTGTTCTCACCCATGTTCAGCTCAGCTTCTTTATGCCTAGAGAATGAGAGTAACAATCAATCTCATTTTTAGCTTGTGTGCTCAGTGACATGAAACATCAAGGTGGTGAATAAGTTTGAACCCCCCCCCCCCCCCCCCCCAAAAAAAAAAGGGGGGGGGGGGGGGGGGTGGCAGGTGGTGAATACAGGAAAGTAAATATTCATTGTTGGGAGGTGTTTTATTTATTATCTTCATATCAAAAAACAGCATGCGCAACTAAATAACACAAATATGACTTTTTAACAAAACTATGGATGTTACAGCCATTAATTATAAGAGAAATAAAAGAAAACTTCATGTGTACCTCTTCTCGATGCACTTGTCAAAACATGTCTGTGTAAGCCTGCATCAAGCAAAACAAAAAATGGTACATGAGGCACCAACTGCCGGATATAAAATAATGTCCCATTTAGAGATATAGTATTCTACTGCAATTACTTTGCAAAAGAAATGGTTGACTTAAGAACAAGAAGACTACGTCAGGCAGAAGAAAAAGAATCCAAACTTTATGTAAGAATCTTCAAATGGACCTAGTAGTGGAAGGTTACAATCAAATATATTACGTTCTGGAATCACTCACCGGTTGAAAAGATCTACCCTGTATTCCATCTCTTTTTCTGCCAACCCAAACATCTATTGAGACACATATGAAGAGTGATGTCAGAAAAGTTTCTATTATAATAGAACAGCAAAATATGAATGCTGTTATATTAGGCCCATTGTTGAAAAATATATATTCAGATGCGTTATCAGAAAATTATAGGTTAATATATCATAAGTAAAGAGAAGTTTGAAAATGAATTAGCAAACAGTCAGGGTCAATACTCATGCTAATCGCTGCCAAGATGCTACTCATTCTTAGGCATGGCTACAATCTGTAATAATAGTTGCTAGCATGCTTTACGAGTGAATAAAATCATTATCCATTAAATGCATTTTATTTCCATCCTTCAAGATTGGGAGTACCATAAGCTCTATCACAGCAGATCTTTGATCTCAGTGTGCTGCTCTTCAAGGGAATAGATCGTCAAAATAAACATTAAATCTAATACTATTTATCTCTAGTATTAGTAGAGCTCAAAACCTATCCAAGCCCCTACTACAACTACAATTACTAGTTAATGTTGGCTGAAAGATATTAGTCAAGAATGCAGATAACTGGAATTGATTTGACAGTACCATGGTCAGTTGGCTTCCTTCCCCTTGGCACATACATGCAAACTAGACCCAGGTTTCCCATGGAAGTCATGCAAAATTCACCTTTCCAAGAACCATTCTAAATACATCAACGTTATTTCTTAGACATCATAATTTAGTTTCATCTTGTTTACTCTATTCTATGTCCGTTTATTTATGCCTGTTGAAGCAGGTCGAAGTTGATTATACAAAGCAACCTTCCTTAGCATGTGGAACAAGGTGAATAATTCCTTGAACTGAGATACAGATTAATGCGAACAAATCACCACAGATGACACAGGAGCATGTATCTTGAGCAATCCACCTAGTTTCCAAGAGCAATTGTTTCCACGAAATCAGCGAACACCCTTTTCCTCGATTCGCATTACAGCTTGACGGTGCGTCTCAACGACTTAATCTATACTTGGGTAAAGTAAGCTGCAAACAATCACCACTAGCATCCTACAAAAATATACGCTAAACAGGAAAGGCGGACGCACCTGCTCCTTCTGCATGTTCGTCGGGGCTCCATTCGCCGCCATTGCTGCAGCTCGCTTCAAGAAATCAACACGCAGCAAGTAAGCAATCAGGGTACCGGATCAATCCAGCATCGAAATAAAAATCAACGAAACAACCGAAGGGGGAAACATAAGATTGTGGGGCGCCTTACCAGATTTGGTCCTGGAACGAAGCGGGATCAGGCACGGAGGGGTTGGGACGCCGGCGGCAGATCGCAGCAGCAACTAGGGTTCTGCGAGGTGGGAGAGGAACAGATCGAAGCGGTGGCGAAAAGCATTTTGTTAGGGAGGGGCAAGCACAGGTATTGGGCCGGCAGGGTCCAGGAAGACGGCCGCTGAAGTGGGCCGCCTACTAGCTGAAGTAGGAAAAACCGTGAGACCCACTTCAGATAATCTTCGGCACCGGCCCAACTGCATGATCAGATTTCCAAATGACTCGGGGTTTTCCGCAGAGACCCTATATGTAGCGCGGGTTATCTGCAGCTTACATGTAACGCGCTTTGAGATTGGTGTGAAGGGGGAGGGGGACGAACGGTAATGTGCACACTGGCTGGCTGACTAGAGGGGACAGTGCATTCAACACGTGGTGGCTTCTTATTGGAGTGTCCTAAATCAAGTCAAATTCAAAGCTTCAAATTAATTTTTCTCTCACATCGTGACTCTGATTTCTGCTTGAAGCAACATGTTCCTTAGAATTAATGGAACAAAAAAGATACACATGAATATATTTTTTGTATTTTTTATTTTTTTAAATCAATTTTTTTATTGTATCGTTACAACATTTTTTTTAACTGATTCAACATTTTACAAAATATTGAAATAGTATACTCAAAATGTTTCATTAGTTATTTGAAAATGTTTAATCTTGCCATTCACACTGTTCGATCCCACATGGTTACATTTTCTTTTGTTTTGAAATTTTTCAAAATCCAGCATTTCAAACATACCATTTCAACATTTTTTTTACCACTTCAACATTTCTCTTCTATTACTTCAATATTTTTATCAAAAAAGTTGGATCTATATATTAAAGAGGTTGAATTAGTTATTACCAAATGTGGAATCAAGTTACATATAACGTTTGAACCGAATTTGTACTTTTCAATATTTTTCATAAATTATAACAAAAATCTGATGCAATAAATTCATTCTTTTTTGGGATACTGATGCTGGAGGATAATACCAGAATGCAAGTTATCATTTTTTTTTTGCGGTGCTAGTGGAATACAAGGAACAAGCGAACATTCGAGATCACATGATGACACAAAAGCTGAAGTAGAGCAGATATCACAAGGCCTTATAACAAAATACAAGAACATTTTGCCAAGAGAAATCATCGAAAGATTCAAGCTTGCCTGTGGCTAAAACTAAAAATGGGTGCCACAACGGAAATAAATGTTAACTTTAATGTTACATTCATTAAGGAGACAGAGAGGGGCTTAGGGCTCTTCATTTATCAGATGCAAACAAAGCAAAGTCATGATGAGGAATAGGGATGCTTAGTTCAATATAGATGTTACACCTATATTGAGGGGGGAGGGAGGGAGGGGGGGGGGGGGCATAGACCCCTTTGCTTTTGGCTACCCTCATTGTTACACCTACTTAATTTAATCATTTAAGAAGACAAAAAACAATGCTGACTTTTGGTGGGCGCAGTTGGCGAATTGGAGGGTACAACAGCGAACATGGATTATTTCGCATGAGCGACGACTAAAAAAAAAAGTGAGCGATGTTTGTCGAGTAGCCAAGTGCAAAGTGCAGGGAAAACAAAATTTTAGGAGGAGGAGGCCCAGATTAAGACAAAAATTCACGAAGCAAAGAAATCACCGGTTAGGCAAAGAAAAGAAAAAATAATGCATCAAACAAATTAATGAGACATTCATATAATATAATACTATATTTGGATTCTTGATTCTTGTGCGAGCCATCCCACTAAGTTTTTCATTATTTGTCTTTTGAGCTTATTTATATATTCTACACGAGTTCAATTCATATATATGAAGTCTTAGATACATACTTCCTCTCCAATAAAAAATAATGTCGGCCAATATGATCATTTGTAATAAAATTAATTTACATTGCAATGTCATTAAACTTGATGAAAGACTAAAAATATTTAAATTGTCAACCCGATATATTCCATGACATATTGATGATGGTGGACCCTGCATAAGAAAAAAGAGTAAATAATACTAGATTTTTAGGAGTCCAACATAAATAAATAACTCAAACAAAATAAAGAGCAATGACACAAAAAAAAGGCCCAAAGGAATGAATCATGCAAACCGATAAAGTCCAAATGTACTAGTTTCAAGTTTCTTTAGCAATATCTCCCTGTCCGGATATAGGGAAACTGATGCGACAACGTAGCAAGCTAGCAAGTACTCCCTCCGTTCCAAAATAGATGTCACTGTTGACTTTTAGACATCACGTTTAACTACTCATCTTATTCAAATTTTTTACACAAATGTTATTTATTTTTTTACAACTTGTTTTATTATTAAATGTATTTTAATCATAATATATATTTTTTATATTTGAATAAATTTTTGAATAAAACAAGCGGTCAAACGTGATGTCTAAAAGTCAATAGTAACATCTAATTTGGAACGGAGGGAATAGCAACCACAAGTCCCAACAGCAATCATCTCCGATGAGTGAGATCACACCGACTTGTCACTTGTACAGTCGGTGATGTGCTGGTGCGGATAAGCCGCCTATGGACGCCACGAGCCTCCCAGTCAGTACAATAGCTCGGAACCTGAGAGGCCACCGGAAATTGGCCGTACGCGCTACACACCTCGCCGTCGATCGCAAGTCGCTACACATCCGTCGCACGCACGCGTCTCCCAGACATGGCATCGGTAGGCTTCGGCACGGTCGCGCCGTCGGTGGCATCGCCGGCGACCAGGTCCCGGCGCGCGGCGCGTCCGTCGTCCGTGCACGTCCCGGCTGCGACGAAGAGCGTCGCGGCGGCGGCGAAGGCTGAGGAGCAGAAGGGGCTGTTCGACCTCATCTTCGGGCCGATGTTCAAGGAGGAGCAGCTGCTGGAGACGGACCCCATCCTCAACAAGGTGGAGGGGAAGGCTCCCGCCGCCCCGGCGCCGAGGAAGGCCGGCGGCGCGGCGGCCAAGAAGGTGGACGCCGGCGGCAATGGTGGGTTCAGCCTCGGCGGGCTCTTCTCCAAGAAAGGGTGAACGTTTCTAAATTCATGCATATGACGTCCCTACGGGGTGCACATGCTTGCGCGTCATCGTTGACCAACTTTGCTCGCTTGTATTTCTCGGAGCCACTGGATGTGTGCCTGAATAAATTGAGGAAAGTTTGCGCTTGTTTGTACGAGTACGAGTGGCTTCAAATTGCACAACAAATCCTAAACTAAATAAATGAAAAGCCACATCTCAAAAAACAATCTATTATATATATAATTGATTAAGAAAAAAACATCCACTTTCGATTCCAAGGTCTAAAAACTACTACGTTAATCGAAAAAATTAAAAAAAAAACCACCACTGCCTTTATAAAACAATTGGACCAAAGGACCTTTTACATAATTTTAAAAATTACCCATCATACCGGTCCAATTCATCTGTGATTCTTAGATGAAACATACGATCATCCTCCCAGCCAAGCCAGAAAAAACAAATAACACCGCTGGCATGCCGCAACTCTATCTGAAGTTTTCAACCCCGTGGTAGGGCCGCAGGAGATGCTGACGTCTATTCCAAAACCAGGCTGTGATTACTTCTCCCGATAGCCATGCAAATTGATGAGACATTTTATATAATACAATACTAGTCGCGTAAATGCGCGCGCGCCATACTAGTTATCAGAATGAATTGCATTGGTACCATAACTTGTTAAGTGGGTGCAATTTAGTCACATAAGTTAAAAATTGCTCAATTAAAAAACACAACTTGTTATGGCGGTGCATATAAAGTAATAAAGCATACAACAACATCATAGTTTGATGAGGTGAGAGCAAAGAACAACTATTATGTAGGCACAAGGATGCCACATCGACATATATGTCGTGGCTTATGGGCTAATGGCAATGGTAATGAAGAATATGACTTTGTTGGAGAAGTGGCATTGATAAAAATGAATTGAGAAGAATTTGCAAGTGTAGAAGAAAACAAAGTGACTTTTGCATATGCCACGTGAAATATGTGTTGCGGAAACATATCTTTGAATACATATTGAATTTTGATTTTGCTTTGCTGCATGCGAACTTATCATATAATCTCTCTTTAGTTTATGTCTTCATTTGCACTTTCATAACAAGTTGTGTGATTCAATTGAGCAATTTCCAAGTTTTATGACTAAAATGTGCCCCCCTCACAAGTTGTTTTGCCCCGGTGCAATTTACTCAATGTAATTCCTCGAAGAAAAGAGCCACATCTTAGAAAGCAGCATGCATTTAGAACAAAGCATTTGTACTATAAGTAGTGCACATATTTGATTATAGAAACATCATGTTTTAGATAAAAAGGAAAATATTTCATCAAGCAAATGGAAACATCTCAGCCTCTATGTTTTTCAAGATATTTGGCCCTTCATCATTACAAGTTTTTATTGTGTGACTCCGTCTACCTAAACTTTTTTCTTATATAAACGTCATTATATGAAGAAACTGAAGGAAATATGTGCTTAGTTGGTCAGTGTACTAAGTTCATATGTTATACAATAATAAAAAATAGTGCTATTAATTATAGTTACAGAAACCGCCAATTTAACAACATTCATCCTATATGGCAAGAAAATACAAAAAAAAAAAAGGATTACACCTGCTCAAACAGCTTTCTAGAAATGTGAAATTGTATGGTTCCTTCTACTTTCGATACGAGATTTTAACTAATAGATCAGATACATTATGACAATACATCACCTTCAGATACAACATGACGATCAGCGCACGATCTTTTGAACTCCCTACTTCCTGGAGGCCACACCCTGCTGCGGCCTCGACGTACCTCACAAGTGAGCATGTAGGTGTAGTGAGGTGGTATATGCGACCTCCTTAGAAGAACCTTGAATTTCCCACGAGCCCTGATTCTCCCAAATAAGAAATCCTGCATACTCAACGTAGTCCCTTCAATTTGAGCCGGGTTTTGAGCTGAACTTTTTTGGTAATAATTAAGAACAACAAGATATTCAGAAGAAAATTCATTTGCTCTCCTCATATAAACCGGCTCATCAACCTGCCAAGGATCTACGTCGTGTGAGCCGAAGATAAAAGGATTCATTCGCTTGTATTCCTTTATATATTCAAGAGCCGTGCTCCAAAAGTGGGCGTTGAAATTTGATTTCATCAAACAGCTGAAAACGTGTGCGCCAAAGAAATCCCCACTGACTTCCCGCGCCATCTCCATAGCTATAGATGCCAGTTTTGGGTGGTCCTCCATGTTTGTTCTTGCAAACGTACGAACCTTGAAGAAGTACCAGTACACTTCCTGAACGAAGAATTGCACTCTCAAGGCTTGAGTCGTTCCGAACCTCGCAATTAAGTGAGACCTGCTAGATACAATAATTTTACTTCCATTTCGAAGATTCTGTTTGCAGTCGGAGTATAACTCCCTCCAAGTGCTTTCATCGATTCCCCCTGTTAGCTCAATTACCACCAACACCCTTTCTTCTTGAACGGTCTGGTTATGATGCTTGATCACATCACAGTCACTAGGACTTGCTATCCTCTTTTCATCCTTTTTACTGTCTTGGTTGAAACACATGATTTTAGAGAAGCAGTTACGCACTCTGTCATCATTGCAAGCATGCTCGATCATGGTGGTCTTCCCAACTCTTCCAGGACCGATGATCGGCAGGACACATGGGTATTCAGCACCGGGAGCCTCTTCCTGCAACAGGAAGTTGATGATCTGTTCCATCTCCATTTGGCGTCCGAACATGCACTTGTCGAGAAGCAGATACATGTTGTATGGCTGGCGGTACAGGCGAGGGCACCCGCTAAGGAAAACTACAAGCTCACTAGCATCTCTAATGGCGATCTCTAGGCGGCCAAGTGCTTCGTTGATCCACTCTTGTTCACTGGACCTGGAGCTGCTCCCGCTGCGGAAACGGAAACGCTTGGCAGGGTTGAAGATGGATGGCCTGAAGGAGGGACTCACTGTTTGCTGGTCTTCTGGCGCCTGATCCTTCAGTACTCGGCACCTGTAGGTGTCAAGCGTGTGGTGCCCTCTGCACATCTCCTTCCTTAGCCGGTTCAGTAGCTGCAGCATCGCTTGGTTCGTCACGAGCCGCCCCTCTGCCTCCTGGACGACTACCTCAGCCCGGAGAAGAAGTATTTGGGGGATCGAAGGTCTCCGTGTGACGTATCGAAGCCCTCCAACGGTATATGGAAGTGTTCTGGTTCTGGCGAAGCCCTCGAAGGTTGACGATGCCTTCGGATCACCTCGCGAAGCCCTCCTTGTTCGCCGTCGTCGTCTACTGATTGGAGCGAAGCCCTCCTTCCTGGTCCGCGATGCCGGACGAAGGTGTTCTCACTCAGGTTCCCTGCAGTTTGTTACGCGAAACTCTCCTTCACCCGCGATGCTGGGCGAAGGGGTTGAATGATTAGAGTGGTCTGAGTGCGGTGCAAATGATTCCCTCCTTTGGCTCTAGGCCCCCAAAACCAGATCCCATTACAGGATCATCTCCCTCCATACTTATAGGGGGTGAGATGATTATATTTACAAGTGTGCCATTGGCTATTTTAGCATGGCTCTTAGCTTGGCGACTTCGGGCTCCTGCGTCGTCTGCTCTTTCCGCTCTGCTTCGCATGTCCTTCGCGTGGTTCCAGATGGTTTCGGTGTAGTTCCCAACATTACAACCCCCTTCGCGTGTGTCTTCTGGTTGTGGTTCGTCCCTTGACTTGGATCGCAGCTACCTTCCCAACATTAGCCCTCAACTGTTGAAAGGAAGTGAGCGAAGGCGTTTCCTTGAAGCAGTTATCTCGTTAGCTGCGATTTTTTCCTTATTTCATTTCTTATTATATATATTTTAATGTATTTTACTATTCTTACTTAAATCCTTGGTTGTACGGTTTTTCACCCCAATATCCCCAGCTTTCGGCAGGTCTTTAAATATGTGTCGCTTTCACCTTTTTCCGTCCGTATCTTTTTACCGCCGTGGCTGCTTTGTTGGCATCTCTTCTTTCGAAGGTACTTCTTCTCTTCCTTCGATGGCTAGGCAGAAGTCGGCAGCGTTTCCTAGGGGTTTCCATTCTCTTCGAGCTGGTTATTATTTCACAAGGTCTATCTCCGCCTCCCGTTATAAGGGTATTTTTTCGAAGTGCTACTCGGAGTCTGGTCTTGTTGATATAGATTCAATCCGTCTTCCTCTGTATGGCCCGAAGCAAGTTCCGAAGGTCCGCCTAAGACCTCGAAGCGATGAGTTTGTTGTTTTTTCGTCATTTCTGGATGCCGGTCTATCTTTTCCACCTTCGAGCTTTGTCCTTCGTGTTCTTTCTTTATACCATCTCCAGCTTCATCATCTTACTCCTGTTGCCGTCGCAACCATGTCAGCCTTCGCTTGGGCTTGCATCAGCGAAGGTTTAAATCCTGAACCTCATGCTTTTTATCGTGTATACCAAGCCCGGCACACTCCTACTTATGATCATGAGAACCATCTCAGCCCTTGCTTCGGAGTTGTTGATTTTGAGGCTAGGGAGGGGTTTCTAACGCCTCTTGGTAGCTTCGATCCCCCTCCCTTTGATGAATGGGTGAAAGATTGGTTCTACTATAAATACTCTGCTATCGATTTTTATACTGGGAAAGCCGCTGGTATATGGAGTACCAATGACTTCGAGCCTCCGCAGAATAGCTTCATTTCCCGATGTGTCGATGCTTTCCGAAGGGTTAGTCAGAGGATGACCCTTCGTGATATTCTGGAGGAATGCTTCGCTGCTGGTGTTCTTCCTCTCGCTCGTCGTGGTTGGAGGCCCTCTTCTTTTGGTAGAAATAAGTTTGGCTTAAAAATGCCAGTTTTTCCTTCGATATCGGGACCCTGTATGACTCTTACTTGTGCTTCGTTGCCTTTGATAGCTTCCTCTTCTTTTTCCTTTTTGAATTTTTCTTTTGCTTATACTTTGTTCTTTTTGCAGGTTTCAATCTCTGGTCACCTCAAGATCGAGTTACTTCTTTTCTTGGGAAGTTCTCTCAGAAGGAGTGGGTTGAAAGCACTCGAAGGGGCATTGGTATTCGGATAAATCGGTTTTATCTGAGCTTTCACTTGTGTCTCCACAACCGTCCTTTTCCTGAGGACAATTCGTGTGAAGGAGATATTTTTTCATATTTCAGTGTTTCAAGCTCTTTGACAGTTGAGATGGATCCTTCGCTGGTTGTTGTTACTCCCGATGTTGAGTCCGTTCCTAGGAGTGCTGAAATTCCTTCTCCTCCGCCAGGTTCTCTTCTTATACCGACTTATTCTCTTATCTTTGAAGAACCGTCTCCTGACGATCCTTCGAATTCAGCTGTTCCTCCCGTTGTGCCTGATACTGCTTGCGGAGGTTCCTCATTAATACCTTCGGAGGTTTTACGAAGGTCTCCAACTATTGCTTCGGATGTTATCTGTATGGATGGAATTGCAGAAAGGTTTGAGTTAGTTGATTCTTGTCAGCTGCTCCCTGAGGGTTCGAAGGGCACTTTTTGTCTTACGAGAAAGTCTTCGTTTCTTGGTTTGCTTGGCAAACGGAAGCTTTCAGAAGTTTCAAATCCAAGCCAGGATATAATTTCTTCTTCGGGCACTGCTTTGCCTTCGATTGACGTTGCTGTTCCACCTTCGCAATCTTCAAATCCTGGTATTCATTTTCAGAGGACTGCCTTGCTTCCTTCTTTCTTTTGTTTTCTTTATTATTATTCTCACGATCCTTCGCTTCTTTTTTTGTCTCTTTTTTTTTTATATATTTTTAGGTGCTTCAAGCTCCGGGTCTCTTGAACTGGATGTTGAGGCCATGCTATCGTCCATTAATGACGACGTTCAGGCTTCGGGTTCTCTTGAATCTGCTGCCCTTAAGGTCCGGTTTCCGAAGGTTGAGCTTGGCCTGTCGAATCTTTCGGGTGACGTCCTCTTCCGTTTCTTGGTTGCTCATCAAGTTAAAGTTAGTATCCCACTCCTTTTTTTTTTACTTCGTGTTTCGTTTTTCTGACAGTTTCGCTTCTTCCTTCTTGCAGTCTATTATTCTTACTCAAGCTTGTGCTCGTGAGTTCCAAGATTCTTCTGGTGATTTGCTACTCGCATCATCTCTCAAGGCCTCTCTTTCTGCGAATGATGATTCCCTGAAAGTTTCTTCTGCTGCTATGTCCGACTTGCTAGCTGAAGTTGAGGTTCTTCGAAGCCATAAATCTAGCGTTGTTTCGGATCTGTCTATCCTTGAAGAAAAGATTCGAGAAAAGAAAGCTTCGCTGGAGAAGGAGAAGTTATTTAATGAGCATCTTTCGTCTCGTCTGTCGAAAGCGTCTCAGCTGAAGATTGTTTCTGCTGATAATTCCTTCGCTAAATCTCTTGCCCTTTGTGATCTTGTCAAAGAGCTGTTTCAAGCACTTGGTGCGAAATGTGACGAGGTACCGGCGGATGTCTCTTTGGAGGTTATGAACGAGTGGCTTCGCCTGAACTTGGCTGGTCTTGCCGAAATATGCAGGAGCTTTTCTTATGATGCTGTGCTACTTATGATTCGAGATCTCCTTCATAGCTTTTCTTGCGAAGGCAGCGATGCTGTTAACTTGGTCAGTCGTCCTGATTTTTCAATGAAGCCTTCGGATCCTTCTCATGATTTTGGAGCTGTCGAAGGCAAGTGTATTGGCCTGATCAATAACTTCTGGTGGAACAGGGTCAAGTGTCTTGTCCCTGACTTTCCCGAAGATTCTTTTTGAACTCCTTCGATTAGCCGTTGTAGATAGCCCTTTTGGATGTCCTTCGATCTGTATCTATTTTGGATACGCTTTTTTGATGTAATATTTGCTTTATCGAAACTCTAAAGCTTTATTGTATCAAATACCTTATTCACGTACTTCATGTTCTGCGATGACTTCGGGCTCTGTATTGAGCCTTCGAATTTTTGTAGCCTTGTGTAAGCACACCTTGTGATTATTTATCCGCCTTTGCTCTTCGCTGATTAACTTTATTGCCACTTTCATTGCTTGATGATGACTAGATGCTATGGGTTGCTTCGTAACTTCATTGGCCTTCATCTGTTTTTGACGAAGCAAGCCTGAGTACGTCTTGTTTTTCTATTTCTGTCTTCGCTGTGTGCGAAGGTATACTTTTATTCGTCGTGCTCTCCTTTTTGGCTTATTTTGCCTTTTTGGAGGATGATGCCTTCGCTATTTTTGCGGGTTCTTTTATGAGTTTTTATGATGACTCTTTGAGTCTCTTTTTTCAATGTTGGCTTCGTTTTTCTGGGCGAAGACCTTTTTGTTTGGCTTTCTCTTAGCCCTTAGATGGTAATTTTGCTTCTGACGAAAAATTACCGTCTCGGCTCTTATGCCTTTTATTGTCGCTTCGCAGTCTTTGCGAAGACGAAAACATTTTTCCTGCCTTTTTGGCGAATTTCTGTTTTTAAATTGAATTCCTTCCCTTTTGTCCTGTATTGCGACAAGGTTTCGTCTTCTTAAGGACTTGGCTTCGATGATTCTCTTTTCGAAGGTGGATGCGATTTTTCCTGCCTTTAAAAGGCGAATCCGAACCGTCTACCTTGAAGGCAGGTATTTATCATCTTGTCTTGTAATTCGACGAGTTTTTTTTTTCTTAGAAACTTTGCTTCGATGATGTTCGTTCGAAGGTAAACGTGTTTTTTCTGCCTTTTGTCGGCGAATTCAAAGCGTCTGCTTTTGGAGCAGGTATTCGTCATCATGTCTTGTAATGCGACAATGTTCCATTCTTTTTAGAAAAAAGGGCAGATATTTTTGTAGGCGTCTGGAATGTTCTTCCTTGGTGTATAGATACACGAGGTGTCTCTGTCTTCTTTTTCAATCTCTTCAGTCTTCTTTACTTCATGGAAGCCTTGTGGGATCGACTTTCTCGAGGCATAGTGAAGGATCTGACTCGTCATGATTACAAACGCGGAGGTGCTCTTCCTCAAGATCTTGTGGATCACTTCGACGAGCTTGATCGATTGACTGGGAGAAATGCTATTGTCGAAGTTCCGCCGCAACCGGTTCCTCTTGCTGTTGTTCCTCCTAATGTTATTATCATTAGTGATGATGAAGCCTCCGAAGGTCGTTAAGTTAGGCCTTCGCCGCCAGTCGGGGTGGCTAGTCGAACTCGTAGTAAGTCGAAGAAGTAGGTGTTTATATCTTCGCACTCTTAGCTTCGAATATTTCTGATTAGTGTTCGGTTTTGATCTGTACTTCTGTAACTTCGTGCTGAATGAAAAGAATGCCTTTCGCTTTGTGTGTCTTGTTATACTCTTCTTTTCCAAGATTCTTTTCGTTTCTGCAGCTTGCTGTGAATCCCTTGTTTTTTGCTTCGATTTCTATGTTTGTAGATAGCCTTCGGTCTTATCATCTTGGAGAAGGTTTCGTCATCTTGGTGAAGGCTTTGTAATATTGGAGGAGGCTTCTCTATGAAAGAGTCAAAAAAGGAACGAAGATTAATATGCAACATATGTAAAAGAGAAAATACATCAGACATAACATATGTATAAGAGGCTTCGTCCATGAGATTTTGTCATTGCAGAAAGCTTCGCTTCGCGTTGTGCGGTCGTGGGTTTGTTGTGATGACTTTGTTTTTGTCATGCTGATTGTGGTCGTGGTTTCGATCCGCGGACGGCGCCAAATGTTGGGGGATCAAAGGTCTCCGTGTGACGTATCGAAGCCCTCCAACGGTATATGGAAGTGTTCTGGTTCTGGCGAAGCCCTCGAAGGTTGACGATGCCTTCGGATCACCTCGCGAAGCCCTCCTTGTTCGCCGTCGCCGCCTACTGATTGGAGCGAAGCCCTCCTTCCTGGTCCGCGGTGCCGGACGAAGGTGTTCTCACTCAGGTTCCCTGCAGTTTGTTACGCGAAGCTCTCCTTCACCCGCGATGCTGGGCGAAGGGGTTGAATGATTAGAGTGGTCTGAGTGCGGTGCAAATGATTCCCTCCTTTGGCTCCAGGCCCCCAAAACCAGATCCCATTACAGGATCATCTCCCTCTATATTTATAGGGGGTGAGATGATTATATTTACAAGTGTGCCATTGGCTATTTTAGCATGGCTCTTAGCTTGACGACTTCGGGCTCCTGCGCCGTGTGCTCTTTCCGCTCTGCTTCGCATGTCCTTCGCGTGGTTCCGGATGGCTTCGGTGTAGTTCCTAACATTACATCCCCCTTCGCGTGTCTTCTGGTTGTGGTTCGTCTCTTGACTTGGATCGCACCTCCTTTCCGAACACAAGCTTTTGTCGATCAGGAAAGATATGGATCTGCTGGCGAGGTCGCTCAGAATTGCAGAGACAAACATCGCCATTCTCACATGCATATCTCTTCAAGCAGTCAGGTAACCTGCAATGGATATATGGACGATGACAGAAATAAGCATGCTGGATTTGTTTTCCCCTCGCTTTTAATAGCATGTGCGTAGAATTCTTAGGAATGATAGACATAGGACAAGGACGTTACCCTATTTTTCACGCGTTCTAGAATTAATGGAGTAGAAAAGGTGGACAAGGACGCCTCGGTTGTTCATCCTTGACTGGTTGGTGAACTTCAGATGATGTTTCTTGAAAAAAAAAGGATAACAAAAGAGCAAATATATGTTGGAAAGAAGAGCAATTTAGTGATGATTATTCTAACTGTAAAATACAGGGATGGTCCTCAAACTTGTCATGAGGTGTCATCTAGGTCTATAAACATTCAAAATGCATATTCATGCCCCTAAACTTGCTAAATGGTACCATGTAAATCCAAAGCACCAAAACTATCCTTACGCTTGCTGATGGGTTATTAATTCAAAATAGTTTTTCATATTATTTCTCTCATGCGGCTATATACTACCTGGCCCGGTGAACATGTGGTTTCCTCTTCTTCTCTCAACTAGCTTCAACTAGATGAAAATAACTCTGCTATTTAAGTTTTCCTCCTTACACCTAGAGTAGCAATATGGGACTGAAGCCCCCATGATGCCATACATGCGTGAGTGGGGCCAGTGGCAAAGCTAGAGCAAATTGTGGGGGGGGGGGGGGGGGGGTGCAAGAATGCATCATTTAGTTGTCTATGGGTGCTTAACTTTGGATTTTGAGGGTGCATATATGGTAAAATCAAGTGAATTATACAAAAATTTCAAACTTTTGTGGGTGCATTTGCACCCACAACCATGAACCTAACTTCGCCCCTGAGTGGGGCTTCGGTATTTATTGGGAATGTTATTTGGGCCACAGCCTAAATCTTTAACAATATATTTATTATCACTTATCTTAAAGTCTTCTTTTTCAAATTAATCTTGTATTATAGTCTTAGTATTTCAAATTATCAAAATCTTCCATGTTTGCTCTCAATGTTAAGAAATTACTAGGTTGACTAGTAGTAGAATATAGAACATTCTACGTTGTTGATTGTTATGGCGGCGGTGAAGGTGGAGAAGAAGGGGCCATTCAACCTCATCGTGCCTATGCTCAATGAGGAACTGCTGGAATTTGACCTCATCCTTAACAAGTTGAGTGGACCTGCCGCTCCCACGCCGAGGAAGGCCGGCGGTGTGGTGGCAAAGAAAGCAGATACCGGCGACAATGACGGGCTATTCTTCAAGAAAGGGACGTCTGTAAGTAAACCCATGACGTTGTTGCGTTGCTTAACATATGGACTTTTTGTACGAGTTTACATACTTCGGTCTGATCATTTGTCAACTGGCTCGGATGTATTTCTCGGCGCCCCTGGATGCATGGCTAAATTGCTGCAAAGTTTGGGCCTGCTTGCTTGCACGAGTGGCTTCAAATCGAAGAGCCACACATCAGCTGAAGCGTCTCTGTTTTTCACAGGATCGAGTCGGTACGCGCTAATGAACAGACGCAACAGTACAACATATAAAAAGCACAAATCTCAATATTTAAGTTATTACAAGTCTTAAATGATTTAAAACACGAGAGTAGCACAGCGGAAGTCTCAACTATACCAAATCTACAATAATCGACGATAAGTGGCCGCACATCGAAGCCCTGCGATGTGGACCCGCTGAGGAACTCCACCAAGCAACAGCGGAAGCAAAATCTATACCTGCACAAAAAAACATAAAGAGTCAAACCCTGAGCAACTAATACTCAGCAAGATTTACCCGTCAATGTGGCTAACCACAGCCGACTCCTAGAATGCAAAGGCTATAAGGGTAGGCTGACTCACTTGCCTACAAGCGCACTAATTACTGGGTCCTTGCTTTCAAATTTTAATTTCAAATTAATTACTTAACCAGTAAAGCAGTGTTCATATATCTAGAACAGGTATAAGTAACAATACATCAACGGTGACAGGATATACAACAAAATATATAAATAACAGTAATGTAATAGACTAGCATCATCATCATCAATCATATCACACTACGAGGTGACTCAGTGAGCAAGGTTGCTCTTGGCCGAGAGCGGCGGCATCGATGTACATCCTGCAAGAGAAAACCTGACCATACGCCGCACACGCATAAAGTCGCATGCGGCAACTGTTTGCAAGGATCCCCTGAAGCTAGGCTGGGTCCAACCCCTCCCGAGAAAGGCCTTCCCGCACGGTCCCCGTCCCAGACGTACGCCCCGATTGGGAAGCATCCTTTCTCTCCCGAATACCATGATAGAAAGGGCAGGCTTCCGCTGCACACCAGGGCAACCCAAGCTACTAAGTTTACTAGGCCCATAAAAACACTAGCATATGATCAGTACGTTCGAACTTGCTCAACAGGGCCAACAACGAACGGTCCTTAATCGACACAGACGGGGCTACACCACCGTGAAGGCCCAGCTTTCTCCAACCATCCTATACAAGCAATTCCCCGTCCGGTCTCAACAAATCCTAAATCCAGCTAGTACAATCCAGGGGTCCCTATCATGCGAGTGGGACCAACCACTCGACTTCTACCGTCCGCTAGCCACTAAGCCTAGCAAGTTCTAACGTAACCTAGACCACATCTATAAAAATAGAACACAAGGTAGGATATGGAAGGGTAGTCCTAATGCAGTTCTAAGGTTTCACATCAACTCCTAATAAACCTAATGCACAATCAATTACTAGCCTCAATCAAGTGCGAAAATAAAATCCTAAATAGGGAGGCATGCACCGGGGCTTGCCTGGCTCAGGAGTGTAGCTAACAGGGTCAGTGGGGTCAGTGTCCTGCCACGGCTGCTCCTCCTGCACCTCCTGGGCCTGCTCCTCCGGCAGCTGGAAGTCGAGCGGCTCCGGAGTCATCTCTGTCACTACACGTTATGACAAGGGTAATTAATGCATGTTAGATGCAATGATAATATGATGCAATTAAGAAATTGATTTCTTGATAGGACAGTCATTTATACTGTAAGTGCAATTAATTAACTTTGTTAATTACTTTCGTCTGAAGTATTTCCTTCATTGACTTTTATTTATGTCACTTATTTAAATTAATTCAAGTTGTTTAATTAGAGAAGTGAACTTAAAAATTTAGTTTGTGTCCAGTGGCATTTTTCTGGTGAAGAGTGCCACTGGAAGTAGTTTACAGTGAAGTTTCATGATTTATCTCATTCTGGATTATTTATAATAATTTATACAGAGCAGAACATGATTTAAATCATAAGAAAATAATTAGACATCATCTGATAGTAGAAAAATGCTCTGTATGTGTGTAATCATTTTCTTAACAATCATGCAAGAGTTCATGATTTATTGAGCAACAGAGAAATTATAGGAATTAAAAAGGTCTTGCATCAATTACAATTTTACAGAAACAGGAAAATGATGTGTATTTATTTTTCTATAGATTTTACAGGTTTATGCGAATTTTGGGGAATTTACAGATATATGCGAAAGGATTTAAAGCCACATGGACCAGTCAGATCTAGGCAACACAGAGGGCCACAGGGTCTGGCCGCACCAGATCTGGGCTTAGCCACACCGGATCTGGCCACTCACGCACGGGAACGCACGGAGGGCTACAGAGTCGGCCACACCAGATCCCATGTGGCCACACACGATCTCGAGCGTGTGGTCACCGGTGTGGTGGCCGGCGTCACGCCGGAGCGCGGCGGCGCGCTCGCCGGAACGGCGTTTCCGGCGACCAAAAGCGACGCGGAGAGAACGAGAGCGGGCGGCGCGGGGAGTTGAGCTCACCTCGACGAGCAAAAGCGCTCGGGACAGGCTGGAGCACGGTCGGCGACGAGGTACGGCGGTTGGCCGAGGTGCGGCGACGTCGCGGGCTCGCTACGGTCGACGAGGAACTTCACGCGCTGGCGCACTGGCTTCACGGGGATGAGGAGCACCTCGGGGACCAACCGGTCAACGACGAGGGGGCCTGAAAGGAGGTCGGAGGCGACGAGCTCCTCGCAGCGGAGGAGACCGGCGGCGGGGAAAAACTCAAATCCGGCGGTTACTCTGTGGGAGGAGGAGAATGGCGGGGTCAGAGAAGTGCGAGAGGTCGAGGTGCACTTCTGTGTGCGAGGAATTGAAGCGAGGCTCACCGGAGTGCGGGCAATCGACGATGAGGTCAAAGGACCTCAACCGCCGGCCATGGCGAAGATGAGCTTGATTCCTTGGCTTGGGCTGCTGGAGAGAGCAAGGAGCGGACCAGGGTGGCTTCACGTCATCTCCGCGCAGGCGCTCACGCAGTGGCTCACGCGGGAATGCGTCGGAGTGGCGAAGCAGCGAGGTGGAGCTCGAGCGGCGACAATGGCGGCTAGGGTTTGGGCCGGGGAAGCACGAGTGAGCGAGAGCGAGCGAGGGAGTGGGCTCGGGCAGGCACGGGGAGCCGTTTTTGACGCCGTCGCACGGTCGGGAGCGGGCCAGGGCGCCGCGGCGCTGTCCATACGTCGACGGCGACGTGGAGCAACGGCTCCGACGCGCGCAGTGAGACGAGAGTCGCTGACATGCGGGCCCGTCGGCATCTTTTCTTTTTCCCGACTTAATTCAAACTGAAATTTCTCCAAATTTTGTCACTCAAATTGGAGTAGCAAATGGGTTCCAAAAATCGCAAATTTGGTACCGTTGGAAAGCTCTTGAAAGGTTCTATCCACTGGGCAACATGCACATCTGGAATCCAAAGGGATTTCAAATGACAACATTTCAAAGTTGAGCACTTTTTCAGTTTTGGGGATTTTATTGAGCTACCAAACGAATTTGTAAAATCAACAAAAATTCTCCAAAAATTTCTTTTGAGTAGGGCTATTCACTGGTATTTTTTTTTGTCCAAGTTGTTATGCAAAAATTTGAGTTGCTTCACAAGCATGGGTTTGAAACTTGTTTGAACTTGAATTTCGAATTTTGAATTTGGTTTGATTTCAGTCCTTGCTCAGTTTGGGTTTGCACTAACAGCGATTCAGTGACACGGGGTGTCACATCAGCAAGCATCTGATGTTTATTAATCAAATCATTTATATATAATTAGTGCAAATGATTTGTTATAAACGTCATCTAAAGAAACAAAAGAAAGTATGTTCTATTCTTCTTTCGAGACCTAAAGGAATTATGTTCTTAGTGGGTCGCTGTACTAAGTTGTGGGGTCATTTTGACAAAAAATGAGTAAATGCATATAGAAATTGGCAAGAAAAGACAGTTTGTTTCCTTTTACGTGCCTCCTCGTAGCATCTCCAGCAGATTAAGAAAACATACTACCCATCCAAAAAAACTGAAATAAAAGGGATTAAAGTAAGACAACGTGCTCCAAACAGATCTTTTTTTTTTAACCCCCCTTTTCAATCTCCTTTCTTGTACCCCCCCCCCCCCCCCCCCCTCCCCACCCCTATTATTTCCCTTGCTGATTGTTGCACCGCAAGGGGCCCACCTGTGACCCTGGATTCGATCAAAATCCTCGCCCTGGGTCTCCTTGATCCCGTCCTAGAGCCTCTTTGTCACAGCTTCCGCAAAACGGATTCCGAGAATCCGTTTTGCAGAAGTTGTGCCAGATAGCTACACTAGCAAAATCCACAAGAAGCTACGTTTCACCGGATTATGGCTTTTAGCTCAAAACAGATTTTCCTAGAAGCAGAATCCAGAATCCCCTCTAGAATCTGTACCAAACGGGCTCCTAGAAGTTCATCCAAGCAGCCGCGACTGCATGCTCGCCACCCTACCGGCCTACCCTAACCCGAGTTTGGCTCTGGAGCTCTGGTGCTGGGCACAAAACACCTAATATGTGCAGGGCGAATCACCTTTTGATACCTTTCTCTTCTTGGAAGGAAATCGATTACTCCCTCGTAACTAACAGAGCCGCTAAAATCTGTCCGCCTCTGCACCATCATGCATCGCTTATCCTTTCGTCAACTTCCAAAGACATCGATTACTATAGTGAACAACCTCTGGTTCATCTCCTGAGGCCTGAGTGACTCGTGCACTGAGAAAAAGAAAAGAAGGAAGAAAAAAACATCATCCAAACCGGGGCCGAGCCATGGCTTCCAACAAGATCTCGCTTAAGCTGTTGGTAGTTACCACGTCAAAGAAGGTCCTGCTAGCCGAGGCCCGCAAGGAGTTCGTTGACTTCTGAAAAATGATTACCAAGGCAACATGAGATGTACAGATATATATAGGGGAGCCACATCAAGGCAAGCCCTAGGCACAATGCGTGCATGGGCCGCATGAGAGCGCAAAGCCCAAAACATATTAAGCTAATGATCCGCTAATCTATATGTCTAACACCCTCCCGTTGTCTGAGCGTCGGAGTCAGCCACAAGTATGAACGTTCAGACTAGAATGAAACTCGGTGACGATAGAAGAAGGAAGCCCTTTGGTAAGTATGTCGGCGTATTGACAGGTGATTGGCACATGTAGAACCGTGAACTCTTCTGACGTGACCTTGTCACGAACAAAGTGGAGATCAATCTCGATATGCTTCATGCGCTGATGTTGCACGGGATTAGTCGAGAGATACACTGCACTAACATTGTCGCAATACACCAAGGTAGCACGTTATATGGGACAGAAGAGCTCTGCTAGTAATTGTTGCGACCAACAAGTCTTAGCAACAACATTTGCAACAGCACGATACTCATCTTCGGCGCTAGAGCGGGAAATAGTAGGCTGCCGCTTGGAGGACCATGAGATGAGATTATCACCCAGAAAAACTACATATCTAGATGTAGAACGACGAGTTTCTAGTCAGCAGTGGAAGAGCGAAGAATACGCAAACCATAATCCAGAGTTCCCTGAAGGTAGAGCAACACAAGCTTAACCAAGGCAAAGATGAGGCTCACGGGGATCATGCATGAAGAGGAAAATCTGCTGAACAGCATAGGCAACATCCAGACGAGTGAAAGTGAGACACTGAAGTGCACCAGCAAGACCCCAAAAGTGTGTCGCATCATCAACAGGAGTACCATCAGCCGATAACTTAGCACTAGTGTCAACAGGCATAGCACAAGGCTTGCAGTTAGACATACCCACATGCTCCAAAATCTCAAGTATGTAGTGGCGCTGAGAGAGAAACAAGCCTCCATCGCGTCGTGTCACCGTGAGCCCAAGAAAATGATGAAGATCACCAAGGTCCTTCATAGAACACTCAGAAGTGAGCAAAGCAATCACCCGCTGAAGAAGGGCCGTAGAGGAGGCGGTGAGGACAATATCATCAACATAAAGCAGCAGATAAACCATGTCAGAGCCATGACGATAAATGAAAAAAGATGTGTCAAACTTCGCACTTGTGAACCCATGAGACTGTATAAATGTTGCAAACTGACTGTACCATGCGCGAGGAGCCTGCTTCAAGCCATAGAGAGACTTATTCAGGTGACAAACATGCTGCAGGTGAGAGGGATCCAAAAAACCAGAAGGCTGAACACAATAGACTGTCTCTGAGAGGGTGCCATAAAGGAAGGCATTCTTCACATCGAGCTGATGAATGGGCCAATCCTGTGATACAATGACTGATAGAACAATGTGAATAGTAGCAGGCTTGACAACTGGGTTGAAAGTCTCACCAAAATCAACTCAGGGCTGCTGAGTAAAGCCACAGAGAACCCAACGAGCTTTCTAGTGATGAAGAGAACAACCATCAGGATGAAGCTTGTGGCGAAAGACCCATTTAACAGTAACAATGTTCACATCAGGCGGCTGAGGAACAAGATCCCAAGTGTTATTTGCCTGGAGAGCAGAGAATTTTTCTATCATGGCATCCCACCAACTAGGATCGGACAAAGGCACCTCTGTATGTCTTGGGCAGAAAAGACAAAACATCAGTATGAAGATCAAATATTTCCTTTGGCTGTGAGTAACCAGATTTGCCTCTGGTGTTCATGACGTGGTCATTGGCGACAGCAGGAGTGGGCACAACGTCGTATGGTAAGTGCACAGGGGCGCGAGGCGGGGGAGCCACGCAAGGCGCGACTTGTGGAACACCAGCTGCGGGCGCGGACGGGTGTGGTCCGTCGAGAGCCACCGGCCCACCAGTGGAGCGGGGCGAGGGAGGCGGCCCACCAGGAGCCACTGGCCCACCAGCAGAGCGGGGCGAGGAAGGCAGCCCGCCAGATGATCCAGGCTGCGGTCCACTGGGCAGAGGTGGAAATCCTAGAGGAGGCCTGATTGGTGGAGGCGTCGTGACGGTTCTGTCGGGAGTAACCTAAGGACTGCGTCCAACAGGCGCAACAGAGTCGTAGTCTGGTGAACCTACAACATGAGTGCCAATGGGACTTGGCATAGGGTCAGTATCATCCACAAAATCATGATTGGTCGAGGATAGGGGCGCAGGGAGATCGTCAAAAGGAAAGGAGCCTTCATCAAAGACTACATGGCGTGAAACGATGAGGCGATTTGTGGCGAGGTCAAGTCAGTGGTGTCCCTTGTGATTGGAGGAATAATTGTGGAAGACACAAAGGTTGGAGTGAGGGGCGAGTTTGTGTGGTGCGGTGGCGGAGAGATTGGGGTAGCATTTGCATCCAAAAACACGAAGGTGCTCATAGGAGAGGGGGGGGGGGGGGCTCCCGTGTAAGGCAAAGTACGGTGTAGTGAAATTGACAGTTTTGGTGGGGTGACGATTGAGGAGGTATGTGGTAGCATGAAGGGCCTCTACCCAATATGATGAGGGTATACTTACCTCAAACATGAGAGAGGGCATGATGTTGTTAATGATGCGAATGATACGCTCAGAGCGACCGTTCTATGGAGAGGTTTGGGGGCAGGATAGACACATGGATATGCCATGAGTAAGGAAGAAAAGACTGGAGAGGAGTTGTCAAACTCACGCCCGTTATCACACTGAACGCTCTTGATGGTGGTTCCAAACTGAGTGGAGACAAAAGAGAAAAAGTGAGCAAGAGTAGCAAAAGTGTCAGACTTAAGGCGCAGGGGAAAGGTCCACACATCATGAGAGCAATCATCGAGTATAACAAGATAATACTTGTAGCCAGAAACACTCAGAATTAGTGATGTCCAAATATCACAATGAATTAAATCAAAATTCTTAGTAGCACGAGATGTGGACCTAGCAAAAAAGAGACGAGTATGTCTGACAAGTTGACAAGCATGACACAAAGACTCTAGTTCATCTGTATTACAAGATAATTTAAAACTCGAAGCTAAGTGAGAAAGCGCCTCTAAACCGAGATGACCAAGGCGGCGATGCCAAAGGGTGGCGGAGCTTGTGGCGGCCGTGAGTGCATGAGGAGGTGATGGGTTGAAGGAGTAGAACTCTCCAAGGATCGTACCATTTGAGCCTTTTGACTCGAAATGGGAGCAGGTTTGAAAAAGGATCTTAGAGTGTCTAGGGTTGGGCCAGGAGGGTCTCTTAACCCCTTCCTTTTTTTGCCCATCGGAGTTATTTCCCAAGGATTTGCCATGGTAAGGGGGAGAAGGGGGAAGAAGCACACTTGAAGAGCGCAGTACAATCATGTTCCTGGTTATGAGATCCTTCACAGAGAGACCAAATTAATCAAATTCAACGGAAACATTATTGTCAGTGGTGAAATGGCGCACTGAAATGAGATTTTTTAATAATATGAGGAGATATAAGAACGAAATAAAGATGTAAAGGGCGTGAGGAACAACAAAAAGAGGTATGAGCAGTGGAAGTAAAAGGTAGAAGAGAACCATTGCTTAGAATGATCGATAAAGGAGTGGAAGAGGAGAGGGGTTGGAGAGAGGAAAGTATACCAGAAGAGGAGGCCATATGAGAGGAGGCTCCGGAGTCCATGGTCCACTCATGGTTGGGAGGCGGGGTGAGTTGCATGGTGTTGAAGCTCTGCGCCAAGCCGTTCTGGTCCCAGATGAATGCAGGCGTCGGTGCAGGTTGGCCCGGCAACAAGTAGCTTCCAGCTGGGCTGCACATACGAGGTCGTGGTCTGGTGCGTGCCAATGGTGGCCGTCATGGCCTGCTGAGGGCGGGGAGCAGACGTCTAGGTGGGCTGGGAGCCTAGCACGCTGGAGCCGCGAGCCAGAGGAGCCGGGCCGGCCCACATGGTGAAGGTGCCGGTGTACAGGTTCCAGGTCAGCTAAGGCTGAGGTCCGTTGTTGGGCCGGCCTGTGCTGCTGCTGCGATTGCTGTCAACAATTGAAGTTGTGGCCTGCATTCCCATGTCCGTAGCCAGTGGAGTGGGCTGGGTTTGCATGCAGCCCACCAGAGCGAGGAGCAGGGGTCGGGGCGCTGGAACACTGAGGAGTAGTAGCAGCAAGCACCATGGAGGCGGTTTTCTTGGCCATCATTGACTCCTCAACTTGAAGATCAGCCAGACGTCGAAGAAGCCTGGGAAGGGCCGTTGACGCTGGATGATGGCGGCCATGTGAGAGTATTTGTCATTCAAGCCCGGAAGGACATTGAGTACAAGCGTACGATCATGGACTGGCTCACCAAGATCCACAAGCGCATCTGCCATGTTCTTCAGCTTGCGGTAGTACTCCGTGACGGTGAGATCTTCTTGAACAAGGGTATGGAACTCGACGTCAAGGAGAATTGCTCGGGTCTCCTTATTGCCACTGAACTGATTCTCCAAGCCCAACCAGATGGAGCGAGAAGTGGGGATACCTGACGAGACGATCTCCATGAGCTCAGGTGAGATAGTGCCGAACAACCATGATTTGATGGTATAGTCCATCATGAGCCAATGGTGATCAACAGAGAAGTCTTCATCGGAGATGAGGGGCAGCAGGTTGTACTTTCCCATCATGTTGAGGAAATAGGTACGCCAGCGGGAGTAGTTGCTGGAGGTTTGGTCCAGGATGAAGGGGACCATGGCCGATGTTCTGGACGGCGATGGCTTGAGCGTGAGTTGAGCGCGCTGTCCTTGGCTTCGGTGACCACAGCAGCTCGCACATCGTCGTTTTTATCGGGAAGGTCGTCGGCCATAGGGTGGAAGGTGGGGGTAGAGACAATCGCACAGATTCAATGGCGATCGGGAATGGATGGCGTGAGGCCGGGGAAGAGAGGCCGTGGCGGAGGGCCGGCGGCTAGGGTTTTCGGAAGCTTAGGTGAGAGGATCAAACCCTCTGATTACCATGAAAGCGTATAGAAACGCGGATTGATTACCAAGGCAACGTGAGCTGCATAGATATATAGGGTAGCCACATCAAGGCAAGCCCTAGGTACAATGCGTGCATGGGCCGCATGAGGGCGCAAAGCCCAAAACAGATTAAGCTAATGATCCGCTAATCTATATGTCTAACAACTTCGTCTTCAGATTGCTCAGGCTTCCCATCGCGCAGTGGTGAATCTCATCTTCGCAGGCACCATGAAGGGCAGCATTGGCCGGTTGTACCAGAGCCATTACTGACCAGAGCGTGGACAACACCGACAAGTCAGACCTGCTCCAGCCCAGGGTGCTGGACCCGGACTCTCGCGAGCTGCTCTTCCTCCAGGGCGCCGCCGCCTCCATTAAAATACAAACCATAAATCTCAGAAGATATGATGACCAATACCCTCAGTAGCATATATAGTACCTATACTGACAACAAGATCACCGAGAATGACGATACACATGAGCTTTGCCTGAATTTCAACTTTTCCCAATTGATGACTCTAGGCACGGTCCAATATTTTGAAGAGACTTCTTACTAGTACTTTTCTACATGCCTGCGTGGTAAGGGCAGGGGAGAAGAAAGGGTGGACGTTGACGTCGTCGGTCAGTCCTTCTTCCTCACTCCCCGGCCTTCTCCAGGAAACGCGTGGATCCTTGGTTACAGCCGATGATTTGTACTTTCTTGAGTACAATGGCCAAATCGTTAACATACGTACATGTAAAATGGTCTTTCATGAATTTCACTCTTTGTTTGCACAATAAATAAATAAATTGGTGCTATTCTTGTTACAGCAAGCGCCAGTTAAGCATCCAACTCGTCATATGTGGCAAGAAAATACGGTTTAGTTTTTTTCTTTTACGCCTCCACAAACAACTTTATAGGGAGGAGATTTTTTTCAGTACATTCACCCCCGACACAAAAATAATATTTTTGATAAATCAATTACAAATAAGAGTCATATGACAATACATCATGTTCATATACACAAGATGATCAGCTTGTGATCTCGTGAACTCTCTTCTTCCTGGAGACCATACCCTGCTGCAGTCTCCGCACCTCACAAGTTAGCATGTAGATGTAATGAGGTGGTAGATGTGACCTCATTAGAAGAACCTTGAATTTCCCACGAGCCCTGATTCTCCCAAATGAGTAATCTTGAAAACTCAACGTAGGTCCTTCACTTTGAGGAGAACATGTTTGGTAATCATCGAGAACAACAAGATATTCAGAAGAAAATTTATTTACTCTCCTCATATAGACCGGCTGATGAACCTGCCAAGGATCTATGTCATGTGAGCCAAACACAAAAGGATTCATTCGCTTGTATTCTTTTATATATGCAAGAGCCATGCTCCAAAAGTGGGCACTGAAATTTGATTTCAACAACAAGCTGAAAACGTGTGCGCCGAAGAAACACCCACTAAATTCTCGTGCAATCTCCATAGCTATAGATGCCAATTTTGGATGGTCATCCGTGTTCGTGCTTCCAAACGTACGGACCTTGAAGAAGTACCAGTACATTTCTTCAACGAAGAATTGCACAGTCAAGGCTTGAGTCGTTCCGAACTTTGCAATCATGTTATACCTGCTAGATATAATAATTTTACTTCCAATTCCAAGATGATGTTTGCAGTCGGAGTATAATTCCATCCATGTGCCTTCATCAATTTCCCCGGTTAGCTCAATTACCACCAATATTCTTTCTTCTTCAATGGCGCGGTTATGATGCTTGATCACATCACAGTCACTAAGAGTTGCTATTCTCTTTTCATCCTTTATACTGTCTTGGCTGAAGCTCACGATTTTAGAGAAATGGTTGCGGACTCTGTCATCATTGCAAGCGTGCTCGATCATGGTGGTCTTCCCAACCCTTCCTGGGCCAATGATCGGCAAGACACAAGGGTATTCAGCAACTGGAGCCTCTTCCTGCAACAGGAAGTTCATTATCCGTTCCATCTCCATTTGGCGTCCGAACATGCACTTGTCCAGAAGCAGGTACATGTTGTATGGCTGGCGGTACAGGCGAGGGCAACAGCTGAGGAAAACTACAAGCTCACTAGCATTTTTAATGGCAATTTCTAGGCAGCGAAGTGCTTCATTGATCTGTTTTTGCTCGCTAAACCTCGAGCTACTGCCGCTGTGAATTGTGTGAAAACGGACGCGCTTGGCAGGATTGAACCTTGATGGTGTAGATGAGGAACTCACAGCTTGGTGGCGTTTGTTGTCCTTGTCCGTGTGGGCTCGGCACCTGAAGGTGTCAAGCGCGTGGTGCCCTCTACACATCTCCTCCCTTAGCCGGTTCAGTAGCTGCAGCATCGTCTGGCTCGTGATGAACCGCCCCTCCGCCTCCTCGACAACGACCTGTGCCCGGAGCAGAAGCCTCTGCAGGCTGTTCATCGCCTCCTCCACCGTCGGAGCCGTGGACGACCCCCAGCTCTTGTCGATCAAGAAAGATATGGATCTGCTGGCGAGGTCGCTCAAAATTGCAGAGACGAACATCGCCATACTGATATCTCTCCCGACAGTCTGTGTGATAACAGAAACGAGATTGGCTCGATTTGTTTTCCCCTCTTCACTATCAAGGCAATGCTTTCAAGAGGGCATGCGTAGAATTCGTAGGAATGATAGAGATAGCACAAGGACGTTACCCTATTTTTCAAGCGTTCTAGAATTGGTGGAGTAGAAAAGCTGGACAAGGACGCCGCGGTTGTTCAACCTTGACTGGCTGGTGAAACTTCGGAGCATGACCTCGCAAAAAAAAAAGTGTCTTGGAAAAAAAAGGGAGAAATAAAAGAGAAAATCTATTTGTTATCTGTTATCTTAAAATCTTTTTTAAAGTAATTATATACTCCCTCCGTCCCAATTTACTTGGCATCTGGGAGTGTTTTTGGGTGTCTAGATTAATAGAATGTTTAATGAACTTAGACACACAGACTGTCCAGGTTCAGAGAATGTTCAATGAACCTGGTACAAAACCAAGATGCCAAATAAATTGGGACGGAAAGAGTATTATAGTTGTACTATTTCAATTTATCACGATCTCCCATATTTGCTCTCAATGTTAAGAAATTACAACGTTGACTAGTAGTGGGAAAAAAAAGAACATTCTACATTGTTGATTGTCATGGCGGCGGTGAAAGTGGAGAAGAAGGGCCCATTTCAACCTCACCGTGCCTATGCTCAATGAGGAGCTGCTGAAAATTGACTTCATCCTTAACAAGTCGAAGGGACTGCCGCTCCGACGTCGAGGAAGGTTAGCAGCATGGTGGCAAAGGCAGGTGCCAGCGGCAATGACGTGCTATTCTCCAACACTACTGGAATCGACGAGTTTAGCTACCGTTTTTGTCTTTCCCTAGAGCGAGCTGCTACAAAGGTAGTGAAACCATGACTTTCCCTTTGAAACCTTCATATTCTTGCAAGAAGGGTGAACGATTGTAAACTCATAACGTTGTTGCGTTGCTTAACATATGGATTTTACATACGAGTTTACATACTTCGATGTGATCATTTGTCAACTTGCTTGGATGTATTTCTCGGAGCCTCTGGATGCGTGGCTAAGCATGTTAAGTGTTTTATGCGAACACCCATGTTGTCCGCATGTCACTTGTTTAAGCTCATATGATTTAACTTGTTTTATTGCTCTTTGCTGTGTGAGAGGGCTAAAAAATAAGATTATTTGCTGAATCTTGATTTTGTTGTGTATTTACTGTGGTGCATCTGACGGGCACCCTAGACCCACCCGCCACCCGGCGGGTGCGAGCGCGGGTACAATAATTCACCAGTGGGTAGGGGCGGATCCAGCGAGGAGGATGGAGCGCCCTCCAGCCCCCATATTGGCTCGTCTCCATTGATATTAAAAAATCTATTATAATGGACCCCTTTGTTAAGGTTGTGATTGTGCTGGTTTTGACTGTGGTTGTGTGGCTATTTTGTAAAAACGGTTGTGTTGTCTGTGTTTGTGGCTGTGCCTAAAACGTTTGACACAATGGCTTCATTAACGACTTCTTCTTATTTTTAGGGACAAATATGTGAAGAGAAAGCGCGGTTTGAGAAAGAAGTCAGGGAAGCCAGCTACTATATTTCATGGCTTCCTGGTTTCACTTTTTTTTTTTTATGCGGCTTCCTTCTTCTTTTTTAAGGAAAAACACCTAAGGAAGCACCTCTTTGGTTGGGAATCATGTGAAGCCATTGGAGAAGTCCTACCAAAGAGATCTTATACCATTCTGACCTATTGAGAGGTAAAAGCTAAAAAAAAATCTAGGCCGTTGATTTATTCAATAGATGAAAAATTGGAGAAAAAGGAACCGTTACATATTCTATTCAGGGACCGTAATATCTCCCGCTTCCTTCGCTCGCACAACCCCATCAATTTTCTCTCCGCACGGCGCCCACCTCTTGATTCTTCCGCTCGCGCCTCCATCCAATCGGATTCCGCAAATCATGAGGACATGGTGGCATATCTGGAGCCACGCGGTTCATCAGTACGAATTTCTATGCCATCGCTATGGGTTCATGTTATCGGAGCTGCACATATTAGGGCCTCTTCTGTAGGGTTGTGCCTGTGCTGGCATTGGCTGTGGCTTTTATCTCTAAACAAAATGGTTGTGCTGGTTGTGTCTTCGATTGTGCCTGAAACGTTTGACAAAACGGTTTTTTTCTAACTTCTTGATCCTGAACTGAAGTGCTCGGCATCTGTAGGTGTCAAGCGTGTGGTGCCCTCTGCACATCTCCTCCCATAGCTGGTTCAGTAGCGGTTGCATCGCCTGGTTCGTGATGAGCCGCCCTTCGGCCTCCTCGACGACGATCTGAGTGTGACACCCCGTGTCACTGAATTTCAGAATCGTGCAAACCAAACTGAAGAAAAGATGAAATCAAGCCAAATTCAAAAATTCAAAATTCAAAGTTTAAACAAGTTCAAACCCATATCTGTGAAGCAACTCAAAAATTCCTTTAACCACTTGACCCAACCAAAATTCCTGGAGATAGCCCTTGCGAAATAAGAATTTTGGAGAATTTTTGGTGATTTTTGAAATTCATTTCGATGCTCAAATAAATCCCCAAAGTTCCAAAAATGTCCAACTTTGACTAGCTGCCATTTGAATTCTATTTCGAATTGAGATGTGCATGTTATGTCACTGGAAAGAGCATTTCATGACCTTTCGAATGCAACCAGTTTTACAATTTTTGGAGTTCGTTTGCTAGTTCAAATCGAGCGCCAAAGATTGGGGAAAATCAGAGTTTGAATAAATTCGGGAAAAAGAAAGATGCGCCCGGGCCCACTCGTCAGTGACGTTCGTCTCACTGAGGACGTCGGAGCTTTTGCTCCACGTCGCCGACGGCGTACGGCGCCTCTCCGCGGCGCCCTGGCCCGCTTCCGGCCGCGGAACGGCGTCAAAAGGCGCCCCAGCTCCTTCCCCGGTCGTCCTCGCTTCATTTCCCATTCATCCCGAGCTCCCAAACCCTAGCGCCACCGCCATTGCCGCCCTCCGGTCGAGCAACCCATCGCACCGCCGCTCCGAAGCCCCTGCAGGCTGTTGGTTGGTGCGAGTGTGTGCGCCGAGGCGTCATGGAGCTCCCCGGGGACGCCGTTCCTGCTTCCCCGGGTTGAAGCGCGCCAACTCGAGGACTTCTTCCCCGAGACCGGCAGCCGAGCTCCCCCGCTTCACCGCAGAAATTGTCCCTCTCCGGTGAGTTCCGTGGTCAATGCGCGGTACCCCCATCTTCGCAACTCGCACGCGCACCTTCCTCATCCTGTGTTCCTTCTATTTCGCAGCTCGACCCCGCCGGATTTCACGTTTCCCCGCCGCCGGTCAGCCTCACCGCCACCTCCCTCTCCGGTGAAACCCCTCCTCCGGGCAGTCTCCACGACGACGTGTTGGTCGACGAGCTTTCCCGGGCTGCGGTGAAGCTGTAGGGCCAAACCGTGGAGCCTCTCGTCGACCGCAGCGACCACGCGACGACGCCGGAGTTCCCGCCACCGCCACCGCTCGTCGCAGCCACCCTCCGGCCACCGTCTCCTTCTCCGCGTCGTCGAGGTGAAGCCTCCGTTGCTCCCTCTCTCTTTCCGTGCCCTCCTCGCCCCGAGTTGTTGCTGGAAACGCCGTTCCGGCGGTGCTCCGCCGCACTCCGGCGACGGTGCCGGCCAGCACACACCGAACCACACGACGCGGATCTCGTGTGACTACACGGGATCCCGTGTGGCTAACTCGGTAGCCCTCCGTGTGTTTTCACACGTGAGTGGCCGGATCCGGTGTGGCCAGCATGGATCCGGTGCGGCCCGATCTGTGTAGCACCATGTGTGGCTCAGATCTGATTGGTCGCGCCTGTTTTAAATCATTTTCAGATTTAGTTAATTTCAGAAAATGCACGGAAACTTCAAAAAGGCATAGAAAATAAAATACACATCAGAAAAATGCAAATCCAATTTCTTTGGACTCCATGTAACATCCTCTGTCCAGAAAAAATACCAAAACACACTTTTGCAGATTGTGAATTTTCTAGAAAATACATCTGTCCAGATCTTGTTTAATTCCTTATAATTTCTCTGTTGCTCCATAAATCTTAGACTTCTGCATGCTTGTAAAGTATCTGTTAACACACATACAGAGCATTTTTCCACTGTCATAGTCTACTTAATTATTATCCTGTGATTTAAATTGTTCCTGCATTATTTAAATTATTATAAATAATCTACCTTGCAATAAATCATGAAACTTCACTATAAATCACTTCCAGTGGCACTCTTCACCAGAAAAATGCCACTGGACATAAACTAAATTTTGAAGTTCACTTCTCTAATTAATCAACTTGAATTAAATTAAGTAAGTAACGTAAATAAAAGTCAATGATGGAAATACTCCAGACGAAATTAATTAACGAAGTTAATCATTTGCACTTACAGTGTAAATGACTGTCCTATCAAGTAATTGAATCATTAATTGCATCATATTCTTGCATCTAACTTTGCATTATTTCCTTTTCATAACGTGTAGTGACAGAGACGATTCCGGAGCCACTGGACTTCCAGCTGCCGGAGGAGCAGACCCAGGAGGTGCAGGAGGAGCAGCCGCAGCAGGACACTGACCCCGCTGACCCTGTTTGCTACGCTCCTGAGCCAGGCAAGCCCCGGTGCATGCCTCCCTATTTAGAATTTTTACTTTCTCACTTGATTGGGGTTAGTATTTGATTATGCATTAAGTTTATTAGGAATTGCTGTGAAACCTTAGAACTACACTAGGACTACCCTTCCATATCCTACCTTGTGTCCTATTTTTGTAGATGTGGTCTAGGTTACGTTAGAACTTGCTATGCTTAGAGACTAGCGAACGGTAGAAGTCGAGTGGTAGGTCCCACTCGCGAGTTAGGAATTACCCTGGATTGTACTAGATGGATTTAGGATTTGTTGAGACCGAACGGGGATTGTATTTGTGTAGGATGGTTGGAGAAGGCTGGGCCTTCACGGTGGTAGCCCCGTCTGTGTCGATTGAGGATCGTTCGTTGTTGGCTCTGTTGAGCAAGTTCGAACGTACTGATCACATGCTAGTGTTTTTATGGGCCTAGTAAACCTAGTAGCCTGTGACGCCCTGATGTCTAGCGGATACTTGCACTTTCTATCATGGTACTTGGGAGAGAAGGGATGCCTCCCAATCGGGGCATACGTCTGGGACGGGGACCGTGCGGGAGGGCCTTTCTCGGGAGGTGTGAGACCCAGCCAGCTTTAGGGGGGATCAGCGTAAACGGTTGCTGCATACGACTTTTGCGCGTGTGTAGCGTGTGGTCAGGTTTTCTCCTGCAGGATGTACATCGATGCCGCCGCTCTCGGTCAAGAGCAACCTTGCTCACTGAGTCACCTCGTAGTGTGATATGCTTGATGATGCTGACTAGTACTGTTATTTATATTTCATTACTGTATACTGCTTATATGATGTATTGTTACTTTATATCTGTTCTAGAGATATGCACACTGTTTTACTGGATAAGTACCTAACTTGAAAATAAAAAACTTGAAAATAAGGATCCATTAATTAGTGCGAGTTATGCTATCGCGTCAGCCACCCCCTTGTAGCCTTTGCATAATTAGGAGTCGGCTGTAGATAGCCACATTGACGGGTAAGACTTGCTGAGTATTAGTTGCTCAGGGTTTGGCTCTTTATATTTTATTGCAGGTAGCACCTTTATCCCCGACTCTACGGGTAGAGGTGGACAGTGGGATGGCCAGCTTTCCTATGGTTGGACAGCCCACTGGGAGACTGAGGAGTGATCTCCTCTCGAGTCCGCATTTTCATGGCTTTGGATGCGGGTTCTTGTGTATCGTGAGCGCGTGCGCTTGTATTTCTTCTAGTTTTGGATTTGTACTTGTATCGTTAATTTCCGCTGTGCGACTCTATGTTTTAATTGGATTAATGTAACCACTTAAAGACTTAATTTGTGCTTTTTATATGCTGTACTGTTGCGTCTGTTCATCAGCGCTATACCGACTCGATCCTGCGAAAAGCGGAGACGCTTCACTGAGCCCGGAGCAGAAGCCTCTGCAGGCTGCTCAGTGCCTCCTCTACCGCCGGAGCGTTGGACGGCCTCAAGCTTTTGTCCATCAGAAAAGTTATGGATCTGCTAGTGAGGTCGCTCAGAATTGCAGAGAGGAAAATCTCCATAGGGAGTACCTATTTCGGCAACAAGGCCACCGAGAACGACGATACGAAGAGTTTTGCCTGAATTTCAACTTTCTCCCATTGTTGACTCTCGAGGCATGGTCCAATATTTTGAAGAGACTTCTTACTAGTACTTTTCTACACGCCTGCGTGATAAGGGCAGAGGGAGGATAAAGGGTGGATGTTGACGTCGCCGGTCAGTCCTTCCTCACTCCCCGGCGATATTCAGGTCCTAGGCAGACTGTTCTCTAGTCTAACTTGATTTGTACTTTTTTTTACTACAATGGCTAAATCAAAACGGACGAACATGTATAATTACGTTTCACGTATTTTCCTCTTTTTTTGCACAATAGATAAATAAATTGGTGCTATTCTAGTTACAGCAAGCGCTAGTTAAGCACCCAACTTGTTGTATGTGGCAAGAAAAGAAAGTTTATTTTTTTTCTTTTACGCGTCCTCAAACACCTTTATAGAGGGGGTGGGGGGGGGGGGGGGGGGGGAATTTTACAGTACATTCACTCCCGACACAAAAATCATCTTTTGCCTAAATCAATTACACATTCGAATCAAGTTCAGATACAAGATGATCTGCTCGCGATCTCGTGAACTCTCTTCTTCCTAGAGACCTTACCGGCCTGCTGCGGTCTCCGTACATCACAAGTTAGAATGTAGCTATAATGAGGTGGTAGATGTGACCTCCATAGAAGAACCTTGAATTTCCCACGAGCCCTGATTCTCCCAAATATGAAATCTTGAACACTCAATGTAGGCCCTTCACTTCGAGCAGAACTTTGTTTGGTAATAATTGAGAACAACAAGATATTCAGGAGAAAATTTATTTACTCTCCTCATATAAACCGGTTGAGAAGCTATGTTGATATGTTCCATGGCTTGACTTTGTGATGAGTAATTGACTTTGGTTTATTTCTCATGGAACATAAATAGCAATGTTTGTTTATGAGGATTGCATGAGATTTGCTTTGTGTCAATATACTCATCAAGGGGAGATTGAGAAGCCATGTTGAGATGTGCCATGGCTTGATGTTTGTGATGAGTAATTGACTTGGTGTTGAGTTGAAATGCGGATTTTGAGATCGCTTTAGCTTGTTTGTTTTGGCAACTTTGAGTGTTGCTTTATGACTAACCAGAGTTGGTGAAGCTGGAGGAGAAGAAAATGTGTTTTCTTGTATCATGATGTGTAGGTAAATGGAGTCAACTTGATGGTCAACGGCGAGAGGATCGGGACCAAGCGGGGGCTTGGGGTCGGACGATCGAGAGGCCAGGTGAGGTCAAGGGTGATCCACACCGTACACATGGAGATGACAAGAAGCATCGACGGTTTCGCGGTTTGGCCTCAAAACCGTGGAGATGATGAAGATGGCGTGTTGACCAGGGTCAAGGCGAACGGGAGGCCGGTGCAAGTGAAGGGTTCCGACGGGCTGGGACCGAGGAGACTTGACGGCGATGAGGTTCGCGGGACGAGGTGACACGCGTCGACATCGAGATGGTTTCCCGGTTTGGCCTCAAAACCGGTGGTCGACGGTTTCCCAGTTTGTCCTCAAAACCGGTGGTGGATGGTTTCCCGGTGTAGCCTTAAAACCGGTGGCGGATGGTTTGTCGGTTTGGGCCTTAAAACCGACGGCATATGGTTTCCCGGTTTGGGCCTCAAAACCGGCGGCGAATGGTTTCCCGGTTTGGGCCTCAAAACCGGCGGCGGACGGTTTCCCGGTTTGGGCCTCAAAACCGGCGGTGGCGGATGGTGGTGCATGTGGCACCATCACGAAGGTAGCTTCGAGGTGAAGCTAAGTTGGGAAGGTCCCGACGGCGTTCGGGTGATGGAGAAAAAGTTGGACGGAAACGCCCTTATGTGTGTAAGGGTGTGTTGTAGTGTGAGGGGCATTTCCGGGATGTGGAAATGTCCAAGAGGATAAGGAGGAGGGGCAGGTTGGCTGCCCACTTGGGGCTTTTGGTGTTGCCCTCACTTGTGTGTGAGAGAGTGCTTGGGAGAGGAGAGAAAGAGAGGAGAGAAGAGAGGAGATGGCTCTTTGATTGAGCTTTTTGTCATCCTTAGTTTGTTGTGCTAGGGAGTGGCTTGACACATACATCTTTGAGTAATACAAAGTATCAATTCGTCCTCAAAGTGTTCTCCTCATCTTGAATCCCGAATTTGTTATTTTCCCCATTTTCGGAGCTATTTTTGGGTGATTTTCGATTCGCCGTGTATGATGCGTTTTGGGATGAATTTCTTGAGGAATCTTGGTGCTAGTATGTGCTAGAATAATCCTTGGTAGGTCCTTGACCAAATCCATGGCACGAGCACCTTCGATTTGATGATTTGGTGAAGTTTCCCTCTCTAGTTCATCCAAACCCTATCCTTCATGTTAGAATCCAAAATCTGTATGGATTTCTTAGGGTTTTTGGTATGAATCCTGTTGGATGATGTTCTCCATCTCAAGACGAAGCTATGGTTTAAATTTCGTGATTTTTGGAGGTCGTTTGATTGGTTTTCGGATTTTAGAGCCTCCGTTTTCACGTTTGTTCGCGTGCTGTTTTTGAGACCCGGACTTGTCCGCCCCGAAGCCGGACTAGTCCACCTCTGGACTCATCCAGACTTATCCGCATACTTGTCCGGTTATTTGCGGACTCCAGAGACTTGGCAACGGACTAGTCCGCCTGGAACGGACTAGTCCGGGTGTCGTGACCCACAGACTTGTCCGGGCACTTGTTCGCTTCTTAACGGACCACAGAGACTTGGCAACGGACTTGTTCGCCTCGGACCAGACTAGTCCGAATCTGGATTAACTTTGATCATCTTCTTGGTTGCTCACTTGTTTCAATTGCTTCCGTTTTTGCTTGTATCACTTCATAACCATTCCTAGGATTAACATATCATCTCCAATTGATGTGTGTGATCTTGGTGGTTGCAAGAGAGAGGCTTTGGGTTGTAATTGAGATATAGGCCAAGTTCTTTCGAAGAATTTTTATTGGCTCCCATTCACCACCACCCCCCCCCCCCCCCCCTCCTCTCTGGTCGCCTTCTCGGTCCTTCACCGGCACATCAACCTGCCAAGGATCTACATCGTGTGAGCCAAAGAGAAATGGATTCATTCGCTTGTAGTCTTTTATATATGCAAGAGCCATGCTCCAAAAATGGGCACTGAAATTTGATGTCAACAACCAGCTGAAAACGTGTGCACCGCACAAACACCCATTGAATTCCCGTGCAATCTCCACAGCTATAGATGTCAATTTTGGGTGGTCCTCCGTGTTCGTGCTTCCAAACATACGTACCTTGAAGAAGTACCAATACATTTCTTCATTGAAGTATTGCACTCTCAAGGCTTGAGTCGTTCCGAACCTCGCAATCATGTCAGACCTGCTAGATACAATAATTTTACTTCCATTTCCAAGATGGTGTTTGCAGTCCGAGTATAACTCCCTCCAAGTGCTTTCATCGATTTCCCTGGTTAGCTCAAGTACCACCAATACCCTTTCTTCTTGAGGGGCCTGATTATGATGCTTGATCACATCACAGTCACTAAGAGTTGCTATTCTCTTTTCGCCATTCAGACTGTCTTGCCAGAAACTCACGATTTTACAGAATCGGCTGCAGACTCTGTCATCATTGCAAGCATGCTCTATGACAGTAGTCTACTCTTACCAACTTTTCCAGGACCGATGATTGGCAGGACACAAGGGTATTCAGCACCGGGAGCCTCTTCTTGCAATAGGAAGTTGATGATCCGTTCCATCTCCATTTGGCGTCGGAACATGCACTTATCGAGCAGCAGGTACATGTTGTATGGCTGGCCGTACAGGCGAGGGCATCCGCTGAGGAAAACTACAAGCTCAGTAGCATCTCTAATGGAGACCTTTAGGCGGCCGAGTGCTTCATTGATCCACTCTTGTTCGCTGAAACTGGAGCTGCTCCCGCTGCGGAAACGGAAACGCTTGGCAGGTTTGAAGATCGATGGTTTGAACGAGGGACTCACTGCTTGGTGGTGATCACGGGCCTGACCCTCGAGCGCTCGGCATCTGTAGGTGTCAAGCGTGCACATCTCCTCCCTTAGCAGGTTCAGTAGCTGCAGCATGGCTTGGTTCGTGACGAGCCGCCCCTCGGCCTCCGTGACGATGACCTCAGCCCGGTGCAGAAGCCTCTGCAGGCTGCTCCGCGCCTCCTCCACCGTCGGGACCGTGGACGGCCTCAAGCTTTTGTCGATCATGAAAGATATGGATCTGCTGGTGAGCTCGCTCAGAATTGCGGAGAGGAGAATCGCCATAAGGAGTACCTCTTTCGCCAGAAAGGTCACCAAGAACGACGATACAGATGAGCTAGCTAGTATGAATTTCAATGTTTTATTTTCCTCCTTGATGACTTGCGAGGCATGGTCCAGTTTTGAAGAGGTGTGGTGTAGAATTTGAGGGACTGACAGTGACAAGAAAGTTCTCGTTCCTGTCTGAAGGAGAAAAGTGACAAGAATTTGAGGGACTGACAGTGACAAGAAAGTTAATTCACGCCTGCCTGAAGCAGAAAAAGTCCGTCCTTTCTGGCTAGAAAGTTGAAGTCCTCGTTCAACTTTGGCAGGCTGCTCTCCAAGGAAACGCGTGAATCTCAGGAGTTGTAATGTACTTGCAACTTCCCCAACACTTTAAGCCCTAAACCCATGGCTTTGGCCTAGCTACTTTCTTTCGAAACATTGACGCAGATTCGGGCAATCTCAATGCAAAATGCTTCCGCAAATGACAACAGCCCATTAACCACTGCAGCCCTGCCATTTCTCTTGTTTAAAAAATTTTCCCTCTGCTTTCGTCTTTTTTTAATGAAAACTTGTAACAATTTTTTTTTATTACACAGTACAACATAAACACTCACAACGCACGCATACTCACCTCTATGAACACACATACGTAAACCCTACTTCTATGAGCATATTTGAAGACTGAGTCGGCAAATACTCCAGACGAAGTCACCACTGGCGCCTCGCTACCGACGACCACGTCTCTTACCGCTGAAAGCACAACGCCGTTAAATCCTAAAAAATTTGCTCTCACCGGGAGTCTTATTTAACTTAGATAGCTCTCTGCTCCAATCTTTGAGGCATTTGCGTGCTTACTTAAACTTTACTGAAAGGGTCTTGGCTGGGTTGCTGTAGAAAGGAGTTGTTGTCCAATGCAACTAAATTACTTTTTTAAAACCATCTAACTATGTCCAGTAATTTTCAAATCTGAAAATTGAAGCTTTACCATGTCTAGAGGACCTGCCCCTGAAGGTTGGCGTCTGCGGCGTGGCGGCCAAGAAGGCAGATGCTGGCGGCAATGACGGGCTATTCTCCAAGAAAGGGTGAAGTTTTGTAAACTCATAACATTGTTGCGTGGCTTAACATATGGATTTCACATACGGGTGTACATGCTTGGGTTTGATCATTTATCAACTTGCTTGGATGTATTTCTCGGAGCCCCTGGGTGCATGGCTAAAAGGGATTAAAGTAAAAAAAAAATTGAGTTTTAAGGTTCAAAATAATGACCATTAGTTTAAAGGTAGTTTTGTAATTACATTATTAATTAAGAATTTACACTTTATGATAGGAAAGAAAAACCTTAACCCTACCCTGCTACTAATAATAAACAAATTATTTACTAGCTTAATATATATATCAAAGATTAATCATGCTACTAATTTGATTTTTTTATAAACACAAAACTATTTATTAGAAGTCTGTCACTTTTATTTTTCCAATATTACCCTCAATTTGATAAAATAATGGTCATTAGTAGTGAATTTCTGAGATGAGATATATACGGTCGGATCAAACTAATAGCCATTAGTACAGTAACACTGCTAAAAAAGATGAGTTCTAATGTCTAAAAAAAACGTGCTGAAACAGATCTCCCGCTAAGCCACCTCTCCCCAACCCTGACCTGGCATCATCTCGCCTGTGCCCAGACGCATGCACCGCATTGTTAATCCCGGCGCCGTCACAGGAGCGTACTCGTCACACCAGCATACTCGGACGCACGCCGCACCTCGGCCACACCGCGAGCCACACGACTCCGTCTTGCCCAGCATGCGACCGAGCACTGAGAGGGGAGAGAGAAGTGAAGATTTGTTAGAATACCATGTGATCAGGCCAGTGAGAATAAGGGGATTTTTTTTTCTCAATCTGCCAGAGCACTCGACCCTTAGAATCAGAGGAATTGTTTTCTCAATCCCAGCAACACTTATAAAGGGATCTCAAACACATTTCTAGAGATGAGAAGTTTTACTGTACCTTCTACTCACGATATGGCATCAGCTACTGCCTAAATCATGTACATATACAAAGTCATATGACAATACATCACCTTCAGATACAAGTACAGCAAGATGATCAGCTGGCTATGTCTTGAATTCTCTTCTTCGTGGAGACCAT
>CM017442.1:30240680-30297381 GCA_007726485.1 Eragrostis curvula
GAAGTGCTTCTCGTCGGAGCCGTACCCCTGCCGCGCATCAGGGACTCCGACACCAGCTGCACCACGTCACACCTGAAGCAACACACAAAAGCAGGTTAATTTGCTCTTCTTCTTTTTTTTTGGCGAAAAGATTAATTTGCTCTGTTCATGGAAAGCCGTAAACTACAGTCTAGTTCTTTGCGTTGCTAGTACACCGGTATGTAGGTACTGGAACGAAAACTGAAACAGTAATAATTCGAACAAACTTATTTGCAAATTTTGTAACCTTCAGCTAGTTACAACTTTCATGTTCAAATTTTCTTTGAAAACTTTTCGTCCAAAAAAAAAAAATCTTTCAAAAATAAGGTTCAAATTCTGCAAAGTATCAATTATAAGACTCCTTTTTTCGTTTTCTTTTGTGTAAGATTGTCACTGCCACCTGGGAACAGGGACCGGCATAACAGAATTTTCAAACTGGTAAAAGCAAAGGCAAATCTTTTCGTGTATTCCCTCCAGATTTCTTCTCAATTGTTAGAAAACTATGCCTACTGCAAATTGTGCTAATAATTGTGTCCAAACATTCTAACAACATCAAAAGAATCAGGAGGTAGGAATATTTATGCAGGAACTGTATGTGAATAAAGTTGAATGGATTAGAGACCTTATGTTGTCCACGTTGACAGAGACGTCGATCCAGTTCTCCTTGCCGAAACGCTGGCATACAAGCTGAATCACACTTTCAAGCTGCTGGTAGGTGTCAGCGAGAACAGCAGCCTCTCGTCTTTCGTCTGATGTGAAGGATGCTCCATGTCCATGGCACAACAGGGCAGTACACCTGGACCTTCCACAGCTTGGTCTCTGAAACAGCGTAGGAGAACACCGCGGCAGGCGACGCAGGTACACCGGACCGGAGACACTCCATGGTCCAGTTGGTGACGCCAAGTTCACTGACAGCATCCACTGCTCCTCGACGTTGGAGCCCAGCGTGAGCATCAGCTTCTTGGCTGCGTCCCCCATGTCACGGCGCATCAGTTGCGCGCTGATCGTGTCGATGAATTCTCGACGGAGGCTTGATGGAGCTTCATAGATGGAGACAAGGATGGCAAGAGTCAGGGCTGCAATGTTGAAGATCTTGCCTGATGAGTCTTCGGGTATCTGCACACTGGGCAGCCTGACGAGAGACCTTCTGTTGGAGTAAGGCCCATACTGCAAGACCCCACAGATGATATCATGCAGGAAACGGGCAGAAGCATCTGTGGCATTGGAAGATCTGAGTCTAGAATAGTTTGAGCTCCATAGTGAAATTGAGTCATGGAATTCAGCACAAATGGAGAAGGACAGGTTGAGTGGTTGGGTTTCAGAATGCCTGCTGATCACAAGCTTCAGAGATTGGTTTGTGGATGAGAACTGCAAATCTGAAGAGAGTAAGATCCTCCAATCCATCGCTCTGGGAGGCTTTGATCCACTGCCAGATGTCAGGAACACACCCAGAAGCCATGGCTGAAGATTCAAGGAGAGCTCTATCGCGCGTTGGGGGACTCTCCATCACCTCTCTCCGAACAGAACTAAATATACCCAGGATGGAGTGCAGAATTGAAGTTCTCATAATCATAAAGCAAGTTGAGGACAACTGAAAGTCTAGTTTGCCAAGGTTGTACATCACTTTTGAGATCCTGTGTCCATTCAGTTTTCTCTATATCGGGGTGTATGGTTGAGCAGTGCAAGGGAAGCATTGCATGACAATGTTGCCAAGGCCCAGATCTAGTGTAAAATCTTCTCCCACGGTTTGGAATAGTTGCTTGTTTAGGAATGCGTGAGCAGTGAAGGAACCTTTTCGCCACACGGTAGGACACGGTGGGTCGGTGGCATATATGGCCTGAGTTGCTGATGCTGATGCATGGAAAGGTGCTTTTGCTTCAAGAGCTAGTGCAAGCTTTAAAACTCTGATAAGGTGACATTTACACATGGCCCTTTTGCAAGCAGGATAACATGTCTTTCTTCTTATTGTAGGTAATTATTGTCAGAGCGTGCTTCTATTTCCAGCTGCAGAACTATCAGCGTTTGAGGTATTTGGAGGAAGAATGATGTGCAAGCTAAGCAGATTCCTTTTAGAACATCTAGAAGAACTGATATTTCCAGTCGTTACATTAGGCGCAAGGTACTGTTTTCGTTACCTTGCCTTGGACGATCAGAACCAGATTCCTCTGTTCGAGCTTATCCATTTACATTTTCTTTGTTCCTCCATTTCAGCATTTTGTGAATCTTATTGGTGGATGCCTCTGAGGTCATAAAACATTCCAACTTTCTTGTTTCAACTGCATTTCAAGGACAGTGTCAGGTTTTCCTTTATTAATGTTGTAACTAAAAGAACCGGCGTTGCAATTACAGCACGCATGATTTTTTATTTGGCTGAAACCAGGAGGAGAGCTAACTATCAAGAAGAAAATAGTACAAAAGCAAAAAACACAAACATGGACTCACATGACACACGCCAACTCACATACTTGGGCCACAAAAAGCCTGTAAACGTACATTCAGTCCATTAAAAAAAGGAAAACGACCCAACCACAAGCTCACCCCAAGAAGGAAACCAAGTCAGTATCACCTGCAACACACCAGATATCGATATCATCACAAATCATGCGGAGCAAGCATAGAAGTGAACTTAAATAATAGAAGAGGTAGGAACAAGCTACACAGATTTTAGGAATACAGAACACATTGACCTGTCCAGCAAAAAGGAAAAAAGATTGGAAAATGTAATATGCATAGTGCCATGAACACACACTTCCTTGTGTTAGCTTAGTTTCTCGAGTTCAGGATAAATTTGGTATTTGAATATTTGCACGTCTAATCAACTTCAGTTGTACGTTGTTTTCCGATGAAGTTTTAAAATCTTGTGACATGCTAAATTTGCTAATGACAATGGCATCACCATCGATACGAAATGACATTTCTGTTTTCCAATGAAGTTTTAAAATCTTTAGGAATTTTCCTTTGCATTCGCGCCGATCCCCAGCAATGGTTTAACCTTATTTGGCTGAACAAGCTCGGCTTACGGAGGGCATATGACAGGAGAACATATTATTTTGTTTTGTTACACACACCAAATTCCCGTTCAGCAATAGGCATACCAAGGTATTAATTAACCAACCCAGTGAAGAACACAATCGGTATGTAGCATGGTAAGTTGGAAGATGTCCATGTGCATTACGCCATCTTACACATATATAAACATGGAGATTGATTTGAGGGGCAACACGCTGTTTCCCATGTGCAGAAAAGATCAGAATATATACATATAACAACAACATCTCACAGCCCAGATCCAAGCATTAACTTCTATATAAAAAAATGCTTGGTAACAGGGGCATGAGATTTCCAAAAGAAATCAATGCATGGGACAGTCAACTCCTTTGCCATCTGATTCCCGGCTTGTATTGGTCCCAAAACGCTGTGCCGCAGAATGTCCTTCGTATCAAATCTTGATTTGCAGATCTTGTCAATTTTGGTGAAAAACATCATTCACTTTGAGGAGAGAGCAGTGAAAAGTCCGTATCCGGCAAAAACAAGACCAAAGAGCAGTAAGCCATAGTCCAGCACCCGTCTCCACAAGCTCATTGAGGAGCCTACAATGCTCAGATGGAAGAGGGCTGGCAGAACAAAGGAGAGCAGTCCACACATTGTGCTCCCGACGAAGGATATGAATGACCCGAAAGCAGGGATGAAGGATGCTACCACAGTCAGGATGGTCACCATTAAGATGCGGCTTGAGTGCAAACCTAGCCATTCGGCACCACGAACATTGCGAGAAAACTTCCGAAAGCATCCACTTGATCCGATTCGTGTCTCGACGATCTCATGGATTGGATGCATCATGACTGGAAATGTGAATGCTAGTGCAATGCATAGGCCAACCTGTCAACAGAACAAAAATGCATTACGATAACATCATGAGTTCATGACTAAACTGTCCACAGTAATCCAAATCCCATAAACCAATAAGTAACTCTCGGAGTGGAGCATTATGACAAAGGCAATTCAACAGATTTTATAATTGTGCACCTTCTTATTTGTCACATGTAACAATAAATAATTCCATTCATTTCCAAATTTTATATCTCAAGTGTGTATAATTGCACTGGCTAAAACAATCCCATCTTACATATCCACATATCAAATTATAAGGTTTATTTCGAATAAAAAGGGCATAGTTTCAAAGCAATTTCACGAAGATTTTTTTCACCCAGAACCTTAACTGCAGCTGTTGCATTACAAATCCACATAACAAATTAAACGTCAACAAGAAAAAACAAACTGAGAACTACACTGACCTTAACTGCAGCTGAAGTCCAATTGTTTGGAAGATTTAGTGTTATGATGTCTTTGGTGGCCTCACCGTAGGCCAAGTACCCACACACACCAAAACATGCGTACACCATTATAATGGTGACAACTGCTTGAGAAAGTACCAAGCGAAACTTCCTCCGTTCTGCCATTGATGCTTCCAACGCAAGAGTCATGCTGAATCCTTCAAAACAGAAGACTGCAACCCCAAAACTAAATGGTACTGCCCAAAGTCCATTGAAAGCACTTCTATTGGAAAATGGATGATCGAAAAGTTGAAGATCCTCTTTGATCACAATTGCCATGGCAAGCACATTGCATGCATCCGCAAATATACTGAATGGCGAAAGAGCAGACAGCGAGCGGATGAACGAGAGTGCAATTTGCACTGGCAGGAGAATGGCAAAGATGAAGCCAGCTGGAGACATCAACTGGCTGAATAAGGAATGAAGATTTTGGCCAATAAATATAAGGTATGCTACAGCACCACCAGCCTGTGAAACAAGGATAAGGATTTCTGTCAAGCATCGGCCTATAGTCCCAAAGCACTTTTCACCCAAATCCCCATATGTATAGTGACCAGTTGAGTGTTCTTCTGATTCTTCCTCCAATTTATCTCTGCAGTCCACCTTCAGATGAAAAAGAACAGTAAGTAATATAAAGAGGCTGGAAAAAAAGTAATAACGCTATAAGAAGTGAGGTTGCCAATGAAGTATGGCATGACATTTGATTTATCGAAGCACCACCAAAATTTTAACCACAAATCTGATGTGTCTCTAGTAAGCTTTAAGTGTAAACGAAAGATATAATAGCACTCTTAACAAATTAAAGGTCAGACAAACAATTCGTGGCCTGGAAGAATGGAACGTTTATCCACTCTGCTCTCTGAACAATATAAGTAGGGCTGATTCCTGGGCAGTACTACCATGCCTCTGTTTCTCACGGTCAGCGTACCACGTCTAAACAAGAATCTGAATCTCTTACTTATACAGTCTGATGTAACAGGCCCTATTTTACCACATACTCCAGACTTTCAGTAATCACAGTGGAAGACAAGATTTGATTATACCTTTTTGCAGTTGATAGGCACCTAATTGTTTTTTTTTAAAAAAAACACTGCAGGCACCTAGGCTAGAATCTTGCTACAGTGGGAACAAGGTGATACATCTACCTACCGTATCTATGCAGATTCAGTGAAAGGATCTTTCCAGATACAGTTCCGATCTGCAAGAACCCAGATGTACCACAGGTTAGCATTTGCGATCACTGCAAGCTCCCAGTCCGAGAACGATGAATGGTGGCCAGGCCGGCAGGTCGCGTCCTCCGATTATTAAGCAACCGGCACACAAAGAAATCAAGAACCGACACAGACGAAAGCAGAGCACAGCAGGGGGACGCGACAGAGGAAGCGAGAATGGAAGAAGGCGGTACACGAGAAGGGGAGGAGGAAGAGGGGGCGGCGTACTGACGAGGAGGAGCATGCAGTAGAGCGTGGCGAAGCCGGCGGCGGCGACGCCGAGCGAGCCGGCGAGCCACCCGGCGGCGCGGAAGGCGTAGGGGAGGCCGAGCACGCCGGTGCCGACGATGGAGACCACCACGTTGCCCAGCGTCTGCGCCGACGTCGCGCCCCCGCCGCGGCTGCCGCGCCGCCCTTCCTCCTGCGCCTGCAGGAGCGGCGCCGCCGCCGGGCTCGGCGCCATCCCCAGAGCAGAGCAGAGCTGGCTGGCGAGGTTCGTTCGCGTAGGCAAACTGGACTCTGTCTGGATTCGAGTAGCGTGGGAGAGGCGGGGTTCACTTGGCCACTCCACCGAACAAATATAGATGGTGGCCGCGGCGAACCAAACTGGAAGCCGCCGGATGATGCGCCGTAGCGGCGATGGTGTTGTTCGGATTGGCTGGATCGGTGTGCGGGCCCGCGTCGCATCGTTATCAGGGATGGTCATGTACAGTACACAGAAAATCTGCTTCTTTTATTATTCGTGGGAAATTCTGCGCTTTAAACACAAGAATTTGTTATGTATCATGCAGTTGAATCATATTGTCTCCCGTAAGCCTCTGCCGACTTATGGATGTGATCACAGCATATCTATATGAAACATTAGATACAGAAATCTATATGAAAGTTCCAGAAGGTATTAAAGTCCCAAATGAAGATGACCGCAAATTATATAGTGTCAAATTACAGAAGTCACTATATGGTTTGAAACAATCAGGGAGAATGTGGTACAACAAGCTCAGTACATTTCTCTTGGAAAAGGGATTTGTGAAAAATGAAGATTATCCTTTTGTATTCATAAAGAAATCAGAGAAAGGCTTTTGCATAATCTCTGTTTATGTTGATGACTTGAACATCATTGGTACTACCAATGAAATTGAAGAGACTTGCTCATACTTGAAGACTGAATTTGAAATGAAGGACCTGGGCAAGACTACATATTGTTTAGGTTTGCAACTTGAACATACTCCTGAAGGGGTACTCTTGCACCAATCAAACTATACCAAGAAGGTATTAGAGAGATTTAATATGCACGAAGCATATCCACTCCGATCACCTATGGTGGTGTGATCACTTGATATAGATCAAGATCCTTTTAGACCGAAGCAGGAAGATGAGGAATTATTGGGACCTCAATATCCATACCTCAGTGCCATTGGAGCCTTGATGTACCTTACGAATGGTACAAGGCCCGACATAGCTTTTGCTGTTAATCTACTTGCAAGATATAGCTCAGCACCGACTAGAAGGCATTGGAATGGCATCAAGCAAATCCTCCGATATTTGAGAGGAACTGAAGACCTTGGATTATTTTTCAAGAAGAATGGGGAATTAACCCTTGTGGGTTATGTTGATGCTGGATATTTATCTGATCCACATAAATCAATATCTCAGACGGGATATGTGTTTTTATTTGGAGGAACTGCAATTTCTTGGAAGTCAACGAAGCAAACATTGGTTGCTACATCGACAAATTACTCGGAGATCATCGCATTGTTTGAAGCTGCAAAGGAGTGCGCCTGGCTCAGGAGGATGACAAGCCATATAATGAAGACCAGTGGAGTGGCGTATACTCCATCCCCTACAATTATCTATGAAGATAATAAAGCTTGTATTGCACAAGTACAATCGGGATACGTAAAGTCGAATAGGACAAAGCATATGTTACCTAAATTCTTCCACACGCATGAAATGCAAGAGCAGGGAGAGATTTTAGTAACACATGTCCGATCTTGTGACAATCTTGCAGATATGTTCACAAAGGCCTTACCTTCCCGCACTCTCGAAGAGTGTCGGCGTGGCATTGGCATGAGAAGACTTAGAGAAGTGCTTGGAACAGGGGGAGAACTTCCCTAAGTACATCACATTCCCGAACTAAATGAGTTATCTCGAAGATAATTCATATCAGTCATGAAGATTGATAAACATTAATCATGAAGATTAAAAACATTGCACTTTTTTTCCCTTATGAGTTTTTCACATAAAGTTTTCTCAATAAGGTTTTTAACGAGACAATGTGTGCATACAAGTGGTGGTAATATGTGCTCTTTTCTCCAATTTTTCCCACTGGATTTTTAGGAGTTTTTATGAGGCATACTTATCACGATAAAGAGCCCAAGGGGGAGTGTTGTAAAACTCTTAATTGGGCCAGGCCCACCTTCTAGAAGAAGGAGTCCTGGTCCATATGGGCTGCTTTATCGAATCCAGGCCCAACACGAAGTTAGGGTTCCCCCCTTATATATAGTTGAGGAGACCCCCCCTGTAACCTGACATCAGAATTTCGCAATAAAGAATTTCGTCTCCTCTATTCCAGTTTTACTTTTTGTTATCTGTCGTGACCTACGTGCCGTCGTTCCGCCGATAACCTAACATGTTAGGTTATCGGCGGAACGACGGCACGTAGATGTCGAACTCGGCGACGTTACGCCTTGCTGGACCGGACTTCGTGCCGGGTAGGTTTAGATCTGAGGAACGCGGCGCACCGGCGACGTTGCGCCGGAGGCGTTGTCCTGGCGACGTTGCGTCCGATCTGTTTTTTTTTTGCTTGCTTTCTCAATCTAGGGTTAGGGTTCGTGACCCTTGTTCCCCTTTCTGAATCTCGATCAAGATCTTGCGGGGGTTATGCTCCAGATCTAGATCGGTTTGCGCGGAATTCCGGCGCAGTCTGCCAGGGCACAAGGCCCTAGCGAGCAGGGGTGCGCGAGGCACTATTTTCTTCTATTTTTTCTTGTTTTTGACGATTCTTCAGATTCAGATCGTCTTCGAGCGGCCATAGCTGCTATAGCTCGCTCTGGATCTGAACTCTTGATTTCTGGACAGATCTTGGCTGCAACGAGTCAAGATAGCAAAAATCATACGCAAAACAAGAACGTACCATAGTTCACCGATTTGCTGGGCGAATTCCTCGTAGATCGTGCTGATAACGTGTTAGGTTATCGGCGGAACGACGGCACGTAGATCACGACAGATAACAAAAAGTAAAACTGGAATAGAGGAGACGAAATTCTTTATTGCGAAATTCTGATGTCAGGTTACAGGGGGGGTCTCCTCAACTATATATAAGGGGGGAACCCTAACTTCGTGTTGGGCCTGGATTCGATAAAGCAGCCCATATAGACCAGGACTCCTTCTTCTAGAAGATGGGCCTGGCCCAATTAAGAGTTTTACAACAATATTGTCTCCCGTAAGCCTCTGCCGCCGTAGCGGCGATGGTGTTGTTCGGATTGGCCGGATCCGTGCGCGGGCCCATGTAGCATCGTTGTCACTTGGATGGTCATGTATAGTACACTGCAAGTCTGCCTCTTAATTTAGATCTCCAGAAAGGCTTTTACTTGGATCGCTGCTATATTATTTAGGAGTTTGAGCTAAAAAATCATCTCTAAGACCCTACTTGAGCTCTCATTTTGCATGTCCTCTCAAACTCCATCTCCTAGTCCTCATTTCTATGGTCCTCCAATCCTTCCTCTTATTCGTGAGTCCCACTATTTTTTTTTCAACAAAATAGGGTCTTGAGCCAGTTTACCTGGAGTTGAAATCAAATTTTAGGACTTTATCTTTATATACTTGCCTGAAAAATAAAAGTAGAGGCATTGTTTTGAGATCCATTGCTGAAGATGCTCTTATGATTCCGGTGAAAATTGTGTTTTTTTAAAGAAAAAAAGGCCTTTACAAGAACGTGATTATCCACTACAACACTAGTACATATTCTGTTCAATTGGTATGACTCGGCCGTAAGATCGAAATTGCACGCCAAAATGCAATATCTTTCTCTCGATCTTTATACCTCACCCGCTACATCTTAGTTTTTTTTTGCCTTTTCTGCCCCTAGATCATGCTATTGCTACGGGTCTGTCTAGATTTGGTTAAAATTAGATGTTTTCAATTTTAACCATCAATGAGAGATGATTCGTGAAGATCACAAACTAAAAATTATATTAGTAAATTCATCGAGAAACCATGAAATATAACATTTTACTTCTTATATTTGAAGTTTTTTAGTTCTACAGATATTGATGTTCGAAGTTTTATATGGTCATTCACAACTGAACCACGTAGTATAAAATATAACTTATTTTATCTTTTTTGTTTTCATAAATATAATTGACTATAGTTAAAAATTTAACTCTGACTAAACGTCTAAACCTGATATCATTTGTGCTTTAGGACAGAGAGACAATCCCAACACATCAGCGCCTCATTACCAGCGCCTAGTTTACACGGCTGCATTGCTCCATCCTTTGCATTATCCCTCTAAGCTTGGATTATTCATTCAGGGAAAGCCAGAAAAACTAAAACCCGATTCACATCCATGTTGGCCGAAATTCATTACATGTTCCCACCGCTTCCTTTTAGTTGTCATATTGTAGCAAATTCACTCTAAATACGAAGCAATGTCGATTTACAACATTATTCTCATTTAATATATTTTTATAGAAAGAGGATTAAGATAAGATAGGATGTTTGTGATTCCCATGATGAGGGGAGGTCAGTTCACCTCTAAAATCACAAGGATTTGATCGAGCGCGAGAATGACACCGATTTTCTTCGAAAAAAATCACAAGGATTTTGAGGAAACATCTGAATACTGCAGAACTAAAGTGAAACTGAAGAGTCCACCAAGGTACCTGCAGGTAATTAGGTAGGGGTTGTTTAGTCCAAATGAGCAACCGAATACAAAATGTCTGTTTGTCCACCAAGGACAACATATTTTCAGAGCCTGGAGATAGTTTTTTTTTAATTGGCATCAGGCATCAGTTTGCACTGAATGACGTTTTAAATTAGGTAACAAGTTGATTAAACTTTACTCTAAGGAAGTTAAATAAAGATTCAGTTTTTTTTTTGAAACATAGATGGTATTATTATACCTCTTTTTGTACTACAAGGTACAACAATGTTTGAATCATATTGATACCTCAAATTAAAAATTATAGTGTTTACAAAAACTTAGGCCGCTACCCATCCCAATACATTTTTGTGGTAGTTCCCAAAATGCTCCCAGGGTCTTCGTTGTTTGGCAATCTTTTTTTTTTTTTACAGTAGGGACGTGTGGATTACTCTTATCAGTTTTCACAAGTGATCAACTTAAGATGCACTAAAGTTGTATTGATGGATTTTTTTTTTTGATAATTTAACTTCACGTGATTCCAGTTTCTCGAGACCACTGATAGATTGACTTGGACATGAGAGAGAGAGATAGATGGCAACGATGCAAAGCTCTAGGCAATCAGAGTCGTGCACACCACACGCCAATTAATGGGGTGTCTTATGGTTAAACGTCACTGCCGAACAAGTATAAGCGAGTGCGCGTGACGGTGACATTACGACGAGAGCGAACGACTTCGTTTGAGCTCATGGCGAATCGTGTAAACCATAAGCTCGGAAGATCATATCTCTTTACTCTCCCAATGCGGTCGCATTAGCGGGTTGTAGTGATATCCACGTCACCCGTTATGCTTCAAACGTTCGATTTGATAAACTTGTAACGTGGGCCGTCGGATCTTGGTCGGGTTGGATCCCTTTACCCGGATCCCTGGAACCCAGTTTCTCTGGAACTCTCTCGAGCGATCGCCTTCCATGGCGACTCTGCCCGCGCCTTCCTCTGTTCCAGCAATCAATTACCCGCCCCTGCAATGCCACTGCATAGTATTGGCCTGCACCGGGTCTTGCGAGCTCTCGGCGCTCCTCGAGTGCCCGTCTTCTACAAGCCTGGAGCTTCCTGGTGATACCGCATCTGCAGTGCTACCGGTCAAGGGTGAAGGCGTGAAGCACAGGGAGTGCGTTCTCATTCTAGATCTCCCTGCGTCAACACCCGGCCGGGGAGCATTGTTTGCATTGCGCGTGCAGATATACCTGAGTCTGAGTGGATGCTCACAAGCAGAGCCATCAGTATAGCAAATAGGGGACACTGACTATACTGAGTCGTTGAACTGAAACAATCGTGACGTGCACTGATGTGCAGAGACACAAAGGCAGCTGATAAAGCACCAATGGTATCCTGCTCTGTGTTTCCATCTACTAGAGAAATAAACAATTACCCAGGTATGTGCATCTATCAGACATACTAGAAACGCTCACAACCTGTGAAGGACCGAGAAGGCGACCAGGGGGGGGGGGGTGTGAATAGGAGTCGATAAAAATTTTTGCAAAGAATTTGGCCTATGTCACAACCCACCTCAAGAACAATCACCAAGATCACACAAACACATGAAACGTAATGTGTTGACCCTAGGAATGATTGTGGAAGAGATATAAACACTTACGGAAGCAAATCAAGCAAAGACACACTTAAAAAGATGATCTGAGAAAATCATAACAGAAACCTCCCATCGGATAGTCCGGTAACTTGCCGGATACTCCGGAATCTGGAACCAACATCAGAACCTCCCCATCGGACACTCCGGTAACATGTCGGGCACTCCGGCCATCGGATACTCCGGTATTATGCCGGATAGTCCGGCCCTGTCAGGACAGCTCGCGCGCAAGCTCAAGAAAAATCTCGAAACCCGACCAAACGACCTCCGAAAATCACGAAATTTGAACCATAGCTTCGTCTTGAGATAGGGAACATCATCCAATAGGAGTCACACCAAAAACCCAAAGAAATCCATACGGATTTTGAATTCTACCATGAAAGGTAGGGTTTGAATGAACTAGAGAAGGAAACTTCACCAAATCATCAAATCGAAGGTGCTCGTGCCATGGATTCGGTCAAGGACCTACCAAGGATTGTTCTAGCACATCATAGCACCAAGATCCCCTAAGAAATCCATCCCAAAACGCATCATACAAGGCGAATCGAAAATCACCCAAAAATAGCTCCGAAAATGGGGAAAATAACAAATTCGGGATTCAAGATGAGGAGAACACTTTGAGGACGAATTGATACTTGGTATTGCTCAAAGATGTATGTGTCAAGCCACTCCCTAGCACACACAAACTAAGGATGACAAAAAGCTCAATCAAAGAGCCATCTCCTCTTTTCTCCCCTCTCTTTCTCTCCTCTCTCAAGCCCTCCCTCACAAACACAAGTGAGAGGATCAAGGGGGCAGCCACAACCAGCCACCCACCTTATCTCTTGGACATTTTCACATCCCGAAAATGCCCCCACACTACAAGACACCCATACAACACATAAGGGCGTTTCCGTCCAACTTTTTCTCCTTCACCCGAACGCCGTCGGGACCTTCATAACTTAGCTTCACCTCGAAGCTACCTTTGCGATAGTGCCACATGCACCACCATCCGCCGCCGCCGGTTTTGAGTCCCAAACCAGGAAACCGTTCGCCGCCGGTTTTGAGGCCCAAACCGGGAAACCGTCCGCCGTCGGTTTTGAGGCCCAAACCGACAAACCGTCCACCACCGGTTTTGAGGCCTAAACCGGGAAACCGCTCACCACCGGTTTTGAGGCTAAACCGGGAAACCGTCGACCACTGGTTTTGAGGCCAAACCGGGAAACCATCCACTGCTGGTTTTGAGGCCAAACCGGGAAACCGTTTCGATGTCGATGCGTGTCACCTCGTCCCGCGAACCTCATCGCCGTCAAGTCTCCTCGGTCCCAGCCCGTTGGGACCCTTCACTTGCACCGGCCTCCCATTCGCCTTGACCCTGGTCACGCCATCTTCATCACCTCCACGGTTTTGAGGCCAAACCGCGAAACCGTCCATGCTTCTTGTCCTCTCTACGTGTACGGTGTGGATCACCCTTGACCTCACCCGGCCTCTCGATCGTCCGGCCCCAAGTCCCCACTTGGTCCCGATCCTCCCGCCGTTGACCATCAAGTTGACTCCATTGACCTACACATCATGAGACAAGAAAACACATTTCCTTCTTCTTCAACTTCACCAACTCCTTCATTATTGTAACTCTGGTTAGTCATAAAGCAACACTCAAAGTTGCCAAAACAAACAAGCTAAAGCGATCTCAAAACCGCATTTCAACTCAACACCAAGTCAATTACTCATCACAATCATCAAGCCATGGCACATCTCAATATGGCTTCTCAACCTGCTTGGTTAATTGCTCAAAAGAATCTTCAATTGGTAGAAGTAGAATCAATAATTATTAAATCCAAGATCAAAGTATTGTTACATGCAGCATTGCTTATGTGCAAAGAGATCTTGCGTTACATATGCAATGACTTGGGTACAAACTCAGAGCAAGAACATCAAAAGATGTGACAATATTGAATTCAAAAAAACTTCATTCATTTGTCCGAGCTTTAAGTGCTATGGAATGTATCATCAAAAGATTATTAACTGGCATAACTGCTATCTAAAACATGTCAATGGGTTTTGAAATACTATATGCTACATATTTTATTAAGAACCCTGACTCAAAATGATTGCATGCGCGCTCACTAAAATCTGAAAAAGTTTACTATTACAATTTCATCTTCAAATTGAACCGTGGCTCCATAACAAATCAGAGTGCCATTGTTATTTACTTTAAACTTTAAAATAGCATATTTCCACAAGACATGTTTTCTTCTTTCAAGCAACCAGCTGAGTAATAGAGTTGTATTTAGTAAAGAAGATTTGAAATAGATTACTACTATATATCATCTTTAAGATTTTGTATCTTTGATCGAGAAATGATATCCTACAATGACTAACCTTTCATTTTATATAATCCGATTTCAAAGCACTCAATATGTGCAGTTTTATTTCGGTGATTGCATAAAAGTGTTGCTTCATTGCAAATATGATCAGTTTAGAGAGTTCTCTCAAGAGGTACGCGTAACTTTAGCAATCTGCTTTATCATTATAGCAGGGTGTTTCTATTGCCAGTGTTAATTTGGTCTGTGTATCTACCATGGGTTCAAACTTCTTAATTATCTTCTGTTCATAAGAATGTGCCATGAAATCCATTTTTCCGTAAGTTTGTACACACTCAGCAATTATCACTGTGCTCGTGATAGTAGAAGTCAATCTCTCATTAGGTCCCTTATTACTTGCCTGTCACTTTTTTATATCTTTCCATTGAAGCACATTCTCATGAGAAAATTGCTTTGATCTTATAAGATTTCTTTTAAAGAAAAATAAATACACCATACTCCTCTCAATGTTTTGTTACCTGGATTTTAAATAGTTTCTTTGTCATATGCCATTATGCACCACCATATATATGTAACTCGTGCCTTTATTTTAACTTATAGTTCATTATATTTTGTTAAAAAATCAATAGTAATGTTTTGTCAGCAACTAGGGCCATAGCGCGCGGTAATTCGGCGCCATCTTTCTAGTGAATTTCTAAAACATCTTACTCGCTACTTCCTTCCTTCAGTAATCTAAACATAGTTTTGGTATATAGACAAAGCCAAACTTTTCTCAACTTTGATCAATAATAATTATGTAATATATATTTTTGAAGTATTTTCTCAAATTTGATCAATAATAATTATCTAGCGTTCTGCTGCATCTAGCAACATCATTTTTTAAGTATCAATCTTAATAATATTTTTGTTATTAACAGTTAACACACTGCTATGATCAAACCCAAAAACACTTATTTTTTATAACAACAATAACTTTCGTAATTCTATGTATTGAACATGCAGCATGGCTAGCCATGCTTTTTACAGTTCTAGCTCGGGTTGATTATGGGCAAGTACTATAAATGATAACAACATATATTATTTGAGTCTCCTGGGATTCTTGTGGTGCAAGGCCTATGGGGTTTTTTCTGTGCTATTAGCCTGTTCGGCAGGCCGCAGCTACGGCTGCGGCTGCAGAAAAATAACTGTAAACACTGTAGATGTTGCTGAAGAAATAATTGCGAACACTGTATCTGCTGCTACCTGCTGCAAAACCTCCAACCGAACACCTTGCTTTTTCTCAGAAGCTCTCCTGAGATTTGACTAGACTTTTGTAAGAATCGTTGACACGGTTCTCTTGATTAAAGAAAAATCGTTGACAGAGTTCGCGGAAAATTCGTTGAAGCATCGGATATGCCAGTATGCCTTTGACCCATACACATTCCGTTGCACACTGCTGTTTGGCATATAAAAGAAATATAAAAATTTCAGGGTCGACGCGGTTTTTCCACTACAAATCGCACTACCTGTTGCCGGCGGAGGCAGTACACCAGAAACCACGTGGAGTCAGTCAACGACCAGAGCTCGCTGTGCGCGGAGGGAGGCTCCGAGGAGGACACACACGCCAAGAACGCTCAGCTAGCGATCCGGATCGAATCCGCCGGCCGAGCAAGCCGCCGCAGCTACCTGCATCGACGGCGATCCCCGTCCCCTGATGGCTGCGCCCTACGGAGCTCCCTCGGCGCCGCCGGCGCCGGTGGCGGTGGTGAGCCCGCAGTTCTGCGCGCCGTACGTGGTGCCGCTGACGGTGGCCAAGAAGGCGCTCAGCATCTCCGACGGCGACTTCACCGTCACCGACGCCAACGGCGGCGTCGTGCTGCGGGTCAAGGGCGCCGTCTTCAGCGTCCGCCACCGCCGCGTGCTCCTCGACGCCGCCGGGCAGCCCATCCTCACCATGACCGAGAAGGTAACCACACCACAGTATTGGATGACTTGGATCGACCATCGATTTCTCTGTTTCCTTGATCTTTTACTCTTTTTCAGCGTGAGATTCATGGTCAACGTTCTTGAGGCATACCATTGGGCGATGGAAGGGATAAAGCGAACACGGCCAAATTATACTAAAGTAAAAAGGGAAACTTGTTAGGCGAACCAGCTTTTACTTCAACCTGACTATGAATTACATGGCTTGAAACCGAGTCTAGACAGTTAGAAATTGACAGTTGGCGCCTTCTGAATGAAATTGACAGCACGTATTATGCTTTCACGCCTGACCTATGTGCCAACTTGAATTAAGTTTAACATTTTTGTTTCAACTTGTGGGTTTGGCCTGCTTTTGCACCTGGTTCTGAGGTTGAAAAACTGATAGTCTTTTTCCTAATTCTTATAATTGTTTTGGGGTGTATAGAAAACGACAAACTGCCATTTCAATCATAATTTTACAGCTTAAGCAAAGTGTTAACACGAATGCAAATAATTCAAGACCAACTAATATGTTAGACATTTTCACAAAAGAAAAAAAAGAGAGGAAAATAACAGTTTTTATCTGAGCTTGATAACTCCAAATTTGAAACCCTGTCACCGCAGAACCTATTTCAAAAGCTCATATTGATTGTCATAACAACAAACACCGGTTTTAACATTTTGAATTCTTGTTTCCAAATTCCACCCATTTTACATATGGTTCTTCCACTGATATAGAAGACAACAAACATTATATCACTGTACCGATTCAGCATCAGCTAACAAAGGCAAATTATCAGGTATTTAGCATGCACAACAGATGGGAAGTGTACAGAGGGGATAGCACGAATGCAGGCGATTTGCTCTTTAGCGCCAAGAAAGCTTCGATCATCCAACTGAAAACAGAGGTGGACGTCTTCTTGGCTGGGAACACAGCAGAACAGGTCCCTGACTTCAAGATCAGGGGTAGCTACTTTGAGAGATCATGCAACTTCTATCTTGGCAATTCAGACGCCATGGTTGCCCAAGTGAGTACAATTCCCCCACCCCCCCCCCCCCCCCCTCCCCCCCAATTTCTAATCATATTTCCGAGGTTACACAAATATTTAAGAGTAAAATGCACCGCAGGTCCTTAAACTATTGGCAGATGGTCATCTAGGTCCATAAACTCTCAAAGTGTCCACCTGGGTCCTTAAACTATTTTCAGATGGTCGTTTAGGTCCACAAACTCTTAAATGATCACCTGGGTCCACAAACTATTTATATTGTGTCAACCAAATCAATTTTGAGAGACAAAAACATCCAACCTGGACATGATGGCGTGGAGACAAATGACATGTAGGTCCTTCATTTTTTTTTCTGATCATCACACGCCGTTGCAGTAAGTACTTAACCACCGCTCGCACTGCCACATGTGACGGTGGATGAGGGGATGAGGTAGATGTGAACCGTGAAGTCATCTATATGAGAGTGACCCTACTTCTATGTGCCATGTAAAGAAGAAAGTGACCCTATTTCTATGAGCGACCTCGTGCTAGGAGAGACAGGTTGAAGGCGAGTGCATCAACAGTGATGGTGCCACCCCTTCGGAGTAATGTTGCAGTGAGAATCCTAATGCCAGGTCCCTTGCATCATCAATCATCGCGATGGATATTTCCACGATGTTTGACAACAATACATAACTGCCAGCGAGGGTGATATGCTAGTAAAGAAAAGGAAGTGAAAAGACTATATGCTAATATATAGCCTATATATTAATATGTCTGCTAAATATTAAGTGTTCGTGGACCTGATTGACACAACATAAATAGTTTATGGACCCATGTGATCACTAAAGAGTTTGTGGACCAAAATGCCACTCAAAAATAGTTTAAGGACTCAAATGGACACTTTAAGAGTTCATGGACCTAGATGGCCATTTGATAATAGTTTAAGGACCTGTGGTGCATTTTACTCAATATTTAATTAACGTGTTTGATGGTGCGCTGCAGACAACCCGTAAGTATACTGTCACGAATGTACTGCTCGAAAGGGACACATTCAATGTTACCGTATTCCCTCATGTTGACTATGTGTTCATCGCGGCACTTGTTGTGATTCTGGATGAGATGCACAGAGAACGATTTGATTGATGACTGATGATCACATCGAACCTGCATCAAGTTGGGCAGTCATATTGTGAGATGTTGTTGTCAATAATGAATCGAATTGAAGGTTTTTAGCTAAATTATGCGAGAAAGATCAACTGTTGAACTTTGTTGATGTATGCTGGTGTTTTCAATAATGCATATTTGCTCTTTCATCATTGAGCTCTGTTCTGCAATTACTTGCTTCTTTTTTCCTTTTCCTTTTCCTTTTTTTTCGAGGACAAATTTGCTTGCTTCAGTGCAGGATGATTTGGTAAGGATAGATGATTGTTGACTACTAGAACAAAATCAGTCATGTCAAGATTAGCCGACTGTCTCTCAAAATGGATATGCACTATGCAAAAGATAAGTCTTTGTCGCTTTCAGCCTTGTCATTCTGATGAGAACGATGATGCGTCCATGAATATTATCAGAGATTTTCTTTACCAGGTCGTATAATCCATGAAGACTCCTGTGTCCACTTATCAAGGAAAAAACTATGCAAGAAACAACGAGCCAGTTGAATTAGTGAAACAGAACAAATTGTGTTGAGGATCTTCATTGTCAATAGCTGCCCAAGGCTAGAGTATTATTATTCAATTATTTCATTAAATTATTACTCCCATGTGAAATTTTGAAGATTTTAAGTCAGAAGATAGTTATCTAAGCAGTTGAGTACCAGGGTGAAAGCCTGCGTGGCTGATTGTTAGTGCCGACAATGAACATTCCTTGTTGAAAATGTAATTGTGGTGCGCCATTGTCATCAGATCAAAGGACTCCGAGTGAAAACCTGATACGAAGGCATCATCTTTGATGTCCTGACCTTCATGAAGGCGTTATGTGTCGAGTCATTTGCACGCATGGCTGCATCCAACATATCGGTTGTCCCAATCTCCGTTCTTGTGTCTATCTGGGTGTCTCCAACAATTATCAATTTCTTGCTTCGTCGGTTACCGTTTGGGTGGTCTTTGCTTCAATCAAGGATGTTGTTCATTGGTGGATTGGCAGTTGCTCGAGTGTGTTCTATCCCGGGTATATTGGAAGAACAGACATACGGAGTTGACTATACTCACGAAATAGCACCAGAAGGCAATAGAAGCTTCAGATTGGGGACTTTTTCTTTATTCCTTTCTTGTTTTGTTTCATCAGTGTAGTTTTTGTGCACTTTTGATGATGGTCGGCTATTGTTAATGATTGTATTTGACTGTAACTTTCTTAGAAGTCAAGGCCACTACGTCTCTAGCTTATTTTAGATAAAGGAAACTTTTATTTCGAGGTGAAATAATGTTCCGGCCTCTGCACAACGAAGGTACATCTAGCCTTTACATGATAAACACCAAGGTGAGCTGATATAAATCGGCCTTAAAACACATAAAAAACAAGGAAAACTCTATCATCTAGCTCAGCACCTCCAAAATCCAATGGTGTTGATCAATTGCTATTGTTACGGCTGTATCTTCATCCTCAAAAGAAGTCACTTCTCTGCAGGAAATTGTCGCCACTTAAACAATATTTCATCACTTACATCCGAACTCTGGTCCACGCGGCGCTCTCGCTGCACGGTCTTCGAAGTCGTACACAAGAATGAATGTCAGATTGTGCGGAGGTGAAACACCTCCCCGCGCTCCACGCGGCGCTCTCGCTGCACGGTCTTCCAACATTGGAACATCCTTGCATGTGAACTGATGAAGCTTTCCGGAGCCGGTACCATTAACATGATACTGAAAGCAAGTCCGTGAAGTCGGCAAACAGCCATGCCCATGGTTTTGATGGCCTCTCTCGAACTAAGCGAAGATCTAGCCACCACAGACCAATGCTGCCACAAACTCCGTAAGAACTGCTACCTCGTATCATCACATCATTGACCACCAAAATTATTGTGAGGTACTGAACAAAATGAGAGATCACTGTCACCCATTACCTAGACAGGCGAGATACCACCATGATCCGCAACACAAACTCAGATTTTGAGATCGGAGAAATTAAACGAGCATCCGTCTTCTCCATAGATAGGCAGCAAAACCTCCGGTAGATCCATGCACTCAGACAGATCCACGCAAGGAGGTACGGCTGCTTGTGATCTCCAATTGTGTGATCCCAATGGCCAGCCGCCGGTGCTGCAGAAGCCGCTGCCTGGTGGCGCCCGTGTGGGACTCGGGCCTGACGGCGTGGTCACGCCTGCATGCGACGCGAATCCGCAGCCTGGACGTGCCCACGCATGACGACGCATGAACGTGGCCTTGCACACGGAGCCGGCGTATGCCGCGCCCGCGCACGCGAGTCGCGCACCACCGCATCCATTGCCGTGCCGGGCCTCGCCACCATCGCTAGACGATCTGAATCTCGCCACGACGCCGACCTCCGCCGAAACAAACGGGAAGATGACCCCGCCGCCGCTATCTTTGCTGTTGCCTGGGTTGTTCCGGGCAGTCAGCCCCGGCGGCGGCCGGGTGGAGGGAGGGAGGATGGGGGCTAGATGCGCCCGTGTGATGCGGACGGCTTGGGTGACGAGATTCTCGACGTCGACGTCTTCTCTAGCTTATATCTAACGGCATTGCAGAATTAATGCAATCTTTTTATTATCTAAAAAAAGTTGCTAAAAGAAAATAATGAATTCGGTTCAGTGTAGTTGGACCTAAAAATGAATGGGTCTACCGGTTAGAGCATCTCCAACAGTTTGGTAAAAACACTCCCTGTCATACCCCATTTCTGGAATATGTTGTGCATCATGTATCAGTCCCTGGATCAGTAGCTGATACGCACAAGAACGCAGATATGATAATCGAAAGCATACTTCGAATAAGTAAATAAGTATAATATCTGAGATAGGACCCTTAGTGGCGGTACGACAAGGACTTAAACTATCCAAGTCAATCCGACCAACTAAAGATGAAGCAGACAGCGGAAACCTTGGCCCAAAGCCACAAGCACACTTGAGAGGCAGAACCGAAAACCCAGACGTCGTCGTCTTCTACGAAGTCTTCTCCTACTAAACCAACAATCGCAAACGCGTGAGTACATAAGGTACTCAGCAAGCCCTACACTACACAAGGGTATATATACATGCATACTTGGTCTTAGCAAGAAGCAGGCTTTATGGTTCATTTGCAGAAAGCAAACTTTATGCAGGGTTCACTAAAACAAGACAAGGGTTCATAGATAAAACAGAGAATTGATTGTCAATATTTTAGTTGGTTGGCCCTGTGGGAGTATGGGCATTCCCGCCAGTTCCCAAGTTTTAGTTGGGCCTTCTGACCTCAAGGATCATACCGACTCGGCACACTTGCCATCACTTCCAAATCACGGGCTGACTACAACCCACTCACACGCCAAGGAATAAGAGAGGTGGCTAATCCATACGTGCGCAACAATAATGTGTCATATGCCGTGACAACGTTCATCCGGATGAATTTTACACTCTGCAGAGGTTGTACATCTTTTCCCACGGGCTATGCACCCTTTGCAAGGGGTTACATAACGCCTAGTCAATCTCCTCCAGGTAGTCTCACAATTCCACCACGAAATCACACTCAGGGGCTTGTGACATGAAGGTCACATCTGGCACTGTACACATGTAAAGGTGTACGTCATGCTCCTGTAACAAATAGCAGGATCCTGTAACACATACCAGGACGGGCGGCACTCCCGTAACCTATAGCGGGTTCTGCGAGCCAGATCATAGGTACGTTTCCTATGTCCTTTTCCTGAGCTTTCGTTGCCTCGACTGGCCTCCAGATGGCATTTGCAAGAGTACCAGAAAGATAGGGTAGGTCCTTCCCATAGGGGGTTCCGTGGCTGTACGGGAATCATTATGTTAACGGGCGTCAGAATCGGTCCTTATATGGCCGGGCAAGCACCAGATCCCACACTAGGGGTCTATCACACAATCAACAATTCACTAGTGGCCTTGCCCGCAATCCAACCCATACCATCATCACCGTCACCATCAACATCATCACCTAACACAGTTGTGCTACTCCCAAACCCAATATATAGATATCACACACACCACCAAACTCATTTAACACAATTATAAAACATATATGTGTGTAAGGTGTAGCAACGTAGAAACATTGCAGGGGTCCTAAGCATTCTAGTAGTAAGGTAAAAGTGCCATCATAGAAATGATGGAACTATCCTAGGGTTATTAAGGTGACAGGTAAACAAGGGTACTCAAGTATTTAGATATTAACGCCTAAGTAGCAGACATCAATATCAATAAGCAAGTAGGACCATAGCTACACAAGTAGTAAAATACAAGTAATGCATAATACTAGAGTAGGCTCTATAGGTGCATTGCGAAAACAGTAAGTTCAGTCATGATCAAGGAGATGTAGAGCTTGCCTTCACTACAGGCTTCTTCTTCACGTCCTCGTAATCCGGGTCTTCAGATTCCTTCCTAGAAGCTCGTATCTTCTGACTCGTCCTTCGTCTTGGGCTCTTCGGCTCGTCCTTGAAGTTTAGGTCTTTTGGATCTTATTTGAATTCTTCTGGCTCTTCTTCGAATCTCACGTAAGCTAGCGCATAGAAATATACCGTATAAACAAACTACCGCAAAAGAAAATAACATCGAGAAGAAGCGAATAGGATCCAGTTAACTCCAATAAGAACAGCTAGAACACCGAAGAAAGACAAAAGACATAAATCATACATGATGCATTAAGTTTTACTTTAAGAAGGTCTTATTGTCTTAAGAGAGGCTATTAGGGGTCATGTATGAGCACTTGGGCTTTTGATGTGAATGAGAGATGCTAAACCATGATAAATGCATCCTTGCATGTGTGTAGGTAGAAACAGTGTGTATACGTGTTCCTCGTACGCTTGCGACACTAAGTCTTTATATAGGTTGTAACCTATATAAAGATTCATGCAATAAATGTACAAGTGCAAAGTGTGTCATTTTAATTACTTATTTATATTATGGTATTTCCTAATGGTGATTAGCTATTAATTACTTGCTAAATTAATTAATTACTAAGATTAAATTAAGTTATTACTTATCCGTCATGAGCTAAGCGCATGACGGTGGTACGTGTACGTGATCATGCATGTAATGAGTGCACGGTTGCAATTAAAACACAAGGATCAATCGCATAAGATCAACTAGCAATGAAAATAACAACGAACAATAAATCCAATAAGTTCCAATAAAAGATCATATATAAACAGGAACGATAAATTAGTAGAGCTTGGTAACGATGAGTAGTAACTTGGATTTAAGACTGATTGAGCGATGGTTGAGCTAGGTTAGGCTTGTAGTTGAGTTGCGATGAAAAGGGTATTAGGTTTCAAAGTGGTATGATAAAAAAGGTATTAGGTTTATTGTTAGCGAGTGAGGGTGTATGTGCTCCATACGAGGTTGGGGTGAGATGCGTTGCGATGAGGAAGAGACTAGGCTTTAAGGCAAAAACATATTGCAGGATTGGTTAGGCTTGACGCTAAATGACGAATAAGCACTTGTGACAAGTGACATTGACATCATATGTTTTGCCGAGATGGTATTAAAGATATTAGGGTTTGATGGTATATTTTGAGGCGGTAATAATAGCACCAAAGGGTACTACGCGTTTCTACGAACGCGTGAGCGCAAGAATCGCTCAAAACGGAGTTACGGTTGAAAAGATATGGCCATTGAAAGTTCTAGGGACTTGATGGTAAATACAGAAACATTATGAGGACATGACTGTAATAACTGAAAGGTTCCAGGGGCCTGTAATTACAGAAAGTTTAAGGGTCTCGGTGCAAAATACAGGGGCTAAAAGATAATTACAGAGAACTATAAGGTTGTTTCTGTAAAAAGGCAGGGCTTAAACAGAATTATAACAAAGATCAAGGGCTTATTTGCAAGAATACCAGGGCTGGGGATTTTTAGGATTTTCAGAATTATTTTCTATTGGAAAAAGCATGGACCGGGCGCACAGGATCTGTGGACCAGGTCCACGGGGCTGGTTCACAGTGAACCGGATAGATCTGGAGCGTTGGATTCCAAATGAACGCGCGTGGTTTAATGAAAAATGAAGGGGTATTCTAGTTCTAATCCTGGCCGTTGGTTGTAGGATGGACGGCCAGGGGTGCTCCGATGAGTTGGGTGGCCGCCGGAGGTGTCGGGGACGGCGGCGCCATGGGCGGCGCGCCGGAGCTCGCCGTTTGGGCGCTCCGGTGGCCCAAATTCGATGTGGACGGGCTCGGGAGAGAGAGGAGGAAGTGTGGAGATCACCAAGGGGTTGCGTGAGGCCGGGAGAGCGGTAGAGGCGGCTGGCGACGTCGAGGCGAGGAGCGCGGCGCTGACGTCGACGTTGGCCTGCCTCCGGTGGCGGGGCAAGATGGGGAAGAGGGCCAGGATGCGCGGCGCGTCGGCGCGGTTCTCTGCGGAAGGGTCACGTCGTCGGAGGACGGGACGAACTCGGCGACGATGGGGGCGCAGGGACGGCGGCGGCGCTCGACGGGGAAGAAGAGGGGGAACTCGACGTCCAGGTGCTGTGGTCCTGCGTGGTGCGCGGAGACACGGCAAGGCTGGTGTGCGTGCGTGGCGAGCGGGACGAGGCCGGAGAGGTCGTCGGCGTCGGGCTCGTGCGGCGGTGTGCGGAGGTGCTCGACGTCGATTTCCGTCTCTAGGTCGCGACAGCGCAGGGCGAGGGCAGGCCGAGCCGGCGCACTGCTTGGAGAAGCACGGGGAAGAGGAAGGAAGGAGGGGTGCGCTTCTGCGACGGGGAGAATGAACGCCGGAGAGCTCACCGGAGTTTGAGAGAGAAGAAAGGGGAAAAGACTTGTGCTTGCTTGTGGGCGTGGAGGAGGAAGCGTGGGGCTGCACTGGAGCGAGGAAACAGGAGAGAGAGCTCATGGCCCTTTATAGGCGCGGTCGGGGGCAAGGAGGCTTCGAGGGGATGCTTCGCCGGAGTGAATGCCGGAGTTATGAGGAGGTGGGGACGCGGCGGTGCGACGAATAGGAGCAAGACAACGGCCGCGCGTGCTGTACGTTGGCCTGGGCAGTGGGGAGGAGGAGCAATGGGAGCCGGGCACGCGCGTACGACGGCAGCGCCTCTCGGTCCGGCGGTCCAATGGTGGGTGCAGCATTTGGTCCAGAGGAGGGGGATGACAGACGGGTCCCACCTGTCGGTGAGAGAGGGAGAAGAGGAGGGGGCCGACTGGGCTGCACTAATGGGCCAGATTGGCTGGGCTGGGGAGGGAAAGAGAAAGGGGAGATTGAAAGTCCCTTGATGTCGCCTAGAGGGGGGGGTGAATAGGCGATATACGAAATTAAGCAATTAAAACTGCAGCGGAAACTGAAACTGCCAAAACCGGAACTTCCGGTTTGGCAAACCGGAACTTCCGGTTTTCTCGGGACAGAAAAACAGAAGTTCGGATCTTTCGATCCCCGGTTCCCTCTAGGTTAAAAGTAAACAACTAGGATATGTAAAAGAGCTCTAGCAACAGTATACACAGAGAATAAGAGCTCAACTACACAAGCAACCTAGTCAATCAAGATATGCATATAAATGATAGGAACGTGTAAAGCAAATGCAAACCGAGTGAAGCACGCAAGGAGTTGTTTCCCGAAGTTCAGCAGCTTGCTCTCCAAGCCGCCTACGTCTCCGTTGAGGAAGCTCTACTCAAGAGCCGGGTCTCTTTCAACCACTTTCCTCCTTTCCACTATTTGTTTCTTTCCTTGCGGAGGCGAAACGGGCCTTGCACAAACTTTTCCAAGGCTCACCACAAGCTTGGGAGCTCTAGGGACGACACCTAGCCGTCTAGGAGGCTTCACCTCCAAGAGTAACAAATGCTTCACGGATTCAAGGCGAAGTGCTCAAATTCTCAAGTATGAGATGCTCTCTTGTGCTCTCCAATTCAAATTCTCTCAACCCAATCCAAAGGATTTAGCTATAATCTCACAATCTCACAAAGAGAGGTTGGGGAGAGCTCTAGGACACCTTGGCTCTGGATATATTCGTGGATGTGGTCAGCACCCTCAAAGAGAGGGTGTGGTGGGGTATTTATACTCATTCCCCCGAAACTAGCCGTTGGAAACTAGCCAATACAAACCGGAACTTCCGGTTTTACAAACCGGAACTTCCGGTTTCCCAGAACTAGCCGTTAGGATTCAAATCTGCTAAAACCGAAACTTCCGGTTTGGCAAACCGGAACTTCCGGTTTTGCCAGGCTCACAGACTAAGTGCAAATTGTTGGCTATAGTGTTTCACTCTTCTCACTTAGGTTTTTCTTGAGCACTGAGACTTGCTAGCTATCCATGTAGCATCCCTCTTGATAGAGCGGCAGACCTATACTCAAGATCAAATATAAAAACAACTTTTACAACTTGAGCATATAAGAAACTTGATATTGCCACTTCTCTTCAACTTTGCTTTATGAGGGCAGCCACATGAGCTTCTCTTGAGCATCACTATCTTGAGCTTGTGATTTAACAATAATTGATACTTAGCAATATATACTCCATATAGCTTGAACGGTCCATCGAAATCAACTCCACTTGTCCTTCACCATACATTAGGTGCCTCGGCGCCAAGACTCCTGCTTGCCCTTCTCCTAATTATGGTTCATCGCGACCAAGTCATGTCAACCCTTCACCTTCTTGCTATTTAAGCCATACATTGCTTTGCATCATCCTTAAGCATCCAATTTTGTGTTGATGATTGATTTTTTTGATTGATCAAGTTGCTTCCAAATATATAATCATTTTTGACTTTTGGCACTTGATCATCCTTCATTTTGACCATGAGAAAGCCACTAGATATAGAATCTTGTATTTGAAATAATTCATTTCTTTTCATCATATATTGCCCACATGGTCTTTATTTGCTTCAAACAATTGTACATCCAAGAGTGTATTCATGAGAGACATTGTACATATATTGCTTGCAACCTGTCCATATACTCACAAAGAATATTAGACCTTTAATCATATTGTCATACAATACACCAAAACTCACTATGGGTGCATATGCACTTTCAGAGATGAGGCCCAGAGGAAGTTTTGGGAAAAAGAAAAGGTTTGTTCTTTTCCGGGATTTAAACATGAACTCAAATTTGAATGTGAATTCAAATTTGACTGGGAACAAAATCAAACAAACACCCAAAATAAAAACAAGAAACTCAAAATGCACATGATGAGTTTTGGTGCAGGTTTTCAAAAGTCAAAATTTTAAATTCAAGGTGAATTTGCTAGAGATTAACATGCAATTATTTTAGTTTGTTGTAAATTCGAAAAGTTCAAACTTTTAGTGAATTTTAAATGAAACAAACACTTGAGCACATGTTTTATATTTAGGAAATTCAATATTCTAACTTGGTTTGAATTTATTTCGTGTATTTTGTTTTGAAAACTCATGACAAGATAAGAGTTAGATAAAAATTTAAATTTTGAGTGATTTTTATTCCTTTTGATTGCTTTGAGATTTTGGGATGTTACACTCCCTAAACGTGAATTTAGGATATTAGCCAAAAAAACATCTTCCAACGATTCTGTAAAACAGGTTGCTAAATTTAGCTTCACCCAAATTTTCCTTATTCAGTTGCTACATTTGGAGAAGCTATACGCACTCCCAACAGGGCAGTTCCGCTCTTCCCGCGCCCTCTTCCTCCTGCCCAGCGCCCCACCACCCGTCGGGGCGAGCCATACTACCAGACCTGGCAGCCGTCGGACTGGCTCCTCCGCCGTAGCCGCAGCAAGCCGCTCATCCTCTCTGACCCGCGTACGAGCCCTCTGGTGCCCCGTCCGTTTCCGAACTCGTCGGATGAACATGACCTCGCGCGCCGCCGTGCTCGCCTCGCTGGACCCCATCTCGCTACCGCCACTCCCATTCCGCCTCAAGCAGCTCCCTCACCGTCATTTCATTTTGGGCGAGCGCGACAACGAATTGGTTCCTTTTTTGTTTTTGCGTGGAACAACCAATTGGTTTTCTTGTTCTCTGTTTGGCGATTCGATGGGCCAATTGACGAATTGGTCAATCGATTAATCCATGACGCCCTTCCAGGAGTGCAACCTCGTGCGTGCGGCTTGCTACCACATTCTCCAGTGCTCGTAAGTCCCATGATGGAAAGTGATGTGTCCACTGCGGCGGGAGAAACGCACACAGGCGACGGCGGCCGCGGCAGTCCACTGACCGCTGTCGTGCGTGTGCAACAAGGGTGAGGCAGCCGTGCTCGTGCTGCGACGGGAGTGCAGGCCGGCGGCTGCGCGCGTGCAGCGAAGGACGCGGCTGCTGCACGACCGGCAGGCGTTGCCCATGGCCATGAGCGCAGGTCAAGAGCGTCTTCATTTGTTGGTGCTGGGTGAATGCGTACATGCTCAGTTCGTCTTGCCTGGTAACGACGAGTGTGTTTGAAATTATTTGGAAACCAAAAATTGGGAATGGTTGGAGGAGGTGTGTTTTTTAACTCCTAAAAGCTGTTTGGAAACTCCTTAAATTATTATTTAGGAACTAATTTTTTACATAACTGTTGGAGATGCTCTTACTAGCTTAATTGGATTGGACGTCAAATTGGGCAACCCAAGCGTGACGCAACCCAACAATAAGTGGACTCGCAATGAGACTAATTGGACCAGATCACAACTAATGATGAAAGTGTACACAAGAAATGGGCCAAAAACTGATATTTGAAAGTTGTGATAAAAAAAATTCATCTCTGTATCCATCATTTCGGAATAATATGCCATGTGGCATCCTAGGATTTAGTATGAAGAAGCAACTTAACAAAAGCCGGGCCATTTTTTTTTTCTAATCCGCGATGAATTGGGTCTTAATTGGACCGAACCACACTTTTATGACAAAATTGCACTGCCATGTCAGTGCACCTCGTCGGCTGGGAATCCAGCGTGGTAGGTGGTTTGTAATGAATTAGGAGACGATTTTCAATCATCACAGAGCACTCCAGTGGTTAAGACATCCGAGTAACACTTTTGAGGTTCTGGGTTCAACTCCATGTAGGAGCGATTTTTTAGGATTTAACGGCTTTGTGTTTTCAACGGTAGGCGATGTGGCCGTCGACAACGAGACGTCAGTGGTGACTTCGTCAATCTCGAAGATTTGCTCTCTCATAGGGATAGGATTTGTAATGTGCATTTATAAAGGTGAGTGTGTGTGTTGTAAGTGTCTAAGTTGTACTGCGTAATCACACAAAAAAAAAAAGTTTTTTGGGCACTAAAATCGTCAAAGTTTTCTATCAGACCTCCAAGTCTGGTTGCAATTGCACGGCCGATGGTTCGGTAAGCTGACCTGACCGAGAACAAACCACATGCTCCGCGAAAGCAAGCACAGCACAGGCCTTGTTAATTCTCCCAAACACTAGGACAAGAATAGCGTCCACATCACTTGGCGCAAGGGACCTCCTAACAGTTTCAATGATTTGTGCCCTCAAACCTCAAAAAAAAAAAAAAAAAAAAAAAAAAAAAAAAAAAAAAAAAAACAGTTTCAATGATTTATCCCAAATCGCTCACGTGTGCACACCCTCGTTGACCACCTCCACAATACCTGGATTCTCCAAAACCGTGTGGTCGTTAGAGATTTTAGAGATATGTCGCTGCCAACACACATTACTAGACCAACTCAAAAAAAAAAAAAAAACACACATTACTAGACGTCACAAGAGACCGGCCGTCAAGAATCGATCTCCAATAATGGGATGAAGCTGTATGTGGACAGTATTTCCTCTATTGGTGACATGACATCCTTTTTCTTTTTCTTTTTGCAGGTATGGCATCCCAAAATTGAACTTTCCTATATCAGGAAAGCCATACCTCCTTGCTCATTGACTTCGTCATCAGCTAATCCACTCAAGGCAATGTATGCTTGGTCAACAACTCAACGTATAACTTGTGACAACAAAAAAACTCAATACACATTATTTACAATATACAATTGCGCTTTGACCTTTCTTCTGCAAACCCAAATATCTCTATTTTTTTGCGGACCCGTATGAGGCATAAGAAAAAAAAAACTTTCCACAGTGTCATCCACTTTCCTTTCTCAACTGCTATATATATACCAGTGCAGAGCGGCACGGGCAAGCAGCAGCTTGGACAGCTAGAACAACGCGTGCTCCAAGCAAAATACACTGCTCTGATCAAGCGAGCATCAGTTGAGCTGCTTCACAGAGTCGAGGCAGACGGCGATCTAAGATGGCGGCGCCTTACGACGTGGCCCCTGCGCACGCGCCGGCACCTGTCGCGGACCTCGCGGTGGTGTCGCCGCAGTTCTGCGCGCCGTACACGGTGCCTCTGACGGTGACCAAGAAGGTCATGAGCATCTCCGACAGCAACTTCACCGTCACCGACTCCAACGGCGCCGTCGTGATGCAGGTCAAGGGCGCAATCCTCAGCATCCGCAACCGCCGCGTGCTCCACGACGCCGCCGGACAGCCCGCCATCACCATGCAAGAAGGTAGCGCACGGATCAATTCAAATATGACTCAAATATGCTGTTTTTCTGGAAAGTTAGAAAGGTTTGGAAGAACATCCGCAAATCAAATCGTTCATTTAACTGGCACTACAACAAAAATGGTGTTTTGTTATCTTTGACTTCGACTCAGTTAACAACACATTCAACTTCTCAAACACGCAAGAGAGTGCTATTATTGCATTAAGAAGAAGAGTCTTTTCCCCTAAAAGAAGAAGAAGAAGCGTTTTGGGGTATAAAGAGACTCCGATTACACACTCACACACACCCCATTACATACAACACATTCAGTTTCCACCCATCTTACATACGAAAATTCTTCTGCCACTGCAATAGAGAAAATAGATTATGCGTAGATTGAGCATACCAATTGTGCATCAACTAACTTGAGAGCATTACCAGGTCCTAAGTATGCACAACAGATGGGAAGTGTTCAGAGGGGACAGCACGGAAGCAAGATATTTGCTTTTCACTGCAAAGAGATCTTCAGTCATGCAACTGAAGACCGACATGGATGTCTTCTTAGCTGGGAACACCACGCAGCAGGTTTGCGATTTCAAGATGAAGGGTAGCTACTTCGAGAGATCTTGCGCCTTCTATCTTGGCAATTCGGACATCATGATTGCTCGGGTGAGAATGAAACTTGGCTTTATCTCTACTTTTTATTTGGATTTTTGTAAATATATGTTAATGCGGTTGGCATTTTTCTTTCTGCAGATTTTTTAGAAAATGGAAATAGTTCCGGCCTCTGCGTGCCGCACGTGGCCTTTGTTCATTTTTCTTTCTGCAGATGGACCGAAAATATACTGTGTCCAATGTAATGCTCGGAAAGGACACGCCTCAGGTATCAGGTTGATTCTGGATGAAGTTCACAGGCGGGACCGGAACTACTGACGACCACAACAATGCCATCAAGGCCTTCAGCTGTCGTCATGTCCCAAGTTGCTTTGGTCAACATTGCTATCGGTTCGAGGGTAGCAACCATGCTAGTAGAATCAACTATGAACTTGCATTCAAATGGAGTGTTGTTATATATTGTGCAATTCCTTGAAACAGTGTCTGACGGAGCTTAGCTCTTTGCAAGAGTAATGGATGACATGCACAACTAAAAATAGTTCAGTATTGTTTATCATTTTTTTTACCGTTCAACAAACAAGAGAAAAAAGGCCATAGAAAACTAATTTCCTAAGTATTGAGGATTTGGTGTGATGGCTCCCCCTACCTTCTAATTTATTCATCAATATTCGGAAAACAAAAAGAACAAAGAAAATTTGGATGTCATATCAAGACAACAAAAGAAGGATGGAAACCACATAATATTTTTAGGGCATTTGTAAAAAGTTTTACCAAGAACTTGAATACTTTTATTTCTGTAAAAGTATGCAAATGTTAAATAAATTTGATATAAAAGTTAATTGTTCAGGGGAGTAAAATGGACTTTTTCCCATTAATTAAAGAGTATTTTTATAGTGCTGAAGGCACCTTTTTTTTTTTTGTATGTGTGTGATTACACAGTACAACTCAGACACTCACGTTCTGAAGGCACCTTTAAATTATACTTTCTTAGGTATCAAATTTTGGCACTGAAAAACAATATATTTGGTGCATTCCAGTCAAACTTGTTACCTACCGAAGATGGTAAAAAGGCTCTTTGAATCACATAAGTTGAAGCGTTAAGTACATCTGAGCTGGCTTATCACTTATAAAACGATGATTTTTTTTTTTGAAAGGCAAAAAGATGCACGTGTGACAGATAAAAATAATTATAACAAATTTATTTCAAAAAATAAGGAACCTAAAGTTCAATGGATCAGCACACTTCGCGGCCTGTTTGTCATGCACCGTCCCTTCTTTTGTGGCAACAACAGTTGTGGCCAGTCCGCAAAAAAAAAAAAAAAAAAAAAAAAAAAAAACAACAGTTGTGGCCCATTTTGGTAAAGAGACAGACCTCAACGACAACACCACACGCGCGGATCGAATCGATCAATTGCTCGATCAACTCGTACTGATCGGCGTCTAAAGGCCGCCACGTACATCCCGATCGATGGCGGCGCCACCGCCGATGCTGCCAGCACTCCCGGCGCCGGCGCCCACCGGAGGCCAACTTGAGCCGTTGCCTGTGGTGGCCCCGCATTATTGCGTGCCGTACGTGGTGGCGCTGAATGTGAAGCAGGACATGAGCTTCGCCGAGGGCAACTTCACCATCACTGACGCCAACGACGCCGTTGTGCTCCGGGTCAAGAGCCCCGTGTTCACCATCCACAACCGCCGGTTCCTCCGTGACGCCGCTGACCAGCCTCTCCTATGCATGCGGGAGAAGGTAAATGAACGGATCGGGCCATTGCTCTTCCGATCCATTTGTAGGCTCATTTGATGGGAATTAATGGATCTGTAACTATGAATGAAACAGTGATGCATCCAACAAAAAAATATTGCTTGTTCTAAATTCTAATACAATAGCATTATTTTAAGAAGGGCAACAGTAAAAATTTAACTTTCTCTGGACCCGCGCATTTACTTACAACCTCGTCATCCATTTTTCATCCAATTCATTGATCAAATCTTTTGCCCACCACAATTACGGTCGCATTGGCAGGTTTTTAGTTTGCACAACAGATGGGAAGTGTTCAGAGGGGACAGCTATAATGACGGCGATTTGCTCTTCACTGCCAAGACTACTTCAGTACTCCAACTGTTCAAGACAGAGATGGATATCTTCTTGGCTTCAAACACGGCGATGGAGGTCTGTGATTTTAAGATGAAGGGTAGCTTCAAGGAGAGATCCTGTGTCTTCTATCTCGGAAATACGAACACCATGATTGCTCAAGTAAGTTCAAAATTCGGTTGCTCTTTGGATGTGTCGCCTTTAAAGTTTGTAGACATTTGTTGATGTGTGCGCCATCTCATGCCACAGATGCACCGTTTGCATAGCGTGGGAAGCACAGTGCTCGGACTGGACAAATTCGGTATTACCGTATTCCCGAATGTCGACTATGTGTTTATTGCGGCTCTTGTTGTTATGCTACAGGAAATTCACACGGACAAAAATGACTGATGTGGGCACAGATTCATGCTCCCATCGAGCTGCACTACTCTCATATACACAAATCTTATTTTGCTGTTATCGTCAGTAGAGAAATCCAATTGAGGATTGCATGAAGAAGTACAACAGTAGGGTATTCCCAAAAAAAAAAAGTACAACAGTAGGGTTGCCTTTTGAATTATAATTTGTTATGTTGATTAACAATAGTGTACATAAATTTTTTTTGGTTAATGAATATTACAGTTGCTTCCTACGCATGCTTGTTTGCTTGAATATTATATTTATCAGCGATGCCTCTGTTGAAAAGTTGAATGTCAGATATGTGTCGTATAATAAGCCATTCATCAACGGTGTTTATATTGAAACAAGAATACATAGATAATTTAATCTTCCTGAAAGGCATATATGAAACTTATTCAGTTTTGGAGTTTAAAATCTAACGTGATGCCTTTTTAATCTCGCCAAAATTTAGCAATCTAACGTTGGAACTAATTTGTATATTTCTTTTATATTTGGATCCACCATTTCTATAAAGGTTAATCCTTGATTTCTTGGATTTGATTATGTCCATGAGTCAAGGATTAACTTTCAATTACATATTTTACAAATCATAAATAATATATAATACAAATGAAGGAAAGTTTCCAAAAGTGATACGTATAAGTAGAACTAGTAATGTGCCCGTGCGTTGCTACGGTTGTAAAAAAGTGGTCTTACATTCTCCAAAGAGGGTTTTAGTTTATTTATTAAGTTTCTCAAGCAGATGAGCACTCTAATACCCCACTTGTGCATCACCGCATCCATTTCCTCTTAAATTTCTCATAGTCAGCAGTCTAATTGGTAATTAACATATTTGAAACCAAGTACTCCTTCCATTCTTATTTATGGTTTAGTTCAGTTTCGAACTGAATTACCAGTTTTAACTCATAAGAGCTTACTAAGTACTTCATTTAACATTTCATATGCAAACAACTCAATTACAATTACCAACAATATTTCTTCAACTACACCAACTCATCACTGCCACCACCATGCTTACATACGCAGATCAATATCATAGCCATTGTCTTTGCATAATATAGTTAGTGCATGTGAACAACAGGAGCTAAATTTTTTTTACGCATTATCACTGAATGGGGAAACATGCAAAGTAACTGTCCTACCACACGCCGGGAATTACAATATTGAATATAGAGCTATTGTGCTTGCTCTATTGATAACACTACAAACAACATCCAGACGTCGTTTTCAATTGCATGAAGTTCCTCATACTGCTTTACCGTGACCTCCCTTCATGGAGGAGCTCCTCAAATTTCTTCCTCTTCCCCATGAATTTCGACTAAATCTCTTCCTCAGCCTCTGCACTCCGAACATCCTCAATCGAAATCCTGAAATTTGATGAAGCAATAAAGACTTCAAATCGTCATCCAAAAAATAAAAAATAGGGGTATATCAAGAGATCTATTTCTTCAGAGTAGTGTGCCTGTATTGGGATTGTGACCTTGCTGTTTAGGACATGCCAATCACCATCAGCAATAGAACCGACCACTCATTTTAAACATTGACCGTTAGCTTAATCTTTGCCTTATAAAAATAGTCAGCTACGCCAAACTTTAAAAGTCAAAAAAATGCACTATAAGTTTTTGCTTTAATGCATTGCACTAAGCACATAAAAAAGAGATAAGGGGATGTATTCAAGGTGTGATCAGATTGAATAATAACAGTGATACTATTCGTGTGGTATGGTTAGGGTGAAAATAAAATCATATTTTGTAAATCATTCGTGTGACATGCAGTTCAATTCAGATGGCAGTTTCATCACTGCACAATGGAAATCTTCCCATGCACTTTCAATGTAACTTTGCAACTTGACATAAGTTCTGAACTTCTGATTGCCAATCCACTGAACATTCTGAATTTTCTGTAGCAAGCAAACCAAGTAATTCGTGCATTTATAGGTTCCACTTCATTCAGCTATATAATTTTTCCTTGTCAGGGATTAGAAAAATATGACAAAAACCAAAATATCTATGGAGCACATTACTAACTTATTTGTTGAGATAGACAGAAATAATGTCATGGATATTCCCTGGCAACTAAGTCCACCGGTTATGTGAGTGTGCCCAGCAGAACCTTGTCTCATGTGCATGCTCTGTGCTAAAATGGGTTTGTGTCTGTTTGGACTACATGTGACAGAGGTTGATGTATGAGAAAATAGGGAAAGGTCATTGGGAGTGAGCAGTACGGAGATGATTGCTTCTGAATTCATTTTCATGTAGCTCTAGTCCTGAATTCACCTTCATATAGCTTCAGTTGGTAGCAACGTCCTCAATCTCCTTGGCGTGGAGCTGTCACTTCATCCTCTGCCCAAGTAATGACAGTGAGATTTCCTTTGTCAGAACATACATAGAGTTCCAAAGGATTTTACCTCGCACTCTATCGAGGACCATCTCGAATTATTAACAACCATGGGCCATGGCCAGCTTGAAATTGACGAATTACCAACTCAACTGAGTCAATAAGCCACAAGATCCGAACCCAATTTACCAGGAATTCACTCAGATGCGGAGAGGATGATGTAGGAGCCAGACAAAATAGATGTGTCAGTAAGCCATTGACGACGGATCCAGCTTTGAAAACCCAGATCAACCTTGGTCCTCGCCCTCTCGCCTACCAACTCGACCACCAAGGACGAGGGCCGCGAGGCGGGTCGGCCCCATCGGCAACGATTCCCTCACTGCCGCCGAAGAGAAATGCATTGCCCCCACCTCGCGGAAGGGCTCCCGGTCGAGGTGGCTCAAAGAACTGCAGGCAAGCGGTCGGATTATAGACGCGATTAGAAGGGGAACTGAGCAGAGGTGGAGTCGAATTCGGCGCCGGAGGGCTGTGAAATTCAACGAAGGAGAGCTAGTCGAACCCGGCGATCTCGTCTACGAAGAGACGGTGGCACGCGCCTACGACGTGGCGGCGCTCCGCTTCCGCATTGCCGCAGTCAACTTCCCGAGCCCCCGTCGACGAGCTCGCCTTCCTCGTCGCGCGGTCGAAAGCCGAGGTGTTCGACATGGTCCGGTGCACGCGTGTCGTCGCGCGGAGAAAAGGCGAAAGAAAAAAGAAGAAACAGGAGTGGTTCGAACCTGGCTCTGCCGGAAGGCAAGAAAAAGGCTTACCACTGGAATACGAGATGGTTTGAGGCAACATGTGTTCGACTTCTATAAATAGACTTGATTTGTTTTAACTCGATTCAAATTGATGTGAATTCGACATGAATTCAAACGGCAGAGGTCTGAAAATTGTGGCTGACGACCCTCTTTAGACTTATTAAGTAGTAGAGATAGAGAAGATCCCTATCTGTTTACTCCAAGACTTTAATTAATTTCAACAAGAATCAGTTTCAATAAGCTTCCAAACCACTTTAACTCTTACGACGTACGGCCAATCTGAACGGACCTTGCTATTTAATCAGTCATGCAAGCGGCCGGCATCGTTGTGCATGTCTCTGCGTAACCGACATCTTGAGGTTGTACATTCCGTCCGAGCTTCAAAATCAGATAACTCAATCTGCCGACGATTTTCTTCAACTTCTTCTCCAGGTAATCGTTGTGCATGTGTCCACGGACGCCACGACGTCCGTTACTTGCCGGAACAATCGACCAAACAGAAACCTCGGTCGGCTGATCCTAATGGCAGGTCCGCCAAAAGCGATAGTGAGCCCTAGGTTCTGCGTGCCGCACGAGCTGCACTTGACAGCGACCATGAAGCTCGCCGGCGGCTGCACCGTCACCGACGGCAGCGGTGCGGTCCTCTTGCAGATGGATCCCATCTTCTTCAGGTTCCGCGGCCACTGTCGCGTCCTCCTGGACGCCGCTGGCCGGCCCCTCCTCACCGTGCAAAGAAAGGCAAGTCAGAGATTTATTAACGATCTTCGTTAGTCTCGCACCCTCACTAATTCAGCCTTTCCTTTTTTTGGTATGCAAACTGTCAGGTGTTCAGTATGCCCAATAGATGGGATGTGTTCGGTGGGGACAGCTCCAACAGATGCGACTTGCTCTTCACTGCCAGGAAATCGTCGGTGATCCAGCTGAGGACGCACTTGGATATATTCCTGGCTACGAACACTGCACAGCTGACCTGTGATTTCAAGCTGAAGTGCAGCTTCAACGACAGATCGTGGGTGCTTTATCGCGGCACCTCGAGCAACGACATTGCTCAGGTGAGTACACACACATTGAAATGGCTTTGAAGTTTATATACGCTTTGTTAAAATTTGTACAAAATTTGTGCTGCAGGTGCGCCGTCAATATATTGTCCCCAGCGCGGTTCTTGGAAGACGCACATTCGACCTTACTGTATTCCCAAATGTTGACTACGCTTTCATCACGGCTCTTGTTTTGATATCTGACGAGATTTGCAGGGATCGGCAGCATTGACAACACTGATCCAAGATTTCAATGGAGCTTCACGGTTGTCATACTATATACCTTTATTTTCACAATGTTCGTCTGGTCTACATATCTTTGTTGGCCCAAAAAATCTAAGCAAATTTTCACAGAATTAGAGTATATAGATGATCCTTTTATCAATCTATATTGTGTCAAAATTTGATATAACTCCATTAAGCAGTCCTCCAGTATTTTGCCACCAAGGTTATCTTGACTGGACAAAAAATGTGAAAAGGGGTACCATCTTAGGCCCTTTGTTCTTGTTCTTTGTTGTTGTTTTCAATAACGTGTTGTGATGTAGTTTTCTGTAGATTTGCGCAAGCAAAACAAGCTTTTGAACTATATTTTTTATGTCGATGCACAGTCAGATTTATTTGTTTTATTTTTATCAGTATCTCCTTGTTGGTTTAGTAGCTACTGCATGTCCGCTTCTGACCAAAGAGCTAGTGACACAGAATTAGCCGGATTCCCAGCCTCAAGCAGATGGATATGCAGTAGGAGCCGTCACTATTTTTAAAAAAATTAAAATGCATCTGTGAACCTTATCAAATGTTTTTAATTTACCTAGTTTTGAATTTCGAATTGAAATTTGTATTTGACACTTCTAAAACTCTGAAACTTTTCTGTAAAGGTTTAACCTCTACTGTAATGTGCACTTAAATATAGATAAAAACACTAGCTACTAGCACAACTCAATCGCTTTTAACGTATGCAAGGGTTTCCTCTACCTCACCCTTCAGCCACTGCCGCCATCTGTCTGCAGTTTATTTCATTATTTATACCGTCTACCTAGACGTTGTGACTTTTCGTGCTTATATGAAATTGAATTAATTAACCAATATTTTTGTGTTCAATTGTAAAATGTGGAATCAGCAGGGCATCAAGGTCCACAGTTGGCATCATGGTTTCTTATGATGGCACTGGTTACCCCAGAATTAGCCGCGATTTGAAATAGCTTCACAATAAACTTTTCGAGACGTGTGATTTGTGTGAAATGTGAGCTCGTTGGCAATGGAAGGAGCATAACTATCATCAACCACTGCAATAATGCATGCTCACAGTGTCGTGTTTGTGCGTGTGGGTGTGTGTGTGTGTGTGGAGGGGGGGGGGGGGGGGGGGGGGGGGGCGCTTGAGGCCCCCAGCAACCCTACAAGTCCACTGCTTGGTTGAATACAAATCTATCATAGAAGGTGCTCTTTGGAGGGCTACTACAGGGCACACTTTTTTCTAAGTATGGTTCAACCATTGGGCTGATTAGCAATCTGTCGTATGCAGGAGCTCACCATCACTGGAGGGCTACCAGGACACTCATTTTGTTGATTATAGCTTTTGGTTCTATATACCGTGATTGTGTTGGAGATAATGCCGAAGGCTCCCTGATCCATCCGAAGGGTAAATGTTACCAGGCGAAGGCATCAGAGGATGCTGCGAAGGGCACTGGGCGGAGGCAAGTCCGAGCATACATTCGAGAGCCGTAATGGAATTGGCTAATGGCATAGCTGTAATAACAATCTTTCCTCCCCCTATAAATATGGAGGGAGGGGATCCTGTAATGACATCTGTTTTTTGGGCCGCGAGCCAGAGACACCTCATTTACTCCGTCCACATTTCTCTGTCATCTCTAACCCCTTCGCCCAGCATCACGGGTGATTGAGGGCTTCGGAGTTATATATAACGAAAGACCCAAGGAACAGCCTGGGCAGGAGAACCTTCATCTGGCAACGCGGACACATCAAGAGAACTTCGCCAAGGCAGCAACAGATGGTGAGGCGTCAGGAGGGCTTCGCAAGGGGACCTTCGGACGTCGAAACGTTCTAAGAGCTTCGCAGCGGCAAGAAAATCAAACACAACACGTTGGAGGGCTTCGCTGAGTCCAACAGGGACCTTCGATACCCCAACATTTGGCGCCGACCGTGGACCGAACCCACGACCAAGAACAAAATGGCCAGAGGCAAGTCTTCAGAAACAGCAGATACCGAAGCACAACGCGCTGAGATCGAAGCAGAAAAAGAAAAACTCGCTAGAGAGGAAGAAGCCAGGCTCGCTAAAGAAAAAAAAGAGCAGGCCGAAGCGGCTCGAGCTGAGGAAGCAACAAGACAGGAAGACATCCTAAGAGGCACGCAAGCTACCAACGGCGAAGACCCCAACGCCGAAAATACCCTTCCAGAGGATGAAGACGAAGAAGCAGACCCCATAGCAGAACGGCTACGTATTCTGGAACAGAAAAGGCTTGAAAGAGAGAGAAAACTGGTTATCATCGAAAGGAGATCGAAGATAAAGATAGACATGCTGCAAAAAATAAGACAGACACAAAGGAAGATCAATGAAATGGATGACAGACTTAACCAGTTCAACGAAGACATGGAAAACCTGAAGAAGATAGATCAGCAAAATCAGAACAGGCCTAAGAAACAAACCGAAGGGAAAGCTGTCTACGAAGTGAGCAGCTCTGGCGAGGACACTCATCCGCATATGACATTCAACGAAAACTCACCACTAAGCGAAGAACTACAGAACGAGCCATGGCCCATCAACTTAAAAATGACAAAAATAAAGGCGTACCAAGGGAAGTCATGTCCAAGGGAGTTTATAATGTCCTTCGAAGCTGCAGTCGAATCCGGCGGAGGTTTGAACTCAACATACGCGAAGGCGCTAGTAATGGCAATCGAAGGAACAACAAAAACTTGGTTCTCCACTCTAGAGCCAGGATCAATTAACTCATGGTCCAAGCTGTGAAGGGAATTCATAAACAATTTTTAGGGTTTTCAAGCCAAAGAAGTCCATCAAGGAAAATTATTCTCTTGCAAGCAAAAGAATGATGAAAGTCTCAGGGAATACATGCAAAGATTTATGGAGATCAAATCGAAGGCTAGAGGTGTGGGTGCTTCCACGGTCATCGATGCCCTGATGGAAGGCCTGAGAGCAGGTCCTTTCCACTCTTCGCTCGCGAGAAAGAAGCCAGTCACAATCTTCGGGCTCCTCGATACCTTTGAAAAGTATGCAAGATCGGGCGACGAGTTCAGAAGGAAAAAGGACGACGAAAAGAAACAGTCACGGCAGCTAAGGGACGAGAAAAAAGCTAAAGAAGACGAAGAAGCAAGCCGAAGTCGAAGGCATGAAAAAAACAAAGAAAACTCAAGAGACCACAGCAGCCGAAGAGTGCACAATCTGGAAAACAGAGAAGAAAGGGGCGATGAAAAGAGAACTAGAGAAGATGAAAAAGGAAAGGAACCAAGCAATCATGACAAAGACAATGAAGAAAGAAACAGAGACGGTGGACAGAGGAGCAGCTCCCGCACCGTGTTCTGTGAGTTACATGGCGAAGGCAAAGGGCATACAACGAAGCAATGCCGCGACATTCAGTCATACAAACAGAGCTGGCTTGCTAACAGGGAAGCAAAGAAAGCCATTCGACACACAAGTAACTACCACGAAGATTGGTCCCAAAGCAACGCACATCCAGCCTACCCTTCGCACTCTGTGAATCATGTGGTCAATTACCCAAGAGAAGCCTCGCAGCAAATGCAACAGTATGCTTATCACCAACCACAGAGTTTGGCCGCATTGCCGCCACCACCAGAAACAAACCACCAGAACAACGGAAGGCATTCCGAAGCTAACAGTGGAGTTCAGAGGCAAACAATAAACGCCATTACAGGAGGTTCTACTCAGCAGCTGGACTCAAGAAGAGCAAGAAAAGAATATATGCAAAGGGTGCAACACGTATCATCTGGAGCCCCATTCGTCAAGACAAGGTGGTCTCATGTAGACATAACCTTCGGAAAGAAAGATGCAAGAGATTTGGATCAGCCACATTCAGACCCACTAGTGATTCAGGCAAATATCAAAGACTTCGATGTCCTCAGGATATTGATCGATGGGGGAAGCTCCGCAGACATCCTCTTCGCCTCAACCTTCAGAAGGATGAAACTGGAAAATGAAACCTTGCAACCAGCAGGAATTCCACTGGTCGGTTTTACTGGTAAAATAATCCAAGCAATGGAAAAAATCTTCCTACCAGTAACCTTTGGCGAAGGAGAAAAATGCAAGAACAGAAGATGTAATCTTCGACGTGGTCGACATCGTCTATCCCTATAACGCCATATTTGGCAGAGGATCTATCAACAAGTTCGAAGCCGTAATTCATCAAGCATATCTATGCATGAAAATCCCGGGACAAATCTCAGTGATTAGAGTCTTCGGAGATCAGCTGCAAGAAAGGAACATTGAAAATGACGAAACACTAGGAGGGAAGAACATCCACCTCATAAGACAAGCACAAGAAATCCCAGCGTACAAGATCTTTGGTTTAAAGGGCTCCGCAAGCATAATGCAAGACTTTGTGAGGCGCTTCTACCAAGAGTTATCAGAACGACTCTTCGGTAGAGCAAATGATGCTTATGTGTAAAAACATAAAGAACTCACGGGGGGTGCACTCTTTTTCCTCACGAGGGTAGCTCTGCGAAGGGTGTGAGGTTTTTTAATGAGGCACCCTCTAAGACTGTAACACAGTTTTTTAGTTATCTTTTACCCTAAAAAAGTTCCAGAGCAATTTTGTGAGAAGTGCCTTATCAAAAGACGAAGCCAAGAACTTAACAAATGAAATCAGGCAAAAAGCCTAGAACAAGGAGAAGGGTACACCAAATCAGAACTTGGTGTAACCCAATCCTGGGAAGGCGTATCACGAAGGATGATACTAAACCCCCAGATATGAATCGAAGAGGGAAAGGTAAGCTGAGAAGCTGATCCTACCTCAAACTTTTTTCGGCTTTAGAAAAGGAAAGCCAAAGAAGACAAAGTCTAAGACGACTCAAAAATCGTCTAACGAAGCAAAAGTTTCCTAAAAAAGGGAAAAACATCCCTCTTCGCTACGAGGAAAAAACCCTCAAAGAAAAATTGTCACTGGCTAAGTACCCAGTATCTGAAATACAAGCGCGAAAACTTTGACTTTCACCAAGGAAACAGAAGGTCATCACACAAGAAGCAAAAAGGTTAGTAGAAGTATTGAAGAAGCCTATTCTCTAAATGAAACGTGCCAAAAAAGACTTCTTCAAAGATAGCCTAAAAAAGCATAAAAATAATATTCAAAGGGAGCCATCGTCAGGTTTCTGCTTTACAATGAGGCCTAATTCTATTAGCATCTGACAAACAATGCTAAACTCGTCAAAGTCATATCCGCTCGAAGGTGAATAAGGCCTCTGGAAAACGGGATCAACTACCCCGGAAGAAACCATTCGCTCAACTTGCGTAGCCGCATCAGAGTGTGGAGGTGAACCTTCGAGATCAACAGGAGGATTACGACGGCTTCGACCACCATGCTTCTTCCTAACGGAGCCTTGACTAGAAGAAGGGCCACCTCGAGAACGGCGTCCACGAGACCCACGTTTTCCATGGCTACCACATCCTTCAGAAGCATTGGGACCATAATTATAAGGCCTACCAATAGCCACAAGACTGCCAGGAGGGAACGTGAAAGAATCCATGCCCCCTTCGACAGGGGACAAAGGATCCGAATCACTTGACAAATGAATTTTTGAAGGAGAACTAAAAATCTCAATTGGAGACTCATGACGAGCCAACCCATGAGAAGAGGGCTCCGGAGTAGCAAATTCGCTCAAGGAGATGTCAGATGAAGACTCCAGAGTAGCACGCTTGCTCAGCGGAACATCAGACGAAGGCTTCGATGTAGCGAACTCGCTCAAAGAAAAATCAGAGGAATCCTAAAGTCCAAAATCAAACAAAAATTAAAGGTAAAAACAACGATAAGTTTACAACACATGTCTTCACGGCACACTCAGCAAATACAAGTCCGAAGGGAAAATATCCCGTTCACATCAAACAAAAGAAAAATTTTATACCTCACTCTGAGGCTGCCGACCAATCGCAAGAACCCTGCTCCACAAAGACTCATCAATATGGTCAGAAAACTTGAAGAGAGCTTCGACCAAGGAGGGAGGGGTGATGTCAGTAGAGACAAAGGAGTCATCGACAGCCTTCGCCAAGGCGTCACTCCCCTAGCTTCAAGAGAATGAAGGAGGTTTCGAACAGCAAGATGCACAGCATTATTTGAAAAAGTCCGGCAAGCTTTGACAACATATGGTATGTTGGTTGTAAGCCAAGCTTGATAATGCTCGATCGAAGCATCTCCTGGAAGCTGATCAGGAGTCGTCCCAACGGAAACGAGAGCACCTCGGACTTGGCCACAAACGCCAGATAAACGAAGCCTCTCAGCTTCAACAAGTGCGGCAAACTCTTGATCAGCGACATCAACCTTTCCGCGAAGGTCTTCGTTATCATTTATGGCCTTCGCAAGGGCCGCATCCACCTCTTCAACCTGTTTATCCAAAGAAGCTATCTTTGTCTCAAAGTTTGCAGCAGACTTACTGAGCGTTTCCTTCTGAGAAGAAAGGTCAGCAAAACGCTTTTCGCTAAGAGCAAGTGCCTCCTCTTTCTCCTTGACCTTTGTCTCAAGGACACTAAGGTCTTTGCGAAGCGAATCCCGATTAGCCTTCATCCGGGACAACTCCCTGTACTGGCGAAGGGAGGCATGGGTAATAGCAAGAGACTGACGCTAAAAAAGAGAAAAAGAATTAGACAACAAAACTTAGAATCTAATGACAAAAAATTTAAACTCACCTTCACTTGCGAAGATAGTAAGGACTTATACAGGGTATCACCACACTGAAGCACTAGCTCATCCTCCACTTGAGGAAGACGAATCCTATTAGCAGCAACAACAAAAGGCTCAACAGCCTGAGCGCTCATGATGAAGGTATTAGCAGGTACCTCGTCACAAGCAAGCAAAGACCACTCAGCAACTTCAACTAAATCAAAAGCAACATCAAAAGGGAGAAACTACTCCTACATCGTCTTAAAGATAGAATGAAGAAAAAGTTCACCACCTCTCGAAGGGCTGACAATGTCACGGGCTTGGACTTGGGGCTCATGTTGGAGCTGAACCCTAGAACGATCTGAAAGAGGCCTCAGGTTAGCAGCAATCAGGCAAAGTTCAGACATGTCACGTGATGATAGACAACCTGACACAGCGGCTTCGCCTATTTTCTTGTCCTGGATCTGGGCCTCGACTGAGGCTTCGAGACCCTTAGATGGGGTCTTGTCCTAGATCTTAGCCTTCGATCCAGAGTCATCAAGCACAGGAACAGTAATGGTCAAGTCCTTGTCTTGGATCTTTCAAGTCCTTCCAAGGGAATTTCTAATGTCCTTCGAAACCGCAGTAGAATCTGGTGGAGGCACAAATTCAACATATGCGAAGGCGCTCGTAATGGCAGTCGAAGGAACAGCTAAGACCTGGTTCTCCACTCTGGAGCCAGGATCAATTAACTCATGGTCTGAGCTGAGAAGGGGATTCATAAATAATTTTCAGGGTTTTCAAGCCGAAGAAGTCCATCAAGGGAAATTATTCTCTTGCAAGCAAAAGAATAATGAAAGTCTTAGGGAATACATGGAAAGATTTATGGAAATCAAATTGAAGGCTAGAGGTGTGGGGGCTTCCACGGTCATCGATGCCCCGATGGAAGGCCTGAGAGCCCCACATCCTTGTCCTTGTCCTGGATACCGCGTAACGAAAGACAACCTAATGCAGAAATCTTCGAAACCTTAGCAGTGGAGGAAACTTGACCTCCACCCTTTGGATTGGTGATCATATCCATCAAGGAATACATGGCAGGGGCCTTGATAGAAATGGATGGCTTAACTGAAACCGTCTAAGCAGATGAAACCTTCGGAGGAAGAGCTGAGATAGCAGCAACATCGGACGTTTGAGGATTGGCGGCAGTAGCCACTTTCTCATAACCATCTTTCGAAGATGACTTGTTAATCTTCACTTTCTTCCTAGCACTTTCTTCGCCGGACCTTCGATTATTAGACATCTTGAAGAAAAGACGAAAGAAAGGGACCCCCCGTTATGCGAAGGGAGTAGAAAAAGAGGAAGCAAAGGTGAAAGGAGATCAAAGAGCTAAAACAGCGCAGAAGAAACAAGGCAATCACAACAGGTATATATAGAACCAAGCTGAGCATCGAGAGTCGGGAAAAACAGTACAATCGGAAACGACAAACACGTGGAAGAATCAGGAAAGCACACGACATAAACCTTTTTAAGAATAAAAAATAAAAATTGTTTCTGGCTGTGGTCCTACCAAGCACATCAACAATTGAGGGCTAATGTTGGAGATGATGCCGAAGGCTCCCTGATTCGTCCGAATGGTAAATGTTATCAGCCGAAGGCATCAGAAGAAGCCGCGAAGGGTACTGAGCAGAAGCGAGTCTAAGCCCACAATTGAGAAACGTATCAGAATTGACAAAGGGCACTATTGTAACAACGATCCTCCCACCCCCCCCCCCTATAAATATGGATGGAGGGGATCATGTAATGACATCTGTTTTTCGGGCCACGAGCCAAAGACACTTCATTACTCCGTCCACAAATCTTTGTCATCTCAACCCCCTTCGCCCGGCATCGCGGGTAGAAGAGGGCTTTGGTGTGACACATAATGAAAGACCCAAGGAATAGCCTGGGCAAAAGAACCTTCGTCTAGCTCCGCAGACCGAATCAGAGGGCTTCGCCAGGGGGTCAACAGACGACAAAACACAAAGAGGGCTTTGCCTCATCCAGACCATCGGACACAACACGCTGGAGGGCTTCGCTGAGTCCAACCGGGACCTTCGATACCCCAACAGGGTCTTTGCCATAATGATTTTACTTTCGTTTTGAACTAAGATAGAGGTTTATATGATGGATTGATTTTACTTTCATTTTGAACTAAGATAGAGGTTTATATGATGGATTTTACAGAGAGAACAGTGGCGTTATTTGTAACATGCCATTTTCTATGACATGTTGGAGAGCATATATGCATCATCATGTGCACAGGATAAGCATTTGCATTGCATGACCATGAACATTAATTTCGAAATGAATTCAAATTTCACTAGAATTCATGCAATGTGAAGAAACTCGAGAATTTTGTATACAACTTAGCACCAACTAAAATTCTGGAACAACTAGATGAAGAATCATGAATTTACATGATTGTTGCAGAATTTTTGGAAGTCAAATCAATGCCCTAAAAATCCAAACAATGCTTGAAATCTGTTAACTTTGAGGACTTTTATTTTAATTTATACAACATTTTTTCGAGTTCTTGTTGTTCAAATGGGTTTTTCCTATGTTTGGAATTTCACCCGAAAAATCGGCATTAAATTTGGAGGCTTTTAATATTGGTTAATCAAGTGTCAAAGAGGAGGAAAAGTTGGCCTCTGTAAATTCCGGGAAAAAGAAAAATGCCTGCGACCCCAAGTCTCTAGATTGTGCAGACAATTTCGTGGTGGGCAGACAAAATCCACCCCAATCTCTGTAGACCCCAGACATTTTCGCAGCCAATTCTCTGGATGGAGCAGACATTTCTCAACCCGGCCCCGCCTGTCATTCTCTCCTCTCTCTCCTTCAACATCCAGACAGCGCTCAGAATTTTGCCGCCGCGTGGCCATGGCGTGGCAGCTCCTCCTCCACCCCGTTTTCTCGCCGTTTGCATCCGGGGCTCCTTCCTCTCCCTGCCCACAAGCCTGGACGACGCCGCCGTCACCCCACCGTGGCTCCAATCAGCCAAAACCAGCCGCCCCTTCTCCATTCTCTCTCTCCTTCCTTTGCAATCAGTTCCCCATCGAGCTAGCACATCCTACGGCGATTCTCGTCGCCTCCGCCACCGGAAATCGAACGAGAGGCCGCCCCAAGCTTTCCCCCGCCGTCCTCAAGCTCTCACGATGGCCGGAGGGTGAGGATTCGTTCATCTTCCTCATCGTCGGCGAACTCCAACCTCGACGTCGCCTACGCCGGCTCAAGTTTTCCCCATCCTTGACGACCCTCCCTGGACCTCTCTAGCACTGAGGTGAAGCTCCGCAACCTATTCCCATTCATGCTAGTGAAATTTTTGCTCTCCATCATGAAAGCTTGCCGCCATGGTTATGGAGCTCGAGCTTCAGGCCGGATCCTTTGTGCCACTGGTTCGATCTGCTGTGCTGTAGCCGTGTGGCCTGCGGTGTGGCTCAGTTCGGATTGGTCCTTTTTAATCTGCGCTTTGTTTTTAGCAGGCAACTTGTAAAATTCATAGAAACATCATCCGAGCTCCTAAAATAGTGAAACTTATTGCATTAGTTTTTTAAGAAAGTTGTCTATCCGGGACAAATAACGACAATCATGTGTTACATTCTGAAATTTAATTAAGAAATTACTCTTGATCACAGTCCATAATTGGGCAGACTGCACTTAAACATTTATAACTTGAGCAATTCAAATCCAATGACAATGATTCTTTTTGTGTTATAAACCTGACTCATTGCACTTCATGTATGCTAAGTTTGATGACATTTGCACTTCATTTCATCATTGATTCATGTTATTCATTCAGTGCATTATGGTTTGTATAGAAATCAAGCAACCGGAGGGTGACGCGGGTACTTTCGACACTGAAGCTGAACCTGGGAACATGAGCGAGAATCCTGCAACTCAAGGCAAGCATCGTTGCATATCTCAAACTGTTTTGGATGAGTTTAAATGAATGTGCTTGAGTCAATTTGATATATGGCATTAGTTGGGCAGTAGGCAAAATGTTATATCCTAATTGCTGCACTTCATTCCTTGCTTATTGAATTACCTTTTCCTTGTTGGTAAGTTGGGTAGGTCCAGATGTTAGGGTATTCGGTATTGCTTAGTTATGCTTTAACATATTGCGGTAGAAGTGGAATGGTGGAATGTCACCAACATTCGCATATAGGTGGTTATTTGAGACAGTTGACCATGTTATGATTAGATTAAATTGATCGTTATGAAATGGATAGCGGAAGATACTTGATAGTATGTTCATCATAGAGAATAAAAGCTTCCTTTATCTAAAAAAAAATTGCCATTCATCATAGAGAATATCCCGCATGTCCACCCACGCACGAATGAAAAACAGGATGGAAATGTATGTTTGCCCAAGACGAGCTGCATGTTTTAAAGAAAAAATCTGGAGTAGAAAGGGAGACCTTAATATACACGTTTTCTGAACTTGTTCCGCAAGTAGAAAATCCCAAGAGGCCAAGAAGGCGCAACGGATGAACCGAACAAACAGTCAAACTCACGCCTGCGACGGCTGGTCCAATGGCAGCTCCTCCGGTGATCGTTGTTGGCCGGCAGTACTGCGAGCCGCGCGTCCTGCCGCTGACTGTGACCATGAAGTTCAGCGGCGGCTACACCGTCACCGACGCCGGCGGACACGTCGTGCTGCGCATGGATGTCCCTCTCTTCAGCTTCAGTGGCCACCGCATCCTCCTCGACGCCGCTGGCCTGCCTGTCCTCTCCCTGAAACTAAAGGCAAGCCATCAATATCGAATCCAATCGCCCTGAATTTATTGTTTCGCTTAAGTACCTGCTAATTCAGCATGATGCGTCACGGCGTCAGTGGGGTGGCATCACATGGTACGTGTTCAGAGGGAACAGGAATAACACCAAGGACCTGCTCTTCACGGCTAGAGCATCTTAGACGTCGGCCACTGACACAGATAGGTCTAGACATCTTCCTGGCCGCAAACGAGGCGCAGAAAGTCGCCGATTTCAAGATCAAGGGGAACTGCCACAAATCATGCTACTTCTATGTTGGCAACTCGGACACTATGATTGCTTCGGTTAGTAATAAGCCACAACTTGCTGAATCACATCCACACTATTTATAAGTTCGATTTTACTTTGGATGACATATATATGGGGTTCAAGAAACTTGCAATTTGTAACGTTTATCATGTGCTGCAGATGAACCGTATGAAATCAATTGGAATGCCCATATTTGGTGTTACTGTGTTCCCACATATGGACCATGCGTTCATCGCGGCTCTTGTTGTGATTTTTCATGGGGTAATCACAATAGAGGCGAGAAGAAGACAGCAAAACAAATGAGGTGTTGAAGGCTTTCTGATCCTATATATGCCATGTTATCTTGTCTTTATAACTCAAAAAATATGTTTATTTTGTCGGGTACCTAAACAAATTGTTATCACAACCTAGAATCATCTCTGTGTAGTGATTCAGTACGAATTTGTAGGCGAGTACGTGGTGAAAGCTCTCTGTTTACTTTACGGAATCACGACGAAACGGGACGAACTCAGTACTCCCATCCCCATCTTTCGAGCTCTGTACCGTGCGTGGATCTCGACAGCAACGGCGAGGTCCTCATCTTCGGGAGGAGCAGTGTCCTCATGAAATTAGGCCTGCAGAGGCCCAGGGTTATTCTTAGCCGAAAGAGGAATTGGTGACCGGCCCACAGCCCAGGCTAACCCACTATACCGTTCAATCAATCATTTGGGTTTGCATAATACTTCGGCCATTCATTTTCTTTATATTTTTGCTACAGAGTGATGGTGACTCTCTCTCTCTCTCTCTCTCTCTCTCTCTCTCTCTCTAGCTCTCTCTCTCTCTCTCTCTCTCTCTCTCTCTCTCTCTCTCTCTCTCTCTCTCTCTCTCTAAAAAGAAGCAGAATGACGATAACGAAGATGGCTATGTTTTTCTCAGACCAAACCTCTCTTATGAAGTTTCTTGGTAGCTAGGATTGAGCGTAAATTCTAACCTTCTAAAGATTCCCAAGTACAATCCTCACAAAAGAATTCTCTAACAACCACCGTTGATGAATTCCAAGCAAAGAAAGTTTCAAATGTAAACATGCAACTTCAGCAAGGATAAATAAATATGCCCATATCACAACCACCCATAGTTTGCACTTTGCACTCTGTAGTCTGAACTTCCAAAATGTGGAACTAGATAGAAGCGTTCAGACCCTAGGCCTATCGCATATTATTCACCATGACCCCGCAATCCAGCTAATAAACATCCATTGGTACGAAAATACTAACTTGATCAACTTGGCCACCAAACAGGAAAAAGGAAACTCAAAACTGAAAACCAAAAGTATAGACGTGACCAAATCTATGTTATCTGTGTGTTCCCGGATAATAAACAACCTCAAATGATGACCAAACCACAGACACATTCATGATCATGCGCATCCAATTATTCCTTTCATATATATAATCAAAAGTGAACAACCTAACACTGCAACGTATCCTTGCTACCCACAATCCATATGCAAAATTTTAAGACAGCACCTTTCAGAAAAAGGAAAATCTTATACAGCAAAAGGACATATAGTTTTATCTAAAACTATAAAACTCCAGAAACTAGTGACATTACATAGATACCTGAGCATCATAAACGGATAGGATTACGTGTCAGGTTATTTAATACGTTCAGATTAATTTGTTTTATAAATTCTAACCTGCACGGACCTAATCACAGTTTGAACCATTCAACGCAAAAGTCTTCAGTACTTCCCAGCAACATATACTTTCTTGAAAAGTTCCAACTGCCCAACTTCCATAGTGACAAATTATGTACGTAGCTTTGTTAGGCTTATAATTCTGACAAGACAAGCATTTATCTCTGAACCATCAAACGTGCAACTAAATGGCTCATATGTCATATCTCGACCAAAGAGGTCATGGAGAAAACTTAACTTAGTGGACTATAAAAGGCAAACTTATATATCAGCATTTATGCTGACCTAGAATTCTCCTATAGTGCTGCCAAAAAAAATCTCAAGTTAAACAACTTTGCAAATAACCGAATTGGCATTCACATGCCAATCCATTTGTGGCGATCTGGATACATGTATATCATAAAAAGATACATAAATATATTTAGTTTTGTTCAATTGTAAATGCTTACACATGGCTTTTTTGTGTTATGCATACACACAAAACAATCATTCATACTTAAAAGCAAAAAAAAAATGATTTCATACTTGATTATTCATACTCCAAACATCCAAACACTGCATCGTAGCTACGTGAATCTTGACAACGAGAAGAGAAAAGAGTCCAACCTAGCTAAAACATTAAAAAACAATCCGGTACAATCACCACTCAAACTTATACTGTATCAACTAACAAGACTCCGGAGTTAACACCGCACACAGTGCAACAGCTAACTGACCCAACCGGTTCCGGCCAGTTCATCAGAAGCACGAGGTAGAACGCCGGGGCCGCCGCTGTTGGTCACCGACGCCACGATCCGATGCAAGCCATTGTTGCCGGTGGTCTGTCACGGACGGCGGTGACCGCCTTCTGATGTTAAGGCTCAACCAGCTAATCCATCCACCGGCAGACCAAGAAGCTGCCTTCCTGTCGCCCTTCCTGATTTTGGACTGATGAGACTTGGACTGGTACGACGGCGGCGGCGAGATTGGCGGCATGGTGTTGGTGGCGGATGCTGGGGTTGCCGCGCTCTTCGGGGTGCCGGGCTTGGACTCCCACACGAATGGCACCGTGCCGGCGCCGAGGCTGTAGTAGACCCTGAAGGACGCGTTGGCCACGTTTGAGCGATCCCTTGAGAGGATCCTCGAGCTGAACAGCTTGGGTCCTTCTTGCTTGCCGGAGCTCATCCTCTACTCATGAGAGAGAGAGAGGAGGAGGAGGAGGAGAGGGAGAGAGAGGAGAGAGGAGAGGAGAGAGAGAGAGAGAGAGATGCCTGCACTTTAGCGAAGCTGCTAGCGAGGAGCAAAGGTGTGTGGCACAACACGTACACGATTGAATGGTGCTTGTGATTGCGAGTGCGAGAGTGGGGGTGTGTATATATGGGGCCCTTGATTCGTTTGGAATGGCCTTTTTAGTTGGCTTGAGGGTGAAGAGAGCACTGGGGCACAGAGTTATGTGTGTTGTGATATGGGTGGCAATTAAGTCCAGCGTTTAGATGATAATGACCATGATTAATGATGTAATTATTATTATGGTTGTCTAAACAAGTTGATGACCTTTTCTATAAAAAAATCAAGTTGATGAACTATGTACTATGCTGGATCAAAAAGGGAAATGAGATGGGTCATGGGAAAGGGGGACATGGTGCAGCTTCGTGGTGGGAAATGTCATGTTTCGCAATCCGAGGTATATATTGATACACATATTAGTATTTACAGATGGGAATAATTCATGCTAACTCACCATCTTAATATGCAATAATTTTTTCTCATGTATTAATCATAGCTATATGTATCATTTTGATGTAGAGGCTGGAATATCAATACATGTTCCCTTTTCTAAAAAAAAAGAAATCCTTGGTTAATATGTTTGTTGTTGCTAGATTCACTCTCAATGTTTGATATTTGATTAATGAAAAGTGATGATAGTATTCTTAGAAAACATAACAAAAATGATAAATATAATGGCATGTCCCTATATTTATATATTAGAAACTACATCGAAATAAATCTGGAACGACACATCGAAATAAAGTCAAGGTAAGTGCATCGGGGAGAAATTAAAGCTCTTACACTATGAGAGCTTAACTAATTTCCATCATGATTGTGTCATCTTACCTACGAAGCATGCAAATCAGTAGTACTAAAAGCTCGAAAGGAACAAGGGTTAGTGACAAATGTCCACTTAATGACCCAGTGGGCCTATAAGCTTGTACGCCGATGTTTACCCACGAAGAAAAGAATTTGGAGTTTCTCAAAAAAAAAAAAAGAATTTGGAATCTTTCGACGAAAGATCAGAAAGGTACGCACGAATTGAACTTGCAACTACTTACCCTCTCAACATGGATGCATTATGCCATTAAGTACCAATAACGGGTGCTTTAGTTTGTTCTTTAAGACCTTTTGCAAAAGCAGGTATTTCGTAACAGGATTAGGCTTTAGCTTTGTTTTGCTTTATTATGATATGTTGGTTGCTTCCATGGTTTGTTCCTTTTGTCAACAGAAACAGGAGTTGGAAAGAGTAGTTCAGACTATAATGGATTCTAGCTGCTTGTCCATAACCAGGGGCCTTTGAACAAATGACAGTCATAGCTAGCGAACCAAATCGATACGCTATAAAAATGTATTTCGGTTGGCACAAATTCATCATGTATTTTTTATCTTCGAAATTTTACGTTCAGGACTTTTTTTTTTAATAGATTCAAATCCTCTAGAATACTAAAAAAAAGGTAATGTTATCTCAGTACCGCTGAATTAACTGGCAATTATAGCAGTTGAAAAAAATTGATTGAGAATTAGATCACGTATAGAAATGGCCAGGATCAAGGATTTGAGGCACGTGATTTTGTCTCCTTAGGTGCGTGTCCAGTGCCTGTCCATGACCGCCTCCGGTGGTACAGAGCATTACAGCAAGAAGGAAACAGAAACAATTTGCATGTACCGAATGAGCTGAAAACGTTGATTCCTATTTCAATCGACTAGCTTTTCACAAGTCTGCAGGGTCTCGCCAAATCTATGAATTAGAATGGAACTGAAATAGTCCAAATGTATGGGTCTCACTTTTTCGAGTCGGTCCTTCCATAAAGGAGATGCTCCCGGGCTTAGGCCATGTACAACGCTCCACCCTGTCCGGTGGCCTCGCAGTGCCATGTAGGTTCGGGATGCCAGATGGAGGAGAACGTAAGCAAATGGTTGCCTCGCAGAGCGTCAGAGGTGCCTGCAAAAGGTGCGATGGCTCCGACTGACGAAAAGCTCGGGCACCCGTTGAAGCACGCATTGGAGCGGAAGGGAGACCCCAAAAGTGCCAAAATGACGTTGCTGGCCGAATCCTCCCAACGAGGCGCAACGGCATGGACAAAGAAAGCTCTTTGTGAGCCTACTGTTATGGATTTAGATCATCGATTGCGGACGGTAAAAATCATATTTGTTCTTGCAGATGCCTAAAATGGGTTGCCTTCACAGGGAGGAAGCACACCACAGTTGATTTTGGTGAGATTATTCTTCACAGGCAGTTAATTTCTCGGATTTTGGTTGAAGAGGGGAAGGAGGAGAGAGAGAGCGGCGCAGTGGCAAAGGCCACTGGCTTGCAGCGTGCCCGCCTGGGTTCGAAGCCTGGGTGACGTATTGCACTGTAGCGAGAGCTGCAGTGCTAGAAAAAAATCCTCTCGTTCTCCCCGAGTCAAAGCATATGGTAAAGACTCGTGCCGAAGCTCACAGCGGCCAGCTGAGTCCCTGTGTAGGATCGGGGAGGGGGTTCGGGGGTTTTCTCGGCCTGCGTGAGAGGCTCTTCTCCTTAAGCAAATGCCGTCGGGAGCGGTCTTACCCCCGGCAGGTCGAGTTTTTTTTTTTAGGAGGAGAGAGAGAAAGGGGAAAGTCTGGCTGCAAAGGGAGGACCAGAGGAGAAGATAACGATTTGTTTGAGGAAGGCGAAATGGTGGGACCCAGAGCAGTAGGGAGACGGTGTCTTGCGTTGACGGGGTTGTGCCCTCGGCCCGCCCAAGCCTGGCTGCCTGGCTGGAGCCCTTGCTTTTTCATGAGGCCACCCCTCGCGTTGTACATGGCCTAGTACAGTGTCATTTCCTCTGACGCTTTCGGACAATGATGTCATTAAGTTTGTCCATATCCCACTTCTAGTTACATCAGCACACACGTTAGCAACTAATGGTCAATATGCGCTTGTAGCCTTGTGCCCTTGGCTATATGAGATCTTACCAAAGAGACAGGGTAGGACTACATATTTGATTGACCAATTTAACGAGCACAAAATTATCGTGGATTAGGTCGGCTAACTTTACCACTTGGCCTACAAGTTACTGCCACCGGATAAAAGTATGGAATGTTAACTCCGCAGTTGCTATTCATAATGCATATGAATGCCATAGGGCGGTGGCAGAGCTAGAGCTTACAGCTGCAGTGTGAAAAAGGTGTGTCGGTTATCGTCGGCATATATGTTGGATCTGGTTACAAATACATTTTTTACCGTCGGCATATTTTTACCGTGAAAAAGGTGTGTCGGTTATCGTCGGCATATATGTTGGATCTGGTTACCCATAAACTTTGAAAGTTTGAAACAATAATTGAAAATCATTTTTTTTGATATTTTACTAGAAATGTGAAAATCAACATGGGCTCATCGAAAGCTTTCTAGAAACATTAGGTTATTGCTCAATGTTCACCGAAGGTTGCTCCAAGAGGCGACCCATGATGCAGTTGAACGTCACAAAAGAGGCATCATATATCTTGAATTTAAAATATAAATTCACCTACATTCTTGTACTAAATTGACCACTAAAATAATAATCACTATGCTTCCCTCAATACAAGAAAACATGATATTCCTGATGGCATGATAATGTACATAGGAATTGATGTACTACTTGGCAGGTCCTGTGGTAAGGTACTGAAGATTATGGCAGGTCCTGAAGATTATGCTAAATTTAACTCTCCTTCACTTTACCTGATGCCTTCTTGGACACCCATATTCATGTGGTGCGTACTCTAGGCATTTGGCTACAAATCGAGGCTTTATTGCATACACAAGTCCCAGACCCTGTTTAGCTGTTGACAAA
>CM017442.1:30297761-30640410 GCA_007726485.1 Eragrostis curvula
CCGACCTGTTCGCTTTGTTGACAAAGACAATGGACTATGTGTACTGTGATAACAAAGCTAAAGGAGATATGAAAGTTAGAGGGTGTGATTCTTAGAGTATCAAAGTCACTCCAATTGTCCAAATAACAATCTAACCCTTTAACACAAAAACCAAGATTGTTTTTACGGTGTTCAACATCTTCCTTTACCTCTTAGAATGAGAGTAACAATTAAATCGGAGTGCGTTTGAACATTTGGAAGTGGAAAGTTAAAAAAAGACGATTAATATTTTGAGGCCGCAAACATGCATGGATGGCAAAGTTAATTAAATATCGTGTCATCTTTTTTTTTGTCACGAACCAATGGCATGTGTCAATTACTCAGTGTCACGTTCACAAGAACAGACAAGTGTTCCAATAAAACTGTAGCCCAACCATCGCAATTTATTGTAACTCACGCTACATATATACATATAAACAAGTCAGCAACCGTTCCAGTATGATTAACCTATCGATACCGGTTACGTTCATAACATTATGATTTACATGGATTACAATTCGCGGAGATGGGATTCTCGGTGGCATTCCTACTTGGGCGACCGTCACTAAATGCAAAAAGAAAAAGAAAATTAGAGATACGTGTTGCCGCTGACGTTTACCACGAAGCTCTCCGGCGGCTGCACCGTCACCGACGCCGGCGGCGCCGTAGTGCTGCAGATAAATGTCCCTCTCTTCAGGCCCTGCCCCCGTCGCGTCCTCCTCGACCCCGGTCGCGTGCCCCTCCTATCTGTGGAAAGAAAGGTAAGGGTTATATAGATGGTTCTCAGGCATATGGATGATGAGCTACGTGCTCAATCTAATTTCAGCAAGGCTTCGGTCAGGCTTCTCCAGTGTGGCACGTGTTTCGAGGGGACAGGAACAACGAGAGCGACCTGCTGTTCACCGTGAATGCATTGTCAATGCGGGCATCAAGGTTACATCTCAACGTCTTCCTGGCCGAGAACACAGCGCAGGATGTTGCTGATTTCAGAATCAAGGGTGACTTCAGCAGATCCTGCTACTTCTATCTCGGCAACTACTCGGACGTTATGATTGCTTCGGTAAGTGTGTGCATGAACTTTCTGGTCACAACCTTTTGAATATCCATTGTATTAACTATTAACTGATGCGTTGGTCGTCGTATATAACAATTGTATCTGTTTTTTAAATATATGATGTTTAGACGGCTAATTTAGTTCAATTTGCACCATATATATTTGTTGTCCTAGACGTCATATATTTAGGAACGGATGGAGCAAATTAGTAGTTTGGTAGTTCAGAAAAGAAAAGAGGAAAACGAAAAAATAAAATTAAAAGGAAAAAAAAGAGAATGGTGTGTTCTCTGGAGCAATTTGTGTGCTGTGAAATTTCAAAATAAATATACGATTTGGGTGTGACATTGTGAAGCTCGCGTATTTGATAGTGAAATTCCCAAATCACTCTTTTTTTCAGGTTAAACTTGCATTACGATCTATGACATAGTCTTAATTACGGTGCAGATGAACCACTTGGATTCTTTCGGGAGGCGTATGTTTGGTGTCTCCGTTTTTCCTCAAGTCGACTATGCATTCATCACCACTCTTGTTGTGATCCTTTGTTCCTTGTGGGGTTAGCATGGATCTAAGAAGACCGTACGACCAAGGATCCTTGGATTTCCCTTTTTGCCATACTATCTTACACTCAACATAGTGTTGGTAATTTAATCAGAAATAGTATCAGGGATGTTTCCCAAAGTTCTGGCTCCAAGAATTTTAGAAGCTACAAAAGGCTGGAACTGTGTGAGAAACTTTTGAGGGTCTTTGCCATAATGATTTTACTTTCGTTTTGAACCAAGATAGAGGTTTATATGATGGATTTTACAGAGAGAACAGTGGCGTTATTTGTAACATGCCATTTTCTATGACATGTTAGAGAGCATATATGCATCATCATGTGCACAGGATAAGCATTTGCATTGCATGACCATGAACATTAATTTCGAAATTTGAATTCAAATTTGACTAGAATTCATGCAATGTGAAGAAACTCGAGAATTTTGTATACAACTTAGCACCAACTAAAATTCTGGAACAACTAGATGAAGAATCATGAATTTACATGATTGTTGCAGAATTTTTGGAAGTCAAATCAATGCCCTAAAAATCCAAACAATGCTTGAAATCTGTTAACTTTGAGGAATTTTATTTTAATTTATACAACTTTTTTTTGAGTTCTTTTGTTCAAATGGGTTTCCTATGTTTGGAATTTCACCCCAAAAATCAGCATTAAACTTGGAGGCTTTTAATATTGGTTAATCAAGTGTCAAAGAGGAGGAAAAGTTGGCCTCTGTAAATTCCGGGAAAAGAAAAATGCCTGTCTCTAGATCGTGCAGACAATTTCGTGGGAGGCAGACAAAATCCACCCCAATCTCTGGAGACCCCAGACATTTTCGCAGCCAATTCTCTGGATGGAGCAGACATTTCTCAACTCGGCCCCGCCTGTCATTCTCTCCTCTCTCTCCTTCAACCTCCAAACAGCGCTTAGAATTTTGCCGCCGCGTGGCCATGGCGTGGCAGCTCCTCCTCCACCCCGTTTTTCTCGCCGTTTGCATCCGGGGCTCCTTCCTCCCCCTGCCCACGGGCCCGGACGACGCCGCCGTCACCCCACCGTGGCTCCAATCAGCCAAAACCAGCCGCCCCTTCTCCATTCTCTCTCTCTCCTTCCTTTGCAATCAGTTCCCCATCGAGCTAGCACATCCTACGGCGATTCTCGTCGCCTCCGCCACCGGCAATCGAACGAGAGGCCGCCCCAATCTTTCCCCCGCCGTCCTCAAGCTCTCACGATGGCCGGAGGGTGAGGATTCGTTCATCTTCCTCATCGCCGGCGAACTCCAACCTCGACGTCGCCTACGCCGGCTCAAGTTTTCCCCATCCTTGACGACCCTCCCTGGACCTCTCTAGCACTGAGGTGAAGCTCCGCAACCTATTCCCATTCATGCTAGTGCAATTTTTGCTCTCCATCATGAAGCTTGCCGCCATGGCTATGGAGCTCGAGCTCCAGGCCGGATCTTTTGTGCCACTGGTTCGATCTGCTGTGCTGTAGCCGTGTGGCCTGCGGTGTGGCTCAGTTCGGATTGGTCCTTTTTAATCTGCGCTTTGTTTTTAGCAGGCAACTTGTAAAATTCATGGAAACATCATCCGAGCTCCTAAAATAGTGAAACTTATTGCATTAGTTTTGTAAGAAAGTTGTCTATCCGGGACAAATAACGACAATCATGTGTTGCATTCTGAAATTTAATTAAGAATTACTCTTGATCACTGTCCATAATTGGGCAGACTACACTTAAACATTTATAACTGGAGCAATTCAAATCCAATGACAATGATTCTTTTTGTGTTATAAACCTGATTCATTGCACTTCATGTATGCTAAGTTTGATGACATTGGCACTTCATTTCATCATTGATTCATATCATTCATTCAGTGCATTATGGTTTGTATAGAAATCAAGCAACCGGAGGGTGACGCGGGTACTTTCGACACTGAAGCTGAACCTGGAACGTGAGCGAGAATCCTGCAACTCAAGGCAAGCATCGTTGCATATCTCAAACTGTTTTGGATGAGTTTCAATGAATGTGCTTGAGTCAATTGATATATGGCATTAGTTGGGCAGTAGGCAAAATGTTATATCCTAATTTCTGCACTTCCTTCCTTGCTTATTGAATTACCTTTTCCTTGTTGGTAAGTTGGGTAGGTCCAGATGTTAGGGTATTGGTATTGCCTTAGTTATGCTTTAACATATTGCGGTAGAAGTCGAATGGTGGAATGTCACCAACATTCGCATATAGGTGGTTATTTGGGACATTGACCATGTTATGATGAGATTAAATTGATCGTTATGAAATGGATAGCGGAAGATACTGATAGTATGTTCATAAACCTTGGCACATTTTCATACATACACATGCTGAGATATGGGTAGGCAAGCCTTCTTCCTCATTTAGCTGCAACCATTTGGCTTGCGAGTTCGGAGGTGTTTGTAGGTGCTAGGGATGACCCCCGAGGGCCTAGTTCGACCAGCTCACCTTAACCGAACGTCAGGTAAATGGTCGGGGTCGTATTTGGGAGAGGTTGTCACAATGAATTACTCTTTATGACCGACGGGTCGTATGGGTGGTTGTATTTGTGGCGTGTGGGTAAAGGTGTACAACCCTGCAAGGTGCTAAATCAATTCGAATTGCCGCGATATCGGTTATGATCACGCCTTGGTGCAATCAACATTCAATCATGATTATTTCCTAGATGTGGTTGGTTAAGATGGAGATATGAATAACAGTTACTTACTTGTATGTTTTATGTAGGTGTTGCCCCATTAGCTTTCACATAGTTAAATAGTTTGCTAATTATCATTAGAGACTATTTATTGGCTTTTATGCAAAATGTCAAAACTATTTGCCTTGACCTTCTCCCATGCCAAAGCATCCTCCATTTGTTGAGAGTTTTATTGACTCTCCGTGTAAGTCTTGCTGAATACTCTGTACTCACGATGTTAAATGTTGAGCTTTGCAGGTGAGGATGAATACATGTTCGGCTATTTCTTCCCACTACCGATGGGGGTGATGGGCAAGAATAGTTGGTAGTTGGTTGTGTGACTCGGATGGTGCTCCTAGGTGGAGCTCGTTAATCTTTTGTTTATAACTCCGCTACGTAAACTCTTAAACAAGGACCAAACTTTTAACTATGTCCTTATCATGCTAAGTTGGTTGTATACTTAGCATTGGAGCTGAAAACTTCCTTTTGCTGTAAAATATGAAGTAAAGACTTGTAAGGTAATGTAATGTATTTGCACTCTCTTTGAAGTTTGTGATGATGATGGTTAACAATATGGCAATTAGCGGTGTGCATATTGATCTTGGGTGTTGAGATGTATGCCGGAGAATACCGGAATCATACATGTGGTAATCGAATATTTTTTTTGTTGGTAGCACGGTATGAGCCTTGACACGTACGGGTCAAGAGGTTGATACGTGTCAATGTTTATCCTGGGGTTTGCTGGCATATGTATGATTTGGATGGCTCCTTCACATTATTTTTGCTAAGCAAGATAGTATAACTTAACACAAAACTAAAAGTGAACTTATGTGAGAACGCAAGGAGTACGTAACATCAGTCCGCAATCCTCTGTATCACTATTGATTCTCGAAGAACACACTTGTTCTAATCCAAACCAAATACGCCATGTATCGCCATTCATCATAGAGAATAAAAGCTTCCTCTATCTAAAAAAAAATTGCCATTCATCATAGAGAATATCCCGCATGTCCACCCACGCACGAATGAAAAACAGGATATAAATGTATGTGCCCAAGACGAGCCGCATGTTTTAAAGCAAAAATCTGGAGTAGAAAGGGAGACCTTAATATACACGTTTTCTGAACTTGTTCCGCAAGTAGAAAATCCCAAGAGGCCAAGAAGGCGCAACGGATGAACCGAACAAACAGTCAAACTCACGCCTGCGACGGCTGGTCCAATGGCAGCTCCTTCCGGTGATCGTTGTTGGCCGGCAGTACTGCGAGCCGCGCGTCCTGCCGCTGACTGTGACCATGAAGTTCAGCGGCGGCTACACCGTCACCGACGCCGGCGGGCACGTCGTGCTGCGCATGGATGTCCCTCTCTTCATCTTCAGTGGCCACCGCATCCTCCTCGACGCCGCTGGCCTGCCGGTCCTCTCCCTGAAACTAAAGGCAAGGCATCAATATCGAATCCAATCGCCCTGAATTTATTGTTTCGCTTAAGTACCTGCTAATTCAGCATGATGCGTCACGGCGTCAGTGGGGTGGCATCACATGGTACGTGTTCAGAGGGAACAGCAATAACACCAAGGACCTGCTCTTCACGGCTTAGAGCATCTTCAAGGACGTCGGCCACTGACACAGATAGGTCTAGGACATCTTCCTGGCCGCAAACGAGGTGCAGAAAGTCGCCGATTTCAAGATCAAGGGGAACTGCTACAATCATGCTACTTCAATTTTGGCAACTCGGACACTATGATTGCTTCGGTTAGGAATAAGCCACAACTTGCTGAATCACATCCACACTATTTATAAGTTCGATTTTACTTTGGATGACATATATGGGGTTCAAGAAACTTGCAATTTGTAACGTTTATCATGTGCTGCAGATGAACCGTATGAAATCAATTGGAATGCCCATGTTTGGTGTTACTGTGTTCCCACATATCGACCATGCGTTCATCGCGGCTCTTGTTGTGATTTTTCATGGGGTAAACACAATAGTGGCGAGAAGAAGACAGCAAAACAAATGAGGCGCTGAAGGCTTTCTGATCCTATATATGCCATGTTATCTTGTCTTTATAACTCAAAAAATATGTTTTTTTTGTCGGGTACCTAAACAAATTGTTATCACAACCTAGAATCATCTCTGTGTAGTGATTCAGTACGAATTTGTAGGCGAGTACGTGGTGAAAGCTCTCTGTTTACTTTACGGAATCACGACGAAACGGGACGAACTCAGTACTCCCATCCCCATCTTTCGAGCTCTGTACCGTGCGTGGATCTCGACCAAAACGCGAGGAGGGTCCATCATCTTCGGGAGGAGGCAGTTGTCCCGTCATTGAAATTAGGCATGCAGAGGCCCCAGGGTTTATTCTTAGCCGAAAAGGAATTGGTGACCGGCCCACCACAGCCCAGGGCTAACCCACTATACCGTCAACTGCAAAAAAGCAGGTGGGTGTGCATAAGACGGCGCCATGAATTTGCGGTAGCGGTGGGCGACAATATACGAGTAGAGTGATGGTGACGTCTGCTCTCTTAGCTCTTCTCTTCTCCTCTCTCTCTCTCTCTCTCAATCTATCGCGCTCTCTTCTCTCTCTCTCTCTCTCTAAAAGAAGCAGAATGACGATAACGAAGATGGCTACTGTTTTCCTCGGACTAAACCTCTCTTATGAAGTTTCTTGCTAGCTAGGATTGAGCGTAAATTCTAACCTTCTAAAGATTCCCAAGTACAATCCTCACAAAAGAATTCTCTAACAACCACCCGTTGATGAATTCCAAGCAAAGAAGTTCAAATGTAAACATGCAACTTCAGCAGGGATAAATAAATATGCCCATATCACAACCGCCCATAGTTTGCACTTTGCACTCTGTAGTCTGAACTTCCAAAATGTGGAACTAGATAGAAGCGTTCAGACCCTAGGCCTATCGCATATTATTCACCATGACCCCGCAATCCAGCTAATAAACATCCATTTGGTACGAAAATACTAACTTGATCAACTTGGCCACCAAACAGGAAAAGGAAACTCAAAACTGAAAACCAAAAGTATAGACGTGACCAAATCTATGTTATCTGTGTGTTCCCGGATAATAAACAACCTCAAATGATGACCAAACCACAGACACATTCATGATCATGCGCATCCAATTATCCTTTCATATATATAATCAAAAGTGAAGAACCTAACACTGCAACGTATCCTTGCTACCCACAATCCATATGCAAAATTTTAAGACAGCACCTTTCAGAAAAAAGAAAATCTTATACAGCAAAAGGACATATAGTTTTATCTAAAACTATAAAACTCCAGAAACTAGTGACATTACATAGATACCTGAGCATCATAAACGGATAGGATTACGTGTCAGGTTATTTAATACGTTCAGATTATTTGTTTTATAAATTCTAACCTGCCAGGACCTAAATCAACAGTTTGAACCATTCAACGCAAAAGTCTTCAGTACTTCCCAGCGACATATACTTTCTTGAAAAAGTTCCAACTGTCCAACTTCCATAGTGACAAATTATGTACGTAGCTTTGTTAGGCTTATAATTCTGACAAGACAAGCATTTATCTCTGAACCATCTAACGTGCAACTAAATGGCTCATATGTCATATCTCGACCAAAGGAGGTCGTGGAGAAAACTTAACTTAGTGGACTCTAAAAGGCAAACTTATATATCAGCATTTATGCTGACCTAGAATTCTCCTAAAGTGCTGCCAAAAAAAAAAATCTCAAGTAAACAAACTTTGCAAATAACCGATGGCATTCACATGCCAATCCATTTGTGGCGATCTGGATACATGTATATCATAAAAGATACATAAATATATTTAGTTTTGTTCAATTGTAAATGCTTACACATGGCTTTTTTGTGGTTATGCATACACACAAAACAATCATTCATACTTAAAAAGCAAAAAAAAAAAAAATGATTTCATACTTGATTATTCATACTCCAAACATCCAAACACTGCATCGTAAGCTATGTGAATCTTGACAACGAGAAGAGAAAAGAGTCCAACCTAGCTAAAACATTAAAAAACAATCCGGTACAATCACCACTCAAACTTATACTGTATCAACTAACAAGACTCCGGAGTTAACACCGCACACAGTGCAACAGCTAACTGACCCAACCAGTTCCGGCCAGTTCATCAGAAGCACGAGGTAGAACGCCGGGGCCGCCGCTGTTGGTCACCGACGCCACGATCCGATGCAAGCCATTGTTGCCGGTGGTCTGTCACGGACGGCGGTGACCGCCTTCTGATGTAAGGCTCAACCAGCTAATCCATCCACCGGCAGACCAAGAAGCTGCCTTCCTGTCGCCCTTCCTGATTTGGACTGATGAGACTTGGACTGGTACGACGGCGGCGGCGAGATTGGCGGCATGGTGTTGGTGGCGGATGCTGGGGTTGCCGCGCTCTTCGGGTGCCGGGCTTGGACTCCCACACGAATGGCACCGTGCCGGCGCCGAGGCGAGTTGTAGTAGACCCTGAAGGACGCGTTGGCCACGTTGAGCGATCCCTTGAGAGGATCCTCGAGCTGAACAGCTTGGTCCTTCTTGCTTGCCGGAGCTCATCCTCTACATCATTGAGAGAGAGAGAGAGAGAGAGAGAGATGCCTGCACTTTAGCGAAGCTGCTAGCGAGGAGCAAAGGTGTGTGGCACAACACGTACACGATTGAATGGTGCTTGTGATTGCGAGTGCGAGAGAGGGGTGTGTATATATGGGGCCCTTGATTCGTTTGGAATGGCCTTTTTAGTTGGCTTGAGGGTGAAGAGAGCACTGGGGCGCAGAGTTATGTGTGTTGTGATGTGGGTGGCAATTAAGTCCAGCGTTTAGATGATAATGACCATGATTAATGATGTAATTATTATTATGGTTGTCTAAACAAGTTGATGACCTTTTCTATAAAAAAATCAAGTTGATGAACTATGTACTATGCTGGATCAAAAAGGGAAATGAGATGGGTCATGGGAAAGGGGGACATGGTGCAGCTTCGTGGTGGGAAATGTCATGTTTCGCAATCCGAGGTATATATTGATACACATATTAGTATTTACAGATGGGAATAATTCATGCTAACTCACCATCTTAATATGCAATAATTTTTCTCATGTATTAATCATAGCTATATGTATCATTTTGATGTAGAGGCTGGAATATCAATACATGTTCCCTTTTCTAAAAAAAAAGAAATCCTTGGTTAATATGTTTGTTGTTGCTAGATTCACTCTCAATGTTTGATATTTGATTAATGAAAAGTGATGATAGTATTCTTAGAAAACATAACAAAAATGATAAATATAATGGCATGTCCCCATATTTATATATTAGAAACTACATCGAATTAAATCTGGAACGACACATCGAAATAAAGTCAAGGTAAGTGCATCGGGGAGAAAATTAAAGCTCTTACACTATGAGAGCTTAACTAATTTCCATCATGATTGTGTCATCTTACCTACGAAGCATGCAAATCAGTAGTACTAAAAGCTCGAAAGGAACAAGGGTTAGTGACAAATGTCCACTTAATGACCCAGTGGGCCTATAAGCTTGTACGCCGATGTTTACCCACGAAGAAAAGAATTTGGAATCTTTCGACGAAAGATCAGAAAGGTACGCACGAATTGAACTTGCAACTACTTACCCGCTCAACATGGATGCATTATGCCATTAAGTACCAATAACGGGTGCTTTAGTTTGTTCTTTAAGACCTTTTGCAAAAGCAGGTCTTTCGTAACAGGATTAGGCTTTAGCTTTGTTTTGCTTTATTATGATATGTTGGTTGCTTCCATGGTTTGTTCCTTTTGTCAACAGAAACAGGAGTTGGAAAAGAGTAGTTCAGACTATAATGGATTCTAGCTGCTTGTCCATAACCAGGGGCCTTTGAACAAATGACAGTCATAGCTAGCGAACCAAATCGATACGCTATAAAAATGTATTTCGGTTGGCACAAATTCATCATGTATTTTTTATCTTCGAAATTTTACGTTCAGGACTTTTTTTTAATAGATTCAAATCCTCTAGAATACTAAAAAAAAAGGTAATGTTATCTCAGTACCGCTGAATTAACTGGCAATTATAGCAGTTGAAAAAAATTGATTGAGATTAGATCACGTATAGAAATGGCCAGGATCAAGGATTTGAGGCACGTGATTTTGTCTCCTTAGGTGCGTGTCCAGTGCCTGTCCATGACCGCCTCCGGTGGTACAGAGCATTACAGCAAGAAGGAAACAGAAACAATTTGCATGTACCGAATGAGCTGAAAACGTTGATTCCTATTTCAATTGACTAGCTTTTCACAAGTCTGCAGGGTCTCGCCAAATCTATGAATTAGAATGGAACTGAAATAGTCCAAATGTATGGGTCTCACTTTTTCGAGTCGGTCCGTCCATAAAGGAGATGCTCCCGGGCTTAGGCCATGTACAAACGCTCCACCCTGTCCGTGGCCTCGCAGTGCCATGTAGTTCGGGATGCCAGATGGAGGAGAACGTAAGCAAATGGTTGCCTCGCAGAGCGTCAGAGGTGCCTGCAAAGGTGCGATGGCTCCGACTGACGAAAAGCTCGGCACCCGTTGAAGCACGCATTGGAGCGGAAGGGAGACCCCAAAGTGCCAAAATGACGTTGCTGGCCGAATCCTCCCAACGAGGCGCAACGGCATGGACAAAGAAAGCTCTCTGTGAGCCTACTGTTATGGATTTAGATCATCGATTGCGGACGGTAAAAATCATATTTGTTCTTGCAGATGCCTAAATGGGTTGGCTTCACAGGGAGGAAGCACACCACAGTTGATTTTGGTGAGATTATTCTTCACAGGCAGTTAATTTCTCGGATTTTGGTTGAAGAGGGGAAGGAGGAGAGAGAGAAAGGGGAAAGTCTGGTTGCAAAGGGAGGACCAGAGGAGAAGATAACGATTTGTTTGAGGAAGGCGAAATGGTGGGACCCAGAGCAGTAGGGAGACGGTGACTTGCGTTGACGGGGTTGTGCCGTCGGCCGGCCAAGGGGTGTTGGTTGCATGTGCTTTAAAATTTAGACCGAAGAATTTTGTTATTTAAGAGTATTAAATAAAGTTTAATTATAAAACTAACGGCAGAATCTCTGGTCTAAATTGCGAGACGAATCTAACGAGGGTAGGTAAGTCGTGATTAGACGCGGGTTACTGTAGCATTACTGTAGCACCACTGTAACAAAATATAGATTAATTAGGCTCGTTAGGTTCGTCTCGTAAAGATGTATCTATATGTAAAAAGTTTTGTCATTAAATTTTATTTAGTACTTTAAATAATAAAATTCTCTTTGATGTGACAGGTTTAAATGCTAAATACTAAGCAACGAACACCCCCAAACCTGACTGCCTGACTGGAGCCCTGCTCTTTCATGAGGCCACCCCTCGCGTTGTACATGGCCTAGTACAGTGTCATTTACTCTGACGCTTTCGGACAATGATGTCATTAAGTTTGTCCATATCCCACTTCTAGTTACATAGCACACACGTTAGCAACTAAATGGTCAATATGCGCTTGTAGCCTTGTGCCCTTGGCTATATGAGATCTTACCAAAGAGACAGGGTAGGACTACATATTTGATTGACCAATTTAACGAGCACAAAATTATCGTGGATTAGGTCGGCTAACTTTACCACTTGGCCTACAAGTTACTGCCACTGGATAAAAGTATGGAATGTTAACTCCGCAGTTGCTATTCATAATGCATATGAATGCCATAGGGGCGGTGGCAGAGCTAGAGCTTACAGCTGCAGTGTGAAAAAGGTGTGTCGGTTATCGTCGGCATATATGTTGGATCTGGTTACCCCATAAACTTTGAAAGTTTGAAACAATAATTGAAAATTATTTTTTTTGACATTTTACTAGAATGTAAAATCAACATGGGCTCATCGAAAAGCTTTCTAGAAACATTAGGTTATTGCTCAATGTTCACCGAAGGTTGCTCCAAGAGCGACCCATGATGCAGTTGAACGTCACAAAAGAGGCATCAGATATCTTGAATTTAAAATATAAATTCACCTACATTCTTGTACTAAATTGACCACTAAAATAAATATCACTATGCTTCCCTCAATACAAGAAAACATGATATTCCTGATGGCATGATACTGTACATAGGAATTGATGTACTACTTGGCAGAGGTCCTGTGGTAAGGTACTGAAGATTATGGCAGGTCCTGAAGATTATGCTAAATTTTAACTCTCCTCACTTTACCTGATGCCTTCTTGGACACCCATATTCATGTGGTGCGTACTCTAGGCATTTGGCTACAAATCGAGGCTTTATTGCATACACAAGTCCCAGACCCTGTTTAGCTGTTGACAAAGACAATGGACTAGTGTACTGTGCCTACCAAAGCTAACATGAGAAGCAATTAGATTGTTTGATCTAGAGTATCAAAGTCACCTCCAATTGTCCAATCTACATCAACCATCTGAACACATAAACCAAGTATTGTTTTTACGGTTGTTTCAACTCTTTCCCTCTTACCTCTTAGGATGTAGAGTAACAATTAAATCGGAGCTGCGTTGAACATTTGGAAGGGAAAGTAAAAAAAGAATATTAATATTTTGCAGGCCGCAACATGCATGGATGCAAGTTAATTAAAATCTCGTGTCATCTTTTTTTTTTGTCACGAACAAATGGCAATGTGTCAACTTATTCACTGTCACGTTCACAAGAACATATCAAGTGTCCAATAAAATCGGTTAGCCCCACCATCTGTCACATTTTATTGTAAACTCACGCTACATATATACAGTATAAACAAGTCCATGCAACGTGTTCCAGTCATTTGATTAACCATATCGAATACCTGTTACGGTTTCAGAACATATGATTCACCATGGATACATCATTCGCGGAGATGGAGATTGCTCGGCTGGGCATTCATACTTGGGGCGACAGTCACTAAATGGCACAAGAAAAAAGAAAATTTAGAGACAATGGGGGATTTTGTGCTGGAGATTTATTAGGAATTTAGAGACAATTTGCAGCTCGGCTTATGAACAAACAAATCGATGTGGTTGGTAGAGGCATCGAAAGCAAGAGTTCAGAAGCAATCGCTGTGTGCTGACGCCTGTAGTGTCGGTGCGTTGTGTGTGAGATGAGGGCTGCAACTGGCTACATGTGATTTTTCTCCCAAAAGTTTTGGGCATTCATGTGAATGCCAATGAATACAAGGAGATCCGTCAATGCCGATACATCATGTATCTATGTAACGTGTTCCAGTCATCTATATAACGTGTTCTCTCTTTTTTTAGTCAATCCGATCCATCACATTCTTATGTAAGCAAGTTGTAACATTTCTGTTGTCAACTCAATTCAATCAATAAGTTAGGCTGGCTACCGACATGATAAGTTTCACGTTGCTGTGTTAAGAAATCTATTCCTCTGAAGTTTTTTTTTTCTGTTTCTGTTATACCACTCGATCAAGTGACATGTTCTCTCTTTTTTTTCCTGATCCTGTCGCATTTTTTTGGCTGCCATGGATGGCATGTGAGATCCTAAAAATAGGAGCAAAGTACTCCACAATTAGATGTTTTTTAAAAAAAGATACCATTTTGATCGCTAAGATCTAATTAGATGAATGATCCATAATTATATAGGAGTAGCATAAAATTTCTCTTCTATGCTATCTCCATTGATAGTGCACTACATCACAGTTCATCCCACGGCGAGTTGCTAATAAAGGGCCCTTCACTAGGGATGAAAACGGTCAGAAATGATCGGGAAATATCATAAACCACTTTCACTCGTATATTTTCTCTCGGAGTCAGAATCGGAAACGGTAACACCGGAAACGGTTACGGCATCGGAAATAACGGAAACATCGAAAACGAAATAATCTGAGCGGAAAAATATCGATTTCGGTCAGAAATCGACAGTTGACATCGGACAAGCACATTGCCAATAAAATGTCCAGCCAACGTGACAGACGACGAGGAGACAAACAAGCGATATATTTTTCTATGTGTATAGTGTACTCTTTAAGTACCATGTATGTTTACATTGGCATCAAGTGATAGTCTACATACACATATATGATTTACATGCATAGATAATAACAAAAAGTATGAACATGATACTTCAACAAAAGTAGGAAGTGGTCAAATACTCAAATGTATCGAGTGAAATGCTTCTAATAATCAATCTCACGCATATATGCACAGTTATTATTGGATAAATGCGGAAATTTTGGTTGTGATTTTCGGTAAATACGGTAATATGATAAAACGGCCGGAAGAATGCCGAAATCATTTTTGAACCAGATTCCATATTTGTCATTCCAAATACCGTCCAATTTCCATAAATTTTTGAATAAAACGGAAATGATCGGGAAAAATATAAAAACGGCATCGGTAGTTTCGGAAATTTACCGTTCCGTTTTCATCCCTACCCTTCACAACCCTATATAAAGTTAGTGAAAGCCTTTACCGACCCTCTTTCTCTACCGTGGTGTAATGGTGGATCTTCCCCTTGAGCTCCTCTTGTCCGTATGCTCTCAACAGTCAACATGATGTCTTGTATTAATTCGATTAGCGACTTTCCTAAAGATTTGAAGCCAATAGGACATTTCATTCAAACAAATCATCGGAACTGTTTGAACCTTCAAAATTCTGTTATATCATGTACTTGAAACTGAAAAAGTTTAGCCCTCAAAAGAAACTTTAAAATTTATAATCAGTCAAAGTTTAATTTTCAAACTTGAAAATAACCCTCAAATACAAAGTATTAAAACCCGGATCAAATGCAGACTTAGATGCACTTATCTATGAAACTGAAAAGTTTAGCCCTCAAAAGAAACTTTAACATTTATAATCAGCCCTAAATGCAAAGTTTAATTTTTCAAACTTGAAAATAACCCTCAAATATAAGTTTTCTTGTATCATGCATCTAAGTCGAAGTAGTTTGGAATTTTGACGCGACCAAACCAATAGATCCCTGGCGAGCTAAATCAGCGCATGAGATCAATCAGGGGTTCCATCAGCGGTGGTTAGGGAGTCCCTGTCCTGGCTGTTCCGGAAAGCCGTCAACGTGACAATAGGCGAGACCACCACCCGCGTCCTCGCTGTGCCGTAAAACACGTAGAATGCTGGACGCGACGCATAAGATGCCGTCGCATTGAATCCACAAGACGAGGATGCGTACCGATGTACGTAACACCGGTGCACAGATTAAGCATCCTGGAAACATCCTCTCTACTGTCGATGGGCTTGGATATCATAATAGTCTTGTTTTGTTGGGTGATTGAAGCGTTTGCTTCCGTTTCTTCTCCATCGACACTGCTTGGTTGCAGTAGGTTTGACACCCAAGATTCTCTCGTTTCGAGGGTTTCGATGTTTCTTCTTTGTATTTGTTTTGTGACCAAGTGATATGTATAAACACGTATTTGCTCCTGGCATCAGCGTCTGTAAAACACGGCTCGCTCTGACAAATCTAAAACTATGGTCGACATACTTTTAGTATGGTCGATAATGTGATGGATATAGTTTTTAATTCGGCCGCAGCACGTATGTCAAAAATGCACAAACATTGTTTTGTGTAGGATTGTGTTAACATACCGCGAATATGATTTTTGTTTTGTTTACTCCCTTCATCCCAATTTGTAAGGCACGGTGTGACGTCTGTAAGTTGAATTTCACTTTTGATGCATGGTTAATTACTTACTATGTTTGGTGTAAGCATAGATATATGTTTCCTTCAGGCACCAGCACATCTCTAAACACACGACCCGTCTAGGCGTCGCTGTAGGTTGTGGCAAATGTGAAACACGTAACCCGGAAAACGACGGCCGAAATATGCCCCATTATTGATCCAGGAGATGTGGATGCATACCAACGTACGAAACAGTGCAGCACATGCATGAAGCGTCATGCCGTATCGATTGGTCCCTGTTTCTCGCGCAGAAAGAAGCTGAGTTCTTCGTTTCTTTCTTCAATTCTTGGCTCATGTATATATGTGTGTCGTACGCAAGTGTCGCCGGAGATGGACAGCTTAACTAAATCCTAATCTATGAATCTTGGTAGCGCAGCAGTCCATGTTGCAAAATTAACTAGGCGTAAGAAAAACTTGATCGAAAAACAAAGGAGCAGAAACGATCTACATAACTCATGCGAAAACCAGACTAGCAACAAACCGATTAAAGGAAAAACTAGATCGATCGATGCCAGCAGACGGCACATCACAAAAACCGATTTTCGGACGGGGAACAGTGGCAGACTTATAGTGAGTGCCGCTAGGAAGAAGAGGTTGAATCTGCGTAGTCGTCGAAGAGGAAGTAGTCGTAGATGAGGGAAGGGCAGCGAGCGGACGTGACGATGCACTTCCCAGAAACCTGATCGCCGGCACCCGTACAGGTCTTCAAATCACCGGCGTTGGTTCGGAGACACCGCTCTCCCCGATCCGCTGCACGGCGGATGAGGGACGGCAAGGCTCGACGGCGGCGGCGCAAAATGTGAGAGAGGAGCGATTGATTTCTATGTCTTTCCCTAGCCTCCAGGACGTCTCCTTATATAGGCAAGAGGGGAACACGAAATTAAAATGCATTGATCTGCCATGATAACAGGAACCGCCCCCTGAAATCCTTCAACGTTAATAGGAATTATTCACATTAATCGTGCGTGCATTAAGCACCATGATTCCTTATTAACGTGACAGTCAAGGTGCCGGTGAATATCCCAATTTATTGAGTAGCAAAAATAAAACTGCTATGGAAGAACTCAACACGATGCGAACACGCAAGTCACAAGTCACGCGAAACACGCGATGCGTGCGCGCGTGTGTGTGTTGAGCACCAGCCTATGTTTTTTTCTCAAGCTTTACTCATGTTGGAAAGCAACCAACACTTCACCTTATATCTTGGGACAACTTCACCTAGATGAGCAAGGTGGGACAAAAGAATTCACCCTGCCATCTCTACAACACCACCGTGGCTTTCCAAATCAATTTGGGCCTTTCCAAGTGCTGCCGCATGGGCTGGCACTACAGACCTAAATTCCAACAGTCCACACATGCATGCTATTGCTACTCCCTTCGTTTCAAAATAAGTAGGAGTATCATTCTAGCTTCGGGCACAAGAATTAAGGATAGATGAAAAAATAGAGCGCGTGTTGAAAACAATGAGGAGTGAAGAGTGAGATAGTTAGCAAGCGAAAATGGCACTTATTTTAGAAAAAACTAAAATAACACTTAGAAAGGAACAGAGGGGGTATTTTTCAACCATTTCGTTCACATTGTCAGCCACAGGCTGAAGATCTAATAGTCCAGGTCACTTACTTCTTCAACCTCCGATTAATGTCAACCCTTGACTGATACTGTGCTCCCTCTCCAACCTTCCCTGCCTATCGCCGGCCTCATCGTTCGTGGTTTCTTCCCCATCATTAGGCCTGCACGTTCACCCCAGCTTAATGAATGTATACTATAATTAACTAAGCTGATAGCTTCGAACTTTGCATTGTGACCGACCTGGGATATAAATTGGAAGTGTTCATAATGATATAGTGTGCCCACATAGAATTCATGTTGATATGTTATGACAATGCTAGTTTTCAAAGAATGTCCTCATCATGACCTGTTTTGCAAAGTGGATGTTCGTGCTGTATTGGAAACAAATTACTCATATATTAGTATATTTCACATAGTGGCTGGTAATACTATTGAACTATACAACCATGCTAACCAGCTGGTAATACTATGAATTGTTCATGCCGAAACAAACTGAATGCATTGCATTCATCACATGTACACTACCAGAAACCCGAATTTCCCTGTGGGCCAGAAACCCACAGGGAAATAGAGAAAACTCACAGGGAAATTAACCCTGACAGCCAACCCACAGGGAATAACCGCCAGGAATATGACGACAGGGAAATTAAACTTTGCCTGACGGGTAGCCCACAGGGAAATTCTTTCTGACGGTTGGCACACAGGGAAATAAAAGTCACCCTCAGGGAAATAAGGTTCAAGAACACAAAAAAAAAATCAGATATAAAACCAATACCAACTTGTTCATTCATATGCACAGACGAATATCACAACATCTCAATTCAACAGTGGTGTATATGATACATATTTACATAGTCCATCTTCTGGCCGTCCATTCATACAAATGAAAATTACATATACCATCCATCTACTAGCCGTCCAAACATACAAGTAAAAATGATACATCACATATCAGTTCAGATGAACACTAGTGAAGAGATTTGCACACGGAGAGGAGGCAATGAATTCTGCAATACAAGTTGGGCACTGGGGGGAATGAGCATTCGCTTCAGACAGCTAACCTGAAGTATTCTGCAATAAGGCATAAGTTGGTGTTTACATCATCAACTCAATAACAAGTCCATCCAACTCAAGAGGCTGTACTGTCTTCAGCTTGCTTAAACTGCAAAAACACAATAAAAGTCCATCCAACTCAAGCACTACATAATGCAATTTCATTTTGTCACAAGCAGCTAGCAAATAAGATAAGACTATTTTCAATCAACAATGTCATATTAGCACTTTGGCAGCCAGTACCACGCAAAAGCATCAGCCGCTCAGGATAGCAGATCATGAAGAGATGAAATCGAATACAAATACTGAATAAAACAAGAAATGCAGACTATTATTTACATACCTCAAATGCAAATACTGAAAGATTGTTTCGGTTTTCAGATCAGATTCCACGATTCTCCAAGATTACTTCAAAACTCCTGTTAAAATAGACAATTTTTAGACAACAGAGATTCAGCTTTGTATCTAGACAAAAATGCAGATAAAAAGCATAACTGTTATGATGTACATTAAAGCTCTCGATTTACATTCAGATAAATTAAAATAAAACAGAGTTTAGAGTAAGGTTCATCTTTCATTCTAACCCCATCTCCATGGTTTCCTAATTGCTCCTGCCCACAGAATAGGAAATAAGATAGCAAGTCAGCAGATCCAATCGCTCCCATCTCTATGCAAATTCACTATGTCGCAAGCAGCTAGCAATATAATTTTTAGTTCACAACGTCACACTAGCTCTCTGGCAACCAGTATCACGCACAAGATCTAGCCTCTAGCAGAACAGGACAGCAAGATCTTGAATAGAGGAAATCGAATACAAATACTGAATAAAACAAAGGAAGGGTCTGGGAAGCGATACCTGCAGCAGGAGCTTGCCAGCCGTCGCTGCGCTGCTGAATGCCAGCCGAAGAAGAGGACGAACAGATGACGACAGGTGGGAGGTTCTGCCCAGAACTGAACGAAACAGCAGGGAGGAGCCGTGGTGCTCAAGATCCAGAGGAATCCGGCTGGGATGACTCCATTTGACCGCCGGAGAAGAGGAGGAACGTACGACGGCTGGGTGCCCGCCCCAGCCACCTGCTGCTCCTTCCCAGGTGGTGGCGGCGGCGGCAGCGGCGGCGCCAGGCCACCCTCGGGGCCGCGGCCTCCAAGCTCAGCAACAACGCCATACCCTGCCGCTGGGCTCGCGACGGGCGCTGCAGATCCGCGAGGTGGCGGCGGAGATTGGAGACGGGAGGAAAGAGATGGGAGTGCGGGAGCGGCTGGGGGAAAGAGTAGGGTTTATAGCCTTTTGTGGGCCGGACCGGGCAGGCCTGTGGGCTGGCCGTCAAGAAAACGGTTGCACCGACAGAGGAATGACTAAGGGCGCGTTCGGCGTTTTAGAGGCTAAAATTTAGAGGGGTCTAAACAAAAAGAATCTTGTCTTAAATAAATTTTAATTACAAAACTAACTGCAGAACCCCCCTCTAAATCACGAGACGAATTTAACGAGGGTAGTTAAGCCGTGATTAGACGATATTTACTGTAGCATCACTGTAGCATCACTGTAGCAAAACATAGATTAATTAGGCTTATTAGATTCGTCTCGTAAAGATGTACCCATCTGTAAAAAGGTTTTGTCATTAGACTTTATTTAATACTCCTAAATAATAAAATTCTCTTTAGAGCTAAACTTTAGAGGCTCTAAACTGAAGCGCCGAACGCGCCCTAAGGGGGTGTTCGGCGCATAAGGGTCTAAATTTTAGAGGGGTCTAAACTCTAGATAAGCTATATTAAATAAAGTTTAGTTACAAAACTAACTACAGAACCCTAGGCTAATTCGCGAGACGAATCTAATGAGGGTAATTACGCCATGATTAGACGATGGTTACTGTAGCATTACTGTAGCAAAACATAGATTAATTAGGCTCATTAGATTCGTCTCGTAAAAATGTACCCATCTGTAAAAAGGTTTTGTCATTAAACTTTATTTAGTACTAGATTCTCTTTGTTTAGAGGCCTCTAAAATTTAGCGCTAAAAGAAACGAACAGGGCCTAATTTTCCTGTGTGCTTTACAAAACGCACAGGAGTATTCCGGTTTCCAGTAGTGGTAGTTTTTTTGTTCAACGCTTTGGGAAAAAAAAAGAAAAAAAAATGGCATGCAGATTTAGAAGCAGTTGTTTGATTATCAAAATACCTTTTCATCAACCATGTGTGGTCGTGAAATTAAAATTATCCAGTTTTTTTAACAGAACGAAAATGGTGGCACGGATTTATGGATATGCCAGGGATCAAAGGGTAGAACCATTTTTTAGAGGGACTACTGTTTGCATTTTTTCTCTGAAAATGGTGACACAGATTTATGGATAATGCCAGGGATACAAAGGATAGAACCATTTTTTATTGGGACTACTATTTGCCTTCGGTAATGGAGAAGTTCATAATTTAATAACCAATAAATTGTGTTGTTTTAGGACACTGCTTAATGTTTGTTGCGGCCAAAAGCGCTGCAAAAATCCTATTTTAGCTGGACGACACGGAGAAAAACTGTGATCTCGATCTAGCACAGACACTATAGCCACGAAAAAGACAACCACATTTTTACTAAAATATTTTCTTATTGTTTCAACAACTTTTTTACACAAAAAATATTTTTTAAAACCAAACTATGCAAACAATCATACCTTTTATTTGTCAGACACTTGGGATTTATAGGAGGCCTACATGAGGCTGATGGCAGCACATAAGCTAAAATTATTAACATGAAAACAAGTTCAGGCTGTGGAAATAAGTGAAATAATCTATCGATCAAACATCACATTTTATGTATAAACATCAAACTGCTATGTTTGATCCATGCTTAAATATTTACATATAACAATGAAACAATATTTAAAGGTATAAAAGCTTTAATATTGTGAACTTCCAAACGGAATTACTTTAATTTCTTAAATAAGTGATCACTCAAGATCAAAACAAAAGTACCAGCAGAGGTCCATGTCAGCCGCATGAGTTTTTGTTCCTTTTATATGAAACCCATCTCATTTATTCATTCAAAGATGGATCAGCAAGATCGCAATCCACTAAGTTTGTTACAAACTCCGGGAGGGGATCAGTCCAAACGATGAACAGATCGGAGTCCCTACCCAAATTGTAACAAGCATGTTCATGTGCTACAGAATTACAAGATCATGGAGCAGCTATTACATCCACAGAGTCAAAATGAAACACCATGAGGTCCTTGAAGAAAACACCACCCCTGGCATGATCATATTTTTCTAGTATGTAATTAACATTGTAGCGGAGCGCATCAAATTTCCTAGTTTACGTCATGGAGCCTAGTACTCGTGCCGACATTCTGTTTTACATTTGCAATCTGGAAAATATTTTTAAAAATAAATTTATAAAATTTCATTTTGTATTTTTTTTAAAAAAATATGTAAATGCTTTAACACGGTGCTTATGTATGAGTTACAGGAACTGTGGGGCAACCAAAAAAAAAAGCAATATTGTTGAGATCGATCCGGCCCAACAACATTTAGCCCACATTGCCCGCGCCGATCACAGGCAGGTTGACGTGTGCGATATCAAACACACACGTGTCCCCCGCAAACGGCTCTCTGCGCCGATCTCCAACGGTCAAATCATCCCCCCCAACCCCTGTGTCTCTCTCTAGAAAAAAATTCTATCGAATCACACGCAGAACGCAGATTCGGCATGGCACGGAGGGCGGCGGGCAAGGGCAGGTGGCGGCCGAGGAAGCCCTCGCCCTCGTCCGCGGCTGCCGGCGACGGGAGCGGCTCCGCGGAAGACGCGCGCCCGCAGGCGCCGCGGAAGGGATCCGGCGGTGGCGGGTTCTTTTGCTGCTACCTGCTCCGGTCGCAGTGCCCGCGGCTCAAGGGGCGGACCTACATCGGGTTCACGGTGAACCCGCGGCGGCGCATCCGGCAGCACAACGGCGAGATCAGCAGCGGGGCGTGGAAGACCCGGCGCGGGCGGCCCTGGGAGATGCTCCTCTGCATCCACGGCTTCCCCACCAACGTCGCCGCCCTCCAGGTCCGGTCTTGGCCCTCCTCTCGCGTCGTCTCGTCTTCCGGAATTGATTTGGATAGAGCTCGAAAAAAAGATTGTCTTTTGCCGAAGCGGTTGCTCTGTTTCTTGCTGAGGTCTGATCTGACGAGGAGTCCTCTGTTTCTTGGTGCGCGCAGTTCGAATGGGCGTGGCAGAACCCAAAGGAGTCGCTGGCCGTGCGTCAGGCCGCCGCCGGCTTCAAGTCGCTCAGCGGCGCTGGCAACAAGGTCAAGCTCGCGTACGCCATGCTCAACCTCCCATCGTGGGAAAAGTAAGCAAAAGCCAGTCCATTTCTCTGTTCCACCCTTGTTATGTATTCCCATTCGTATCTTCTCTGCATTTCTTGTTTGTGTGGTCATGGACTCTTGCTGACGGGGCAGTGCAATATTGGTGTGTCGTCAGGTTGAACTTGACGGTGAACTTCTTCTCTTCTGCGAGCGCCAAATTCGCCGCCGGCTGCCCCCCATTGCCGACACAGATGAAGACGGTCGTATGCCCATTGGAGGATCTTCAGTGCCACGCTGAGGCCGTAAGGGACGACCAGTGCCTCTCTTCTGAGGACCAGGCCACCTCTTCTGAGGGGGAAAACATGAATAACGACCCTCAAGGCCATCATAAACCACCAGATTCGCCTCGCCGAGTCCACGGCTCCAACCATCCTTGGAAGCAACAGTCCACTGATCAAGTGCAGGCAGTTGATGTCAACGAGTATGATGACTCCAGTGACGAGTTTGCTCCAATAGAATGGGACGGGATCCTTGATTTGACAGAACCGGACGGATCAAGAACATCGCCTCAATATTCCTTCAGCTCAGATGGCAATGATGACAGAGTTGTCAAGGATAAGCAAGCGTCCACCGCTCCTGAGGAGGAAAACACCAATAACAACCCTCAAGACCATCATAAACCACCCGATTCGCCTCGCCGAGTCCACTGCTCCAACCATCCTTGGAAGCAACAGTCCACTGATCAAGTCCAGGCGGTTGGTGCGCAAGCTGGAATTGCAGTCTTTGATGTCAACGAGTATGATGACTACAGCGACGAGTTTGCTCCAATGGAATGGGACGGGATCCTTGATTTGACAGAACCGGACGGATCAAGAACATCGCCTCAATGTTCCTTGAGCTCAGATGGCGATAATGACGGAGTTGTCGATGATGAGTTTGGGCAAGCATCCGCCGTCTGGAAGGTTTGTGTGGATTCAGATGGTGGTGATGGTGGAGTTGTTGATGATGAGCTTGGACATGCGTTCCCAACTCCAATGTTGAAGACTGGTGCTGATTCAGATTGTGGCGATAGTGGAGTTACGAATGCTGAACTTGGGCAAGTGTCCCCAATGCTGATGGTTGATGCTGGTTCCGATGAAGTTGAGAGGGATGAGGTGGTGGACCTCGTTACCCCGATCCCAGTTAGCCAGCTGGGGAGAAGACCCGGAGCGGGTTGCATTTGCCCCAGGATTATTGATCTGACGGCCTCACCTGTTGTCATTGAGTTGTAGCTCCTTGCTGCATGAGAGTGTACTGAGTCTTGTAATAAGGACACACTTTGCATTACTGTATCAAGAATTAAGATATGTGTGAATGTAACAATAGCCTGATTTATACACAGAAAAATACATTCTTGTACGAAAATGCAGTTAATTTGGTATCCACATTTTCATGTAGTTATATGTCACATCTGTCTGGAAAATGGGCATTTTCTTTTGTTGAGTTTCATTTGATTTATGGAACATTGTACTAAGGAGGCAAGTACTTGCTGATTTTATTGTGGTTGTGTTTTGTCTTGACAAAAGGAAGAACAGCCCGTCGCAGGCAAGAAGCCGTGGAGAAGGGGGCGGGGCAGGCCGCACGCTGTGGCCACGCCATCAACGGTGAACGCTGGTGCGGCAGGGCATTTGGAGTCCCTTGTCGGGAGCCCGCGGCACGCGCCGAGGATGCCCGACTGGCACAAGCAGGTTTGCTGTGAGGTGAGGGAAGCCATAGCCGTTAATGGCTGCTTTGCTGCTCTCCAGAATGCGCAGGCTCGGGCACCTGCAGCCTTCGTGATTTAGCACTGCAAAGATCGTGTCGTCGGTTGCCGGCTGTTTTGTGGCATCAGATTACTAAGACAAATGCCAGGTTCGGTGTCTAAGTGAAAGATAGCATCAAACTAGATTATTAAGTCTGACACTGTTGGCTGACTACATAACTTTATGTTGCATATTCAGTCAGCCTACAGTTGCCTAAATTTACATGGTATGCTAAATTATTACATGAAGACCTATGTGTTAAAAAAATTGCAATCACCTTGAATTGCATGCACAGTGCTCCAAATTGCCTAGGTCTCTTCATTGAAATTATGAACTGAAGCTAGGTTCTTACCTTCTAGATTGTTGTTCTGCTGGGCTATGAAAACTAATGAAAAAGTATGTAAGTTCATGGCAGAGTGTTAATTTTCTTTGCTGTAGAAAATGTCGAAAGTTGGATGGCTGTTACTATTGATAAATCAATGATCCTTTTTCTGCATTTTATCCCAACTCAATTATCCTTATATGCTTCAACTCAAGCGATGGTTATCCTTTGAGTCGTAGTGTGTTTTCCTTTTTATGCAGAGTAGGTTTTTCCTTTTTCAAGACATGGCTGTTCACTCATCCCTTTGAAGGCACCGGAGGCAAGCACTATCATGGGCTTGAGAGTATGTGCCAACAAAGTTGCAGACAGTTAGATATGGGTTGCAGGACAGGTTGGAGAGGAGAGCAGGGTGGCAGGATTGCAAGAGAAGGACATGACGCGTGATCAACCGATACAGTATTCTTGGTGATGGAGTTCTTTTTTACTTCTGTTTTTGATGGGTTGGATTGGTTTACTTCTAGAAAATGGGGCTGAGTTCTTTTAGAAATATTATATGAATCCTTGAGATTATCTACTGTATTCTCAGTCTGCAAAGTGTTTCTCCTTTATCAGGTGAAAAGATTATATGCAAGCTTTATGTAAGCTTTACCTAAATCTGAACTGCCAATCAGAAGATCAGTGTAGACAGTCAACTGAACTTTGCTTGCATCCTCCTTCGGCCGCCGCCACCGCTGCTCATGTGCATATGGTGAATTGTTGCTCTATTGTTCTTTTTCTCTGATACTTGGATAGTTCGGTTTTGCGACCAATTTCTTGAGAAGACTACTACCAAAGGTGTTCCATGGAACCAATCAGATATACTATCAGAAGTACTTTCTTTGTTTTGAAACAAAACAGGGCATACTCTGTCTACAAGAGCTCCGACTCGGAGCGTCAAGCCAAGGCGAAGCGCCGGCGATTGAAGGACCTACAGAGGCGAAAGCGGGTACGGGATTCCTTGGAGGAAGGGAGAGTTGGTTCTGTGGCTAGGGTCCGCGGCAAGCAGGGCGGTCGGTACGTTGGTGCGGGCCGCGGTGGCCGAGGCGGCGGGCGCGGTCAGGCGAGACAGGGTAGCGCGCGCGGCCGAGGTAGCCGCAGAGAGGTTACCGACGAAGCGGGATCTGCTACAGTCGAGCCCGTGCCCGAGGATCCCGCTGCAGGGGAACTGGCGATCGAGGCTCCTGTAGGGGAGCCTGTGGCCGAGGCTCCGGCTGCGTGGAAGCCCGCGTTCGTGCTAGTCCTCGTCATGGCGCCTCTGCCGCCGTCGGCACTGTAATTGCTATTAATTAAGTCATTTGTTATGCGGCATTAGTTTACTCTTTTGTTGTGTGATTGTTGTTAATTAAGTCGATTGTAATACGGTGTTGGTGCACTGTGATTGCTTTTTTCATTTCCTGTATGATGACGTGATGATGTCAGTTCAATCCAATTTCCTATTCAATCGGTACTGCTCTCTTTGTAGATTACTACTAGAAAAAGATTTGTCCGTTGATTTGATGTTTTAAACGAGTCTATCCAGTGTATGCATGCCGGGGCAATTGCAATGCTTGCAGTCTTGCACTCGAGAGGGAGGTACAACTTCAACGTCACTATCTTCTTCCAAATCAGAATGAGCTCATTCGGATAATGGTACAGTGTCGACAACATGGGAAGGTCCCCTGGATTGTAATAGACTTCAGGGGAATATCCCGGGGTTGGTAATAGACTTCGCGGGATAAAATGGAGTGTTATGTACTAGCAGCCTTACTTATACGACTTCACGGGAATATCCGTCGGTTTGTAATAGACTTCCCCGAATAAAATTGGCCAGAGTGGTATATAGCAGCCTTATACGATACGACACAAGGATGAGAATGAGCATCAATATCAGATTGGTAATTATGGAGAGTATCGTCCTCAACTTCATCGTCACTATCTTCTTTCGAATCAGAATGAGCTCATTCGGATAATCGTACAGTGTCGACAACAGGGGAAGGTCCCCCGGATTGTAATAGACTTCAGGGAAATATCCGGGGGTTAGTAATAGACTTCACGCGATAAAATGGAGTGTTATGTACTAGCAACCTTACTTATACGACACAAGAATGAGAACACGAGACCATACCTAATGACATATCTATCCAGATAAATTAAATGAGTTCACATTTAACAAATCAGTCTGCATCATTGAGACTGCAACACAAGTAATTTCATAAATGTTCGAGGAAAAGGTAAAACAGAGTTCAAAGACCGACTACTAATCATCGTCATCATTATCATATCGCCACGAGGAATGTGTGAATTGTCATCATCAGAAGCATCAACATCGGATTGGTAATTATGGAGAGTATCGTCCTCAACTTCATCGTCACTATCTTCATCCGAATTAGTGTTGGTTCATTTCTGAAGCTCATTAATCATACTTGCAGGTGCGGTGATAAGCTCCTCATTCACCCCTGTATCATCTGGCTGCACATCAGGAAGCACTTCATCGACTACCCATTCGCCATCTTCTGCGTAATCGTCTTGGTATGCAATTTATGATTCAGTGGATCCTGGCTCGTCGTTTTGTTGACGGACATTGTACAAGTTTCTTTGCTCAAAATGTTGCACAACTTTCCACTCTCTTCCTTTTAGTGTGCACGGTAAGTAGAACACCTTTCTTACTTGCTGTGTCAATACATAATGTTGATCTTTGTACCATAATTTTGTAGTGTTAATGTTTTTGAAGAATGCGTCTGCAACCATATTCTTTTCATTCATATCAAACCAGTCACACCGAAATGAAACAACAGTTCGATTGGCCTCCGGTGTAGAGTTATACTGCAGCTCAATGATATCTTTGATGACATCATAGAAATCCACTTGACGTCTGTCGTGGACACTGGACACCACTACTCCACTGTTCTGCGTCTTTCTAATTTTGTCAACCTCAATTGTTTGATATCGGACATCTTTAATAATACACCCTGAATACGCTTTGACTCGCAGGAGTGGTTGGCCTGCCAATGCTTCCAAGTCATGGGGAACATGTTGATTATGATTCACTAGTACAGATCTGCTGATTGGTGACGATTTTACTATAGATCCGTCACTATTTTGGGGGTTTTTCGCCAACTTTATTACGTTTTTCGTGGTCCGTCACTAACAAGCCTCATTTGTGACGAAAATCCATATAAATCGATGAACAGTATTGTCCCGTGTTGGCGGTTTACTGTTCTGGGCAGGTTCTGGGTGGCCGATTCATCACTAAAATCCCGTTTCGAGTGCGGCGACCAACGGGGACCCACAATTTTTGTCATAAACCCAACCCCACGGCTGTTTCTAGCCTACGTGGCATCCCAGTCAGCAAGTGCGGGGCTCCATGTCAGGCTTTCGTAGGACCCACAGTCAAACAATTTTTGTCACAAATTTTGTTTGACCGCGTATAATGCCATGTATCGCACTGCAGAACGACAGGGGGCCCAAAATTTTCGTCATAAACCCAATCCCATGGACGTTTCTGGCCTACGTGGCATCCCAGTCAGCAAGTAGGAGGCTCCGTGTCAGGCTTCGTTGGACCCACGGTCAAACCGTTTTCGTCACAAATTTCGTTGACCGCGTATATTGCCATGTAGTAGCGCATTGCAAAACGACAGGGTGCCCACGTGTCAGGGTGCATGGGTCCCAAGATCTTTCATTGCTTATTTCGTTTGCCCGCACGTTGTGCCTCGTGGTGCACCACGTAGGACAAAGCGGGCCCACATGGGGCCCACCGTCAGATAATTTTTCGTCGCTGATTTTGTTTGCCCGCGTGTGGTGCCCACATGTCAATGACGTTGGACCACGGTCAAGTAATTTTCGACACTGTTTTGATTCGCCCGCATGTGGTGTCCTAGCGCTCGGCGAGCCCGCGTGTCGTACACCGTGAGGCGCAGGGTCAAGTAATTTTTGACACTCCTTAAAAAAAAAAGTAATTTTTGACACTGCTTTTGCTGGCCCACATGTCAGGCGCACCGACGTGGCTTGTGAGCCCACACGCCATGGGCCGAATCTTCCCCAGAACCAAGCCCTACTGCTCGCTCTATTTAACGGGCTCATATCCGATCGCAGTCGCATTCCTCGCCCTGCTGTCCTCCTTTATACTTTTGCGTGGCCTACCTGTCTGTGAAAGAAGCTTTAGAATTTTGGTACTTGGCGCGAATATCGTAGCGGGAAACTTGATTTGGATGCCGCGCGGCTCGGTCCCTCGAAATGAAAACTCGTTTTAGCGGCAGCATTTCTATGGCCAGCGGCAAAATTACTTCAGAGTTCAGACCGCAAGGTAACCCCATCCAGGAGCACTATAACAATTGTAGGCTTCTATGACGTTTTTCTCGTGACAACGCACCGTTTTGTCATAAAAATTATTGGATTTATGACGTTTTTTTAGGAAATCGGGTGTTTTATGACGAATACCGAGATCCGTCATTAAATTTGACCATAAAATCATCATAAATCAATGCAACATTCTATTATGACGAACAAAAACGTCATAATTAGTAAAAATAAACGTCGCAATAGTTATGACAAATAAAAAAATTATTGTACACTAAAACTTATGACAAATATGAATCGTCATAATATGGCCCACTTGTCTACCACCTGTCACGCGGGACCCACATATATTTTTTATTTGGAAAATAAAAGCAAAATGTAATTAGTTGCCTTGGAAGAGTGGAGAATTTCCTACACATGTGGAGGATTAAAGGGAAATTCTTGGGAAATTTGTTCCAATAAAGATACGAAATTGTTCCACGGGTCAAAGAAATTGTTCCTCCATAGAAAAAGAATGGTTCCATAGCTGAAATAAATTTGTTCCAAAAAAGTTCTGAAATTGTTCCATTGGTCAAAAGAATTATTCTCCAAAGAAAAGGAATTGCTCCATCAGCGAAACAAATTTGTTCCAATAAAGATAGGAAATTGTTCCACGGGTAAAAAAAAATTGTTCCCTCAAAGAAATGAATTGTTCTATGCCATTAGCTCACAACCTACCACTTCTCCAGCGTGAAGGAGGCTATGAATCGATAGAGGAAGAAGGCAATTGGAAACTGTAGGCAGTAGCGTACAACAACAGACAATACTGCCTCCAAATCTTGAGACGAGCAGATAGCATTCAGGAGCAGGAACACGACAACGAGAGGGGAAGAGGCTGCAAATGGCGAGAACTGCTGTGAGATCGAGGGATGCAAGCCTATCGTGGTACTTGAGCAGTCGGCGAGGTAGGGAACATCGGGGCAGCAAGTAGAGCGAGGATGGTGATGCCTGGCTTGCCTGCGCCGCCGCCCGCCCGTTTCGCTCAAAGAAGATAAGGAAGATGAACCTTGGCGAACGAACAGGCTGAAGGGACATGGGCCGTGGCCCACAAGTGGTGGTCGAAGCGGCACAGTTTGGGCTCGAGCACACGCACAGCCCAGCTATAGAGGCTGACGTTCATAGCTAGCCTGGTCGATAAAATAATCAGCAGCAGCCCTTGTCCTTCTTGTTGTTAATTCGTGTGTGTACGTGGTGGGCCAAGAGACCACACGATCACCAACACATGATTTCGGCCTGTGGACCACACGACCAGTAGCACAACGTCCAGCCGCATGTTTCTCAAAAAAAAAAAAGGTCCAGCCGCATATTTGCTTGTTCTCACTCCAGTCCAAAGATGTCAAAACCACTAAAAATTTGAACATTTTTAAATTTAAATAAAATTTCATTAAAGTAGAAGTTAAATCCATGCTAATTTTTTTTTTAATTTTAAAGCCAAAACGAAGCACCGAGCGAAAAGTTATGTCTGTTTTACTGAAGGTACCTCAAGTCAGGGTTTGCAAAGAGGCAAAACTCAAATCGGGTAGGACGAAACGAAGTCGGATGGATGCAGCGGGTGTAAGGGTGTGGTGGGTGGGATGTATATGAATCGAAGCACTGAAAATATGGTGAAAGCAGTGAACCAAAATCAGGGTGTGGTGGGTGGGATGTATATGAATAGCGGGATGCGGAAAGTGGCGGCTAGGGTTTCAATGATGGAGTGCAGCGGATGGAAAAATCACAAACTGAAATCAAACACGAGCAGAGGCGTTTATGGAGCTGTGCGGTTGGGCTTGTTTCGGCGGAAGGAAGCAAAGAGGGGAAGTACGAATCGGAGGGGAGCACCCATGACAAGGGATCTGGCCTTCTGCGACGCTAAAAAAATAGATTTTATGTCAGGATGAACAATCTGCGACGCTAGCGTGACGAAACTGCTTTCGTCGCGCATTGCACGTTTAGAATCACATTCTGTGACGAATACATGTTTTTGTGTCATAAATCTTTACGACGCTTACAAGCCAAAAAACGTCGCAGAATAGAATTTAGCCGAGCAAAAGCCTATGAACTTGTTAGGCTTTTGTGGGCTAAGCCCAATCTATTGTGGACCTTTTTCATTTTATTTAACTATTTATTTTATAACAGGCCCAACAGTTTTAGGTGCTTGATATAGAAAATCACTACCCCAACGTGGGCTACTAATTCGTATGGGCTAATTTCGCCTGGGCAACAAGATTGTGGGCTCAGACCTTTTGCACAAGATGTAATTTAACATACAGCACATCTTATTTTAAATCTGATAGTTGGACTTCACCTGTCCTTGGCTTAGACGAACTACGTTTTCACTTCATGAAAGGCGCTTACTATTTTCTTTTCTTATCTTTTTTATATCTCTGAAAATGTGTTGAGTTGTGGACTCAAATTTGTTGTGAACCTGTAATATATCCACAGAAACCTCCCTTAGTTTTGTGGAAATTTTTGAAGTAACTTGAGAAAGTATGTGTATTGAAAATTAACTTACGTGACAAGAAATTTATTAGGATCACATGAATTGATATTTTTAAAAATTCTGAAACTTTTACTATATAAAAAGGTGGTTATGTTACATATCTCCACCAAATTGTAGGTCCAAGATCATCTTTATATTAAGAGCTACAAAAAAGACAAATAAGTTGTGAATTTTTAAATTTTTTTGACTTTTTTATCTCAAAAAATATGTTGAGTTATGAGCTCAAATTTGTTGTCAGCATGTTTCATGTCGACTACAATCTATATAATATTTTTTGGAATTTTTAAAAACTTTTGAAATTGTATGCCTTTGGAAACCACTTTATAACTAAACTTAGTGACAACTAAACACCCACATGTCTAGGTACTTCCTAAAATTTCTCCTAATTTACTATATGTAGAGATGTATAAGCTGTGCATGTTCCCCGAAATTCAGTCCCAAAATAAATTTTTCATGCGAACTACAAAAAAGTGAAGCAACCATTGAACAACGACATTTAGGCCCAGGCTCTGCCTCGGCGGCGGCAATATCATCCGGGCGTGCACGCGGGCTATGACGACCTCGCGCACCGCCGTGCCTCCCTGCTGGGTGTTTGAGCTGGCCACCGAGCAGATCCGCCCCTCCACCTAGCAGATCCGCTGCGCAACAGTGGAGATCCGCATCTGAGGACCCCGGTGAGCTCAACACGAAGCCCGCGACACCAACTCCCCGACTAGTGCGACCCCCAAGCTCATGTCGTCCTTGGCCATTCCCAAGGTCGCCATCTTCGTTGATCCTGAGCACCCAGCAGGTACGGACCCCTCCCTGCCTCAACCTCTTCACTCAGATCCACATCTGGCAACTGCACATCCGGGCCATCCCCATCTCAATGTGGTGAGCACACTGATGAGGACATCACTCCTTTGGATACAAATGACACTCCTCTTCTGGACATTCAAGGAGCAATCACTAGATACCTTTGCTGATTCTGCCTTGTTACCTTTGCTGAAACTTGCTGTTCTACCTTGTTACCTTTGCTGATTCTTGTTCTCTGCTCCTTGTTGTTCACTTCTGGAATTTGATACGAGTATACCAGCAACTAGGACCAGTGCTTTGGACATTTATTCAGCATTACTATCTGTTATTGAATTGTGTTCCACTCACATATTTGGCCTTCCTAGCTCCACATACTTCTTCTGAACAGCACATATTACTACCTCGCAATCGCCGGATCACTTCTTCCAGGTATCCTCTGTTTTGCTTAGTAGAACCTTGTAAGAACTTGAGTTGAATATGCTTTTTGCTTAGTAGAGAGACTCCATACATACAGTAGCTTATAGGGATAACCCTTACTGTTCATTGTGTTTCTCTCTATGTTTTCTTTGTGTTGTTGCCATGGCAGGAGACGATGAAGGAGACAAGAGCCCAAAGGACTTGAACGAGTGTGTGAGCCAAGCTCAGCTCCAAGCTGCTATGGAGAAGCTGAAAGAAACCATCGCTGAACAGGTAGCCAAGTCGGTCACCGACGTCATCAACGGCCTCAACCTTGGAGCGGCTCGGCAACAGTTCAACCATGACTTGGAGAGATTGGACAAACATATGTCCACCATCCCAGGCAAGATGGACGAGATGGAGACCACCATCGCCACCATTCAAGCTGACGGCGAAAACATTGATCGCGAAGAGAGACTACGACGTCGCCTTCGCCACAACACCCAAGGTATGGGTAACCACAACCGTCCCCCTGATGATCCTTATGCTAAGATCAAGTTAACAATTCCTTCCTTTTCGGGTAAATATGATGCTGATGGTTACTTAGATTGGGACATGACGGTAGAACAAAAATTTAATGCCCATCTTGTTCCTGAGCAACATAGAGTTAGACAAGCTACTAGTGAGTTTAAGGACTTTGCTATTGTTTGGTGGAATGGGTTAGCTCTTGGTAACGCTTTACCTACTACGGCAAGACCGGTTTCTCTTCCGCTAGCTAGCTAATGTGCACAAAAAGCTTTGAAGTTTTGCGCTTATAGCTGTGTAGTTCTTCTCCCTCCAACCACATTCCTGAAACAACACGTGCATGAAGTGTCTGTTTATCACAGCCGATAGGCATTGGTTTGGGAAGGGCATCGGGATTATATCCTACAAGCACTGCAGCTGCTGTACGCAATGGCAATGGTGTGCGAGCCGGCATCCAGCCGTGGTGCTGCTGTGGTACGCGAACCGCAGCGGCGCTGCTTTTGGGGGTGGCTGACATCGCCATCGTTGGGTACCGGCATGCCCTAGTGTCTTGATTTCCATCTTGGTCGGCAGCTAAGGGCGCTTCCGCTCCAGCGCCGGCTCCCATTAAGCTCGATTGGAACAAGCGAGGAGGCTGCACCTGCGTAGGGGATGTGTTTGTTTGTCCCACGGTGAGCATCAGTAAGCGAGCGACATTTGGCGACTGCAGACTCCTGCGCAGCCGTAGCAAAGATGAATGTAGCCTTTGGACCTACCATTCAATAGGGCACAGGCATGTATGAAGAGGCCGAGAGTAGTAACCTAACCGCAGCATTGTACAACATGTCCCCTCTATTTTTTTCTGTGTGTGCCATCAGTTTTGTTAATTCTTAATCTGACGAAATGGAGCGGAGCTGATGAATCTTTGTATAATTTTTCTTATAGAATTTTAGGTGATCATCCTCGGAGCAGCACCCTCAAGCTCTATTTGCATTGAGTGGACATCTAATTTTGAGACAACCTATATTCAACTGTTTTAGCTTAATTCTCTCATCAACTTCAGTCACAAATTTGAACCTCCTATCATATAGACTGTACGAGAAGAGATACTTGAATCATTCATCAAGCTGATGCTGCACCTGCCTCCATCGACATGCCCTGGTGGCATAGCCCCATCTATTTATTACTGAATTGTAGTATATATATATGTGTTCCAAAAGATGGACGAGAAAAAGGCACAACCAATTCCGCATCTGGTAGTTAGTACACGTGCACAAAAGCATTCAAGTTTTGTGCTTACGGAGTTATATCATATCTGCTCTCCTTGATTTTATCATATCCCCTCAACCATATTTCTTTGAAAGAACACATGCCATTTTTTTAGAAAATGGAAATAGTTCCCGTCTATGCGGCTCCACACTCAGCGTTGAAAGAACACATGACATGATGTGTTTGGTTTGTCCCAATTAGTATATTTGAGTTTGAGAGGCATCCGAATTTGATCCTACTGACCATTACATCACTTTTGTGCTATGCTTTTTAAATACATTTTCTATTTTTCTTGTTCACTAGCCACATCTTGAAAGGCCAGTTAGGTTTCTCAAACTCCCCAAAACAATTCAGGAAGATAAAGAAAAAAATTGTTGAAGAAAATTTCCGGTTTTCAGAGAACGTTCGTGATTTTCTGTAGGCCGCATCTTAACTCAGTTTGAGCTGATACTTTGTGGTGTTCCTATTCTTGTGCCCCTAGTTGAGGAAAAAATAAAAAAAAACAAAAGAAAAAAGAAAAAAATCTTGCTGAAACGTAGGGCACCCAGAGTCTGTCATTGCCTGAAACTTGCTGTTCTGCCTTGTTACCTTTGCTGATTCTTGTTCTCTGCTCCTTGTTGTTCACTTCTGGAATTTGATACGAGTATACCAGCAACTAGGACCAGTGCTTTGGACATTTATTCAGCATTACTATCTGTTATTGAATTGTGTTCCACTCACATATTTGGCCTTCCCAGCTCCACATACTTCTTCTGAACAGCACATATTACTACCTCGCAATCGCCGGATCACTTCTTCCAGGTATCCTCTGTTTTGCTTAGTAGAACCTTGTAAGAACTTGAGTTGAATATGCTTTTTGCTTAGTAGAGAGACTCCATACATACAGTAGCTTATAGGGATAACCCTTACTGTTCATTGAGTTTCTCTCTATGTTTTCTTTGTGTTGTTGCCATGGTAGGAGACGATGAAGGAGACAAGAGCCCAAAGGACTTGAACGAGTGTGTGAGCCAAGCTCAGCTCCAAGCTGCTATGGAGAAGCTGAAAGAAACCATCGCTGAACAGGTAGCCAAGTCGGTCACCGACGTCATCAACGGCCTCAACCTTGGAGCGGCTCGGCAACAGTTCAACCATGACTTGGAGAGATTGGACAAACATATGTCCACCATCCCAGGCAAGATGGACGAGATGGAGACCACCATCGCCACCATTCAAGCTGACGGCGAAAACATTGATCGCGAAGAGAGACTGCGACGTCGCCTTCGCCACAACACCCAAGGTATGGGTAACCACAGCCGTCCCCCTGATGATCCTTATGCTAAGATCAAGTTAACAATTCCTTCCTTTTCGGGTAAATATGATGCTGATGGTTACTTAGATTGGGAGATGATGGTAGAACAAAAATTTAATGCCCATCTTGTTCCTGAGCAACATAGAGTTAGACAAGCTACTAGTGAGTTTAAGGACTTTGCTATTGTTTGGTGGAATGGGTTAGCTCTTGGTAACGCTTTACCTACTACTTGGGAAGAACTTAAGACAGCCATGCGTGATCGTTTTGTTCCTCCTTCTTATCATAGAGATCTGCGTGGTAAATTGTTACGTTTAGATCAAGGGGATAAGTCGGTACAGGATTACTATAGGGAACTACAGAAGGGTTTGATGCGTTGTGGGATAGTTGAGGAGAGAGAGGATGCTATTTGTCGCTTTTATTCGGGTCTTAATCGAGGCATCCAGGATATTGTTGATTATAAAACCTTTAAGACTGTTGACGAGTTGTTTAGCTTTGCCATGTTAGCAGAGAAGGAATTGCAGGGACGGCAACTACAACAACAGGCGAACAGGAACACCGGTCGCCCCCCTTACACACCACGCTTCACGGCGAGTTCTGGACTGCCCAAACCGCCCCCTCTCAGGACTTCATCCACTACTACAACTACACCAGCACCTTCTACTGTACGCCCCTCTGAGCCAAGCAAAAAGACGATTACACCAGCACCTTCTCCTTCGAGCATTCAGTGCCACCGTTGCCTCGGACTTGGACATGTGCAGAAGGATTGTCCAAGTAAGCTAGCATATGTGGTCACAGATGATGGCTATGTCAGCACCTCTGATGTGGAGGACGATATTGATGATGCTGCTGCTGCTGCCGCCGCCTAGGATGACCTTGTCCTTAGCGGTGGGAGCATTTCGGAGTACATGACCATCATTGTGCAGCGTGTTCTCAGCACTCAAATGGAGCTGCCAGACAAGATCCAACGCCACAACTTGTTCCAGACCTTCTTCGTCATCAAGAACCGACGTGCTCGTGTCATCATTGATGGAGGTAGCTGTAACAACTTGGTGAGTGCTGATTTGGTCAAGAAACTTGCTCTTCCTACACGACCACACCCTCATCCATACCATATTCAGTGGTTAAATGATTCAGGCAAAGCTAAGGTAACACACATATGCAGAGTTCCTTTTTCTCTTGGTGCTTATGTTGATTCCGTTGATTGTGATGTTGTACCTATGCAAGCTTGTTCACTTTTGTTGGGTCATCCTTGGGAACATGATAATGATGCTCTTCACCATGGTAGAAGTAATAAGTACACTTTTACGCATAAAGGAACTAAAATCACTTTGCTGCCTTTGACACCTAATGAAATTATCCAAGCTGATAGGGAGCATGCTAAAATGCTTAAGTCTGAAAATTCTTCTACTGCTGCTGTTGTTCCCCCTGCTACTATACCTGATCATACTTCATCTAGTTCTCAGGATGGGCTTAAATTAAAGGGTCGTGTTATGCTTGCTACAAAATCAGACCTTGCTGAAATTTCTCGTGATGATGTTTGCTATGTCCTGATATGCAAAGAAGCTTTATATTCGCTTGATGATATTGCTAGTTCTTTGCTTCCTGTTGTCGCTAACCTTTTGCAGGAGTATGAGGACATTTTTCCAGCTGAGATCCCTCCCGGATTGCCACCTTTGAGAGGCATAGAGCACCAAATTGATTTGATTCCGGGAGCTACTTTGCCAAACCGTGCTGCTTACAGGACCAACCCCGAGGAGACTAAGGAAATTCAGCGACAAGTCCAAGACCTTTTGGACCGCGGGTATGTGCGAGAAAGCCTTAGTCCTTGTGCCGTTCCTGTACTTTTGGTTCCTAAGAAAGATGGTACTTGGCGTATGTGTGTTGATTGTAGAGTCATTAATAATATTACTATTCGGTATCGTCATCCTATTCCTAGCCTAGACGACATGCTTGATGAGTTATGTGGTTCTATCATTTTCTCTAAAATTGATTTGCGTAGTGGTTACCATCAAATTAGAATGAAACTTGGAGATGAATGAAAAACAGCTTTTGAAACTAAATTCGGATTGTATGAGTGGTTGGTAATGCCTTTTGGTTTAACTAATGCACCTAGTACTTTCATGCGTTTGATGAATGAGGTTTTACGAGCTTTCATTGGCAAATTTGTGGTAGTCTACTTTGATGATATCTTGATTTTTAGCAAGTTAATGGATGAACATATGGATCATTTACGTGCTGTTTTTAATGCTTTGAGAGATGCATGTTTATTTGGTAACCTTGAGAAGTGCACCTTTTGCACCGATCGAGTCTCTTTTCTTGGCTATGTTGTTGCTCCACAGGGTATTGAGGTGGATGAGAAGAAAATTGAGGCTATTGACAACTGGCCACAACCCCAAACCATCACACAAGTTCAGAGTTTTGTTGGCCTTGCAAGTTTCTATCGCCGCTTTGTCAAAGATTTCAGCACCAACGCTGCACCGTTGCATGAGTTGACAAAGAAGGGTGTTGTGTTCCATTGGGTGAAAGCACAAGAGGAGTCCTTTAGCTCTTTGAAGGACAAGCTTACACATGCACCGCTGCTCCAACTTCCTGATTTTGGTAAGACTTTTAAACTTGAATGTGATGCTAGTGGAATTGGCATTGGTGGTGTTTTGATGCAAAATGGAAAACCTGTTGCTTATTTTAGTGAAAAGATGACTGGCTCTGTTTTGAATTACTCTACGTATGATAAGGAATTGTATGCTCTTGTACGTTCTTTACAAACGTGGCGTCATTATTTATGGCCTAAAGAAAGTGTTATTCATTCTGATCATGAATCGCTCAAGTATATTCGCTTTCAAAATAATCTGAACCGTAGACATGCTAAGTGGGTTGAATTTATTGAGTCTTTTCTTTATATCATCAAGCATAAAAAAGGGAAGGATAATGTGAGTGCTGATGCTTTGTCTAGACAGTACACTATGTTGTCTCAACTTGATTGTCGAATTTTTGGACTTGAATTAATTAAAGAACAATATGCTTTTGATGCTGATTTCAAAGATGTCTTGCCGAATTGTAAAGAGGGTCGTACATGGAACAAGTTTGTGATAAATGATGGATATTTGTTTAGAGCTAACCGCCTTTGCATCCCAGCTGGTTCCGTTCGTCTTTTGTTGTTACAGGAGGCGCATGGAGGAGGATTGATGGGACATTTTGGTGCAAAGAAGACGGCGGATGTTTTGAACACACACTTCTTTTGGCCACAATTGAGAAGAGATGTTGAGCGCTTTGTGAGTCGCTGCACTACTTGTCAAAAAGCTAAGTCACGCTTGAACCCACATGGTTTATATCTACCTCTCCCCGTTCCTTCAACTCCTTGGGCGGATATTTATATGGATTTTGTTTTAGGACTGCCTAGGACTAAGAGGGGGAGGGATAGCATTTTTGTTGTGGTTGATAGATTTTCTAAGATGGTTCATTTTATACATTGTCATAAGAGTGACGATGCTATTCATATTGCTGACCTCTTTTTCAAAGAGATTGTTCGCTTGCATGGTATGCCTTCTACTATTGTTTCAGATCGTGACGCCAAGTTCTTGAGTCATTTTTGGCGCACTCTATGGAATAAGTTGGGTACAAAATTGTTGTTCTCTACAACATGTCACCCACAAATTGATGGACAAACTGAAGTAGTGAACCGCACTTTGGGCACCATGTTGAGAGCTATTTTGAAGAAAAATTTGAAGATGTGGGAAGAATGCTTGCCTCATGTGGAGTTTGCATATAACCGTGCCACGCATTCAACAACCAAGGTAAGTCATTTTCAGGTAGTGTATGATTTCATTCCCCGTGCTCCTATTGATATTTTGCCTTCGCCTACTAGTGAGAGAGTTCATCATGATGCTAAGGAACGTGCTGAATTTATTGTAAAGATGCATGAAACAACTAAGCACAACATTGAACAAATGAATGAGAAATATAGGATTGCTGGTAGTAAAGGTAGAAAAGAAGTTAAACTCGATGTGGGGGATTTAGTGTGGTTGCATTTGAGAAAGGATAGATTTCCAGATTTGAGAAAGTCTAAATTGATGCCTAGAGCTGCTGGTCCTTATAAAATAATTGAGAAGATTAATGATAATGCATATAAACTTGAGTTGCCTCCAGATTTTGGGGTTAGCCCCACCTTTAACATTGCAGATTTGAAACCTTATTTGAGAGAAGAAGATGAGCTTGAGTCGAGGACGACTCCGATTCAAGAGGGGAAGGATGATGAGGACATCACTCCTTTAGATACAAATGACACTCGTCTGCTGGACATTCAAGGAGCAATCACTAGAGCTCGCGCCCGACAATTGAATTTAGAGGTGAACTCGTTCCTAAGTAAAGCATTATATGTTAATATTGAGAATGGTATACTACCTAATGATTATATTTTGCTTAGGAACAGAGGAGAGGACCAGGAAGGAGATGGAGAGGGACTTAGAGGCGGAGGAGACCAGCAAGGGCGTCCATGTTAAGTTGGAGACCCAATCCAAGTCGACTTCGAGTCCGTTTCGGAGTCCAGGAGCAGTCTGCAGTAAAACGGTCGCCCAGGTCGCATACGGGATCGGTTTTGGACGTTCTTCATATGGACAGAAAGATAATTTCATAACCTTTCAAATGGTTCTGGTCTCATGTCAAAATATATCTGGAGTCATAGGGAATCGTCGAAACAAGTTAACATCTAGAATCTGTCTCGGTGCTGCGCCACCGTTTTTGGCCTTTGGGCCGTGTATCTCGTGTGAGCCCACTAAGGGCGCGTCCAGGGGGTCTTGCACGACCCCAAGTCTTTATTAGCAGCCGCCGCCACCTAAGTTAGGGTTGGGTTTTGCTTAGATTATTCTGCTTTGACAGTTTCGCTGTACATCGGTTTGTGAGACCCCAATTTGTGAGCTTAATCATTCATGTTTGCAAATTATGTTGCATTCTCTTTTGTTCTTGCTTGTGTTCTTCGATTCGCAGGCAGGGATTAGCCTTCTGGGTGAGGTCAATTGTGCTTGCACGGTTGATAACCATAGGAGACGTGGTGCTGTGATTGCGGGGTTTCGGATCGTGTTGTTCAGAAGCCGGATCGATTTGTGTCAAGTCTCCATCAAATCGTCGTTTACCAGAACCTTTTGGAAGATCGGGCACCCTTGTTCACATCACACACTGTTGACGGATACCCAAATCAGGGTATCCTGATCTAGGATACTTAATCCTGCTAACCGTCTCAGCTTAATTGTGTAGGGCCCACAGGAACAGGTACACGACAACAGAGCGCTCGAGGGGCCCACGGCCGACCCCGAGGGCACATACAAGTTCCGCCTCGCCCGACCCCCAGTCGGGCGGGCCCACGACTTCCGCCCCGCCCGACCCCGAGTCGGGTGGGGTCCACAGATTCCGCCTCGCCCGACCCCCAGTCGGGCGGCCCCACGACTTCCGCCCCGCCCGACCCCGAGTCGGGTGGGGTCCACAGACTCCGCCTCGCCCGACTCCCAGTCGGGCGGGCCCACAAGCCGCGCTTCGCCCGACCCCGAGTTGGGAGACTTCGTCGAGAAGATTTTCCTCTGGCAAGGAGGACAGGCATTTACGACGAGTAGCTGGGGAGCCTTAACTCTACCCAGCAACTCATATACTTGCAGGCACGCGATCTGACCTGCACAGTGACACCCGTCCCATCTCGCGGCGCCGCCTGACACCTCGAGTACAGCAGCGGGATGGCTACGGCATCATCATCACCCTGAACAGGGACGAAGACCGGACCGGCGACAAGACGGCCGCGACAGTCTGGGTTGACATCTCGACCACCTGCCCGGCGACCAGGCTGACAGGACGCCGCCTGACTAGAGCCACAGTAGCGGCTAGGGATCAGACTAGTGCGGCGCGTAGCCGCGCTGCCCACAACCCGAAAGCCCCGTTCCCATTTGTAAACCGGCTCACTCCTTGACTATAAAAGGAGAGCTGGGTGCATGAGGAGGGGGGATCCCCGAGAGATACAACACACACAGACATAGAGATACACACGAAGAGGCTTGGAGTCTTTCTCCTCCCTCGTCAACACTTGTAGCTCCCCTCTGCAAGTCGAAACACGAACCACCCACGAACTGGACGTAGGGCATCGATTGCCTGAACCAGTATAAACCTTGCCTCTCTCGCAAAACCCTCGCCATCATAGAAGATTGTTAGGCGCCGTAGTTACAAATTTACTTGTCGGCCGGTTTCTTAACACCGACAGTTGGCGCGCCAGGTAGGGGACCTCAGCGCGTTTGACATCTTCAGTTGATGGCGAGCCACGACATCGATTGGGCTCCGGGCGCTCTCGTGTACTTCGGGAGCCTGGAGTTCATCGTGGTCCGGGATGGGGGGCTTTCGCGCGTCGAACCGCCGGCACCCCCACAAAGGGCCCTCACCCTCGCCATGTCCGCGGGCGCGGAGCTCGTGGGTATGGCGGAGTACGACTACGACAGCGACGAGGATGACCTCCTCGACTACGACTCCGACGCCGGCAGTCACCATCCTTCGCGCGAGTGCATGGTGGTGGAAGCCGGCGGAGGTAGCCGCCGCAACGTTCACGACGTGGCGGCGCAGCCAGACCCTGCAGCGGCCGCGACGACGGCGGACGCCGGAGCGGCCGCAGAAGCCGCGCCCCTGCTTGTGACACAGGCGCAGCATGAAACCCCTCCGGCGAGCGCCGACCTCCGGGAGGGCGATGACCTGGAGCGTCTGCTCCAACGCCAACACGAGCTCGCAGAAGCCGCGCGGCGGCTCAAGGAGGAGCGCGAGCGGCTCGAACACGAGGTGGCGCAGCGCCAGGCCCTGCGCGAACGCGTGCGTGCCCATGGGCGCGAAGCCCGGCAGCGGATTCTGGCCGAGGCGGGCAACCTCGTGCCCAGATACACCAGGCCCAGCCAGAATGTCGCCGCGGCTGCGACACTTTTGCGCGCGCTCCCGCAACCGTCCAACGAGGACCAGCGAAGAATCCAGGGGGAGCTCAAGGACCTCCTGGACTTGGCGGCGGTGCAGCAGGCCGAGCGCGAGCAAAGCTCTGCTGCACGGCGGTGGGAATCCAGCGTTTCCTACCGCACGCCAAGCAAGCCGCGGGAACAACCCGAAAGTTCCGTCCACCAAACCCCCGAGCAAAGTGGGACTGGGGACGCGCCGCCGGTCCATCAGCGGATCGGCAGGATCCGCGACGCCCGCGACATTCTGCGGGCAAGGCGCCGCGAGCAAGGGCGAGGTCCACGGTGCGAAACCGAGGACTTTGTCTACGCTCCGCGGCGTGGCGGGAGATTTGACCCGGAGGAAGACAAGCCTCGGGCTCCGGTCCCGGCCGGCCCACGGGCTTTTGGCCGCGCCATCTTGCGGGCTCCCGTCCCCCAGCGGTTTCGGCCGCCCAGCAATATCACGAAGTACAACGGGGAGACGAATCCCGCGTTGTGGCTGGAGGACTACCGCCTGGCGTGCCAAGCCGGCGGTGCCACCGACGAACGGTTCATTATTCGCAACCTCCCCCTCTTCTTGGCCGACTCGGCCAGGACGTGGCTCGAGCATCTCCCGGAGGGCTCAATCCAGGATTGGGTTGACCTCCAGGAGGTGTTCATCGGCAACTTCCAGGGCACTTACGCGCGCCCGGGGAACCCGTGGGACCTTCGGAACTGCCGACAGGGCGCCGACGAGTCCCTGAGGGACTATATCAAGCGGTTCTCCAGGCAATGCAACGCGTTACCCAACCTCGCTGACGCCGAGGTGATCTCCGCGTTCATCGCGGGCACCAGCAACGAAGGGCTCGTTCATGAGCTCGGCCGCAAGAGCCCGCGCTCCATCAAGGAGCTGCTCGACGTGGCCACCAGCTACGCCTCCGGTGAGGATGCGGTCGATGCCCTCCTTCACCGGACTAAAGGCAAGGCAAAGCGGAACGAGAGTTCCGGTGCGGGTCCGTCTGCCCCGCACGACAAGAAGCAAAAGCAGAAGAAGAAGAAGGGCGGCGATCAGCAACGCCGCAACGACGCACTCGTCGCGGCCGTCGAGCGTAAGCAGAAGAAGCCGGCCGTCGACAACGACGGCAAGAACCAGCATTTCGAAAAGATGCTGGAAGCGCCGTGCCCTAACCACGCCTACCCCGTCAAGCACGCCCTCAAGGATTGCGGGCTCATGCTGAAGTTCCTGGGCGCGAAGGCAAAGAAGTCCGACCCCAAGGATTCTGACCCCGGGGATGACGGGAAGGACGACAAGGAGGCGGACGGTGGATTTCCGAAAACCACCGGCTGCCTCATGATTTTCGGAGGCGAAGGAGTCAGCTCCTCCAAGCGGCGCCAGAAGCTGGAGCGCCGAGAGGTGTACGCCGCCGAGCCGGCGACTCCGGCCTTCCTCAAGTGGTCCGAGGCGGCCATCACCTTCGACCGCGGCGACCACCCCGAGTACGTGCCGCGTCCGGGGCGGTACCCACTCGTCGTCGACCCCATCGTCTCCAACAAGCGCCTATCCAAGGTATTGATGGATGGTGGTAGTGGCTTAAATATTTTGTACGCAGAGACCCTCGATGCCATGGGAGTCAGTCGCTCTCGCATCCGACCTTCGGGCGCACCCTTCCATGGGGTCGTGCCCGGAAAGACGGCCATGCCGCTCGGGCAAATCGACTTGCCCGTCACCTTCGGCACGCCGATCAACTACCGCACAGAGGTCCTCACCTTCGACGTGGTGGACTTCCCCGGCGCGTACCACGCGATCCTTGGTCGGCCATGTTACGCGAAGTTCATGGCCGTCCCCAACTACACCTACCTCAAGCTCAAGATGCCGGGGCCGAGAGGTGTCATCACCGTGAGCACGTCTGTTCAACGTGCTTACGAGTGTGAAGTAGAGTGCTGTGAGCTGGCAGCGGCGCTCATCAACAAGCCCGACCTCCCGGAGGTCGCCAGCGTGGAGTCCGAGGAGACGCCGACTCCGAAGAAGGCTTCCGGCTCGTTCGAGCCATCCAAGGACACCAAGAAGGTTCCCCTCGACCCGTCCGACCCCGAGGGGAAGACGGTCATCATCGGGGCGACCCTTTCTGCCAAATAGGAAAGCGCGCTCGTCGATTTCCTTCGCGCCAACAAGGACATCTTCGCGTGGAAACCCTCGGACATGCCAGGGATTCCAAGGGAAATCGCCGAGCACTCCCTCAACATCAAACCGGGATCGAAACCGGTCAAGCAGAGGTTGCGCCGATTCGACGAGGAAAGGCGCCGAGCCATAGGCGACGAGCTGGCAAAGCTCCTTGCCGCCGGCTTCATCAAAGAAAAGTATCACCCCGAGTGGCTCTCCAATCCTGTACTTGTTAAAAAGAAAAATGGGAAATGGAGGATGTGTGTTGACTACACAAGTCTCAATAAGGCATGCCCAAAGGACCCGTTTCCTTTGCCACGCATCGACCAAATTGTTGACTGGACCGCAGGGTGCGAAACCCTGTGTTTCCTAGACGCCTACTCGGGCTATCACCAGATCCCACTAAAGATCGGTGATCAAGAGGCAACGGCGTTCATCACTCCCTTCGGCTCATATTGTTACGTTACAATGCCGTTTGGGTTAAAGAATGCCGGCGCCACTTACCAACGTTGTATGATCAAGTGTTTCGGTGATCTCATCGGACGGATCGTGCAAGCGTACGTGGATGACATCGTAGTCAAATCCATGCGAACCGACGACTTAGTCGCCGATCTCAACGCCGTGTTCCAACGGCTAAGAGAGAATGGCATTAAGCTCAATCCCGAGAAATGCGTTTTCGGGGTCCCAAAAGGGATGCTCCTGGGATATTGCGTTTCACAACGCGGCATCGAAGCCAACCCAGAAAAAATCGAAGCCATCGCGAAGATGGGGCCGATCAAAAACCTGAAAGGCGTACAGAAGCTGACCGGCTGCTTAGCCGCACTCAGTCGATTCATTTCCCGACTCGGGGAAAAGGGGTTGCCACTCTATCGTCTCCTCAAGAAGTCCGACAACTTCGTCTGGACAGCCGAGGCACAAGAGGCTCTTGATCATCTCAAGGCCAGACTCTCTAGCGCCCCGATTCTCGCCTCTCCGACCGAGAAGGAGCCCTTGTTGCTCTATATAGCGGCGACAACGCAGGTGGTCAGCACCGCCCTGGTGGTGGAGCGGACGGAGTCGGGCAAGGTGCTCAAGGTACAACGGCCCGTGTACTTCGTCAGCGAGGTCCTCTCCGACTGCAAGACAAGGTGGCAGCAGATCCAGAAGGTGATATACGCGCTGGTCATCACTCGGCGCAAACTCCGCCACTACTTCGACGCCCATCCGGTAACCGTCGTCTCCTCCTTCCCCCTTGCTGAGGTTCTAGGCAATCCGGAGGTGTCGGTCAAAATTTCTAAATGGGCGTTAGAATTAATGGATCAGGGAATAGAATTTACGCACCCATCTGCCGTAAAATCACATACCCTGGTAGATTTCATCGCCGAGTGGACCGAAACTCAGTTGCCCATAGTTCCTGTCGAAAAGGGATGTTGGCGGCTGTTTTTTGACGGCTCTCTCACAAAAAGGGGTGCCGGGAGTGGGTGGCTGCTCATCTCTCCGAGAGGTGTGCGAATGCAATATGTCATCCGGCTCAATTTCCCAGCATCACACAATGTAGCCGAGTACGAAGCTCTGCTTAACGGCATGAAAGCAGCTGTCGAGTTAGGAGTCCGTAGGCTCGAAGCCTTTGGCGACTCTCAGCTCGTTGTTAACCAGGTCATGAATGAGTCCACCTGCACTAACCCCAAGATGGCGGCCTACTGTGCCGAAATCCGCCGTCTGGAAGAAAAATTCGATGGTTTTCAGGTTGAATACGTCCCTCGGCGGGACAACGAAACGGCCGATTCGTTGGCCAGGCTGGGATCAAACCGGGAGGTAATCCCGGCAGGCATTTTTGCCTGCGATCAAGACAAGCCGTCCATTAATGATCCTGCGTCGGCCGACCCGACGAAAGAGCAAGCACAAGAACCGGCTCCGATTGAGGCCAACGAGGCCTTGGTCATCGAGCGCGACAAAAACTCGGGGGCTCCCGCCGACCCCCGCGACGCCTCGCCCGACTCGGGGGCTGACCCCGGGTCCCGCGATGACTGGAGGCAACCCTTCATCGACTACCTCCTGCGACAACAGCTTCCGTCCGACCGCACTGAGGCACGCCGACTCGCAAGGCGCGCCAAGACATTTGCGATGGTCGGCGGCGAGCTGTATAAAAAAGGGCGCTCTGGAATCCTCCAACGCTGTATCCCTCTCGACGAGGGTAGGCAGTTACTCCAGGATATCCATGGCGGAACGTGCGGCCATCACGCTGCACCACGAAGCTTAGTCGGCAACGCGTTCCGGCACGGTTTTTATTGGCCGACCGCTGTTGCCGACGCCCAACGAGTGGTGCGCACTTGCGAAGGGTGCCAGCATTATGCTCGTAAAACTCATCTGCCGGCTCAGGCCCTCCAAACCATCCCTATTACTTGGCCGTTCGCGGTGTGGGGACTGGACCTGGTTGGACCCTTCAAAAAGGCACCGGGAGGCTATACCCACTTGCTTGTCGCCGTTGACAAGTTCTCAAAGTGGATAGAGGCCAGGCCGATCGGCAAGATTGACTCGGCGCAAGCCGTCAAGTTCTTCACCGACATTGTACATCGATTCGGGGTGCCAAATGCCATCATCACTGACAATGGCACGCAGTTCACGGGGAAGAAATTCCTGAACTTTTGCGATCAATACGGCATCCGAGTCGACTGGGCAGCTGTTTCTCACCCCCAAACGAATGGGCAGTGTGAACGAGCAAACTGGCATGATCCTCCAAGGATTAAAGCCCAGAATCTTCAACAAGCTCAAGAAATTTGCCGGTCGGTGGGCAAAAGAGCTCGATGCAGTGTTGTGGAGCCTAAGGACGACGCCGAGTCGTGCCACTGGCTACACTCCATTCTTCATGGTGTATGGAGCCGAGGCAGTGCTGCCGACTGACCTGGATTATGGGGCCCCGCGGGTGCAAGCGTTTGACCCGGACCTCAACGAGCGCTACCTCGAGGATGCGCTCGACCAGATCGACGAAGCACGAGAAGCCGCGCTCCTGCATTCCGCCAAGTATCAACAAGCGCTGCGCCGCTACCACGAACGAAAGGTTAAAGGCCGCGCTTTCGAGGTTGGCGACCTCGTTCTTCGCCTTTTGCAGGGCAATCAGGGTCGGCACAAGCTGACTCCGCCGTGGGAGGGACCATACACCGTTGCGGAGGTGCTTCGGCCCGGAACCTACAAGCTCAAGAACGCCGACGGACGCATACTCGCCAACGCGTGGAACATCGACCAGCTACGTCGTTTTTACCCTTAGCTTGTATCTCCTTTCCTTTTGTATCGTTCAAAGACATGCAAACGAAATAAAAAGAAAGTTCGTTTCTTTCTGTCTTTTTGAAATTCACAACAAGTCCTGGCCTGCCGACCGCCGATCCCCGACCCTAACGGCTCGGGGGCTCCACCCGGCGGGTGTGCAAAAAAGGCCGTGTAAAATCCAAAATGCCCATGACAAACGAGCGTCAAGGCCAAGAGCGAAAATTGCGCCGACAACGCGTCCGTGGCTAAGGAATTTACATGAAAATCCTAAGTGCAGGTCCGACTCGGACAGAACTTGAGCGTCGACGATCTCTCGGCCGACCCGACTGGCCGACTCGGGACTCTGACGCCTCGGCGGCTAGGAGCGGCCTGGGTTACCAGTCAGTCGAATGAAAGGTCCAAGGCAATCAAGCGGTCTGAAAGAGGAGGAAGTCACGAAGGGAAAAACACTTAAAATTTCGAATAAGTTTCGAACGAACACAAATTTAAAGAACGAAGTACTTGTTTCGTCTAACTAAAGGCAAGTTCTTTATATTTACATGAGGGCCACTCGGCCCAACTCGACTAACTACTCTATCTCCTACTACTCGTCACTCGGAGGCGACGGCAGAGGGAACGCGAAGGAGGCGAGGAGGCCGGCAAGCGTCGCCGCGACGGGCGCGGCTTTCTTCTTCAGCTCCTCCATCTCTTCATCGGAGAAGCCAGGCACCATGCCCAGCGACAAGCCCGCGAGGTCGAGGGAGTCGCCGTAGTGCGTCTGCTCCATCACCAATGTCCAGAAGACTCCGGCCTCGAAGCTCTCACGACGGAGGGCACCGAAGCGGTTGGAGATGGAAAGCAGGCGCGCCTCCAGGGTGCGTGGTCCCGTCCGGCTGTGGCACCTGCAGCTCGTCAACGAGAAGCTCGGCGCCGATCCGCAGCCGCTCCAGCTGGGTGTTCTCGCCCCGCGCCACCTCCAGGTCCGCCTTGAGCGCTGAAAACCAAGTAAACAAGAAAATCAAACAAGCGAACGACGAGGCGAATGGATCAAGGCAGAGGTACAGCAACCTTACCGTCAACCTCCTTCTCCAACCCGGCAACCCGGGCGGTGAGCTGGGAGACCAACTCGGAGGACGTCCGTCGAAGCACTCGTTCGGAGTCGGCCGCCTCGCGTGCCTTGGCCGCGTCCTCCTCCGCCTTCTCGGCTTTCTTCTCCGCCGCTTCGGCCCTCTTCTCCGCCGCTTCGGCCCTCTTTTCGGCGGCGGTCGCTCTCTCCTCTGCCCCGGCCAGCGCCAGCTTGGCCTGGTCGGCCTCCCGCATGGCCTGTGTGGCCTGCTCCACCACGGCCTGCCCCTCCTCATCAAGCCGAACTCGTTCGCTTTCTTGAAAGCGAATGCAGTTCGACTTGGCCCGACTCAACTTGGACAGTTCCTGAGACAACGAAGAGGGATAAGCAAAACAAAAGCGGGAAAAAGACTCTGCGAAAGAGTGAGGATGTACGCACCTGAGTCGGGGCCCCCATCGCCTTTATCGCGCGGAGCGCGGTCTCCAGAGCATAAATGGCTTGGCCCTGATTCTGGTTAAGCACGCCCCAGAGTTGCCGCTCCGCCGGCTCGTTGAGGACCCGCTCCTGTCCATCGGGCCCTTGGACGCGCAGGACATCGACGTCCGTGGGCGCACCCGAAGTCGACTGCGGCTGCGGAGGCGCGGTGGAGCTCAGACGAGGCCCCGACGGCCCGGACAGCGCGGAGCTGCCCGTCTCCATCAACGCGGCGACCACTGCAGCCGCCTCTGCCGACGTGCTCGCCGCCGGAGCCGCCATGCTTGCTGCCGGCGCCGCCATGCTCGCCGCCGGCGCCGCCATGCTCGCCGCCGGCGCCGCCATGCTCGCCGCCGGTGCCGCCACGCTTGCCGCCGGCGCCGCCGCGCTCGCCGCCAAGCCGGGCACCGTCCCCAGAACCCCTGAGGACCGGAGTAGCTGCTTCCGTGGCAGGACCTGCAGCGGACCCCTGAAATAAAAGAGAATTAGCGAACGAAATAAAGAAGTAAAAGAAACGCAGCGAAGTCAAGTACTAACCGGAATGGCTGACGCTTCGGGGTCGGGCCGGCGGACGACCCAGCCTCATCACGCGCCCTCTTGCCCGAGAGGGCACTCGCCGCCGCAGCCGTCGTCCCCGCAGAAGGCGCCGTGGTCATCACCGCGGCGACCGCCTCCGAAACCGCCGTCGCGGGGACGGCGGCGGTCCCCGCCAACTCGGGCGAAGGAGTCACCGCGACTGGCAGAGCCGAGGATGTCGCCGTCACGGAGACGGCGGCAGCCGTTGCCACCACGGTCGCCACGGCTGGCGAAACTTCAGAAGCTGCCGTGGACGCCGCCGCGGTCGTCGCCGCCGCCATGGATGCCGAAGTCACCACGGCCGACGGGGCCGTGGGGGACGCCACGGTCGTCATCATCGCGGCGGGTGGCAGCGTGGTGATCATGGTGGACGTGGTCGTGGGAGGGGCCGCGGTCGAGGCGCTCGTCGATGCCGTCGCCGCCGCGGCCACCGCCGAGCTCGTCGCCGCCGATGGCACGGTCACCACAACCGATGTCGTCGCGGCGGCCGATGCCATTAGTGGCCCCGCCATGGCCGTCGCCACGGGAAGCAATCTCGCGGGGGAGAGGGTGAGAGCCACGGAGGCGGGGGGAGCCGCCGGCCGCGAATAGCCTGCCGCGCCCCGCTGCCTGAAGCGCCGGCGACGTTGGGACCCGGGGAGCGATCTCCCAGTCGATCCCAGTCGACCTGGTCGTCATCGTCGTCGTCGGCGCCGTCATCGCCGCCCTCGTCGTCACCACCGTCATCATCATCGTCGTCGTCGTCGTCCTCGGAGTCGGAGACCACGTCGCCTCGGCGGCGACGCCGTCTCTTCTCCTCTTCCCTCTTCACCCGTTTCGCCTTCTTGGCGTCCTCGCGGTCTTTGCGGGCCTTCTGCCGCTCCGCCTGCTCCCTGTTGCTCGCGCGGACGGCGTCGTAGACTTCGGGAAGAGGGGCGGCAGAAGGAAGGAAGGCGACGCCAGTCTAAATCCAAGAAAAAGTGTATAAGCGAAAAATCGGAAAAATCGAAACAATGCCGAATCGGGATCGAAACCAAACCGAAAAACTTACGAATTGTAGGGCCCCCTGCTCCGGAAGCATCGGCGGGTGGCCCGGGATCGGATAGTCAAAGCTATCCCAATCCGCCGCTGTCTTCCCCATCGCCTCCGAGAGCCGGGCCTTCAGCTCTCGGACGAAATCCGTGGCTCCGCGTGGGGGTCCACCATGCAGGTCCCCTTCCACGCAAAGTCGCGGCCCATCTCCCACATGGGGAGGCGCCGGTCTTGGAGCGGCGCAAGCCTCCTGACGTGGTAGGCGCCGATGACCCCGACGCCCGCAACGCCGCCCCTCTTGAGTTTGTCGATCGTACCCAAGAGGTCGGCCAACTTCTTCTTGTCAGGGGCGGCCGGTCCCCAACCCCAGCACTCGGGCGCCTCTTCGATCAGGCGCCCGGTGAACTCCGGGAGCGGCGCGAGCGCGGTGTTCTTGAGGTAAAACCACCTCTCGTGCCAACCCTTGTTGGTGTCGGTGACGGCATGGTGATGTACTCGCGGGCCCGGGTGCCCCGGAGCCGGAAGCTAGCACAGCCGATTGGGACGGCGCGCGGATTCCCTTCCGCGTCCTTCTTGGTCTGGAGCGCGAGGGTGAAGAAGTACTTGAAAAGGTGGAAATGGGGGCGAATCTTCAAAAAACCTTCGCACAAGGCGACGAAGGCGGAGATGTGCTGGATGGAGTTGGGGTTGAGGTGCTGCAACTCCAACTTGTAGTGGTGAAGCAGGCCGCGGAGGAAGGGAAGAGGCGGCATGCCGAAGCCGCGCTCGTGGAAGGAGCGGAAGGAGACAATGTAGCCGTCCGGCGGCGATGGTATCCTCTCCTCCCCGGGTACCAACCACTCCCGCTCCGCGGTGAGAGGCATCAGGAGGCCGCGCGCAACCAGGGCATCGAGGTTCCCCTTGGTGCTGTTGGACCGGCTCCAATCCGCCATGGCGAATGCGGGCGAGGGACGCGGAGCGACGGCGAAACGAAGGGAGGTTGGAAAGCGAGCGAGGCGAGGAAGACGAAGCGGTTTGCACAAAGGCGAGCGGCGGTGGATGCGAAAGGTCGCGAAAACCTGGTAAGACAAATGAGGTTGGGCTCATCCCCCTTTTTATAGTTATCGCGTTCACACGACGCATCGTTCCCCGCGCCTCCCCTGTTTCGCGATCTAACAGGTGCAGGTGCCTTAAAAACCGCCATCATGGCCTGCTCCACTACCGCACGAAGACAGATCGTGGCCTCGATCCGCGCGGAAGGCGAACCGTCGCGTCTCCACGACGCACGATGACGGCCCAGGCGGGCTTGGAATCCCGGCCGGGCCCACAGGTAATAAAGGCTAGGGGCTGAAAACGCCCCGACGGCCCAGTTTCCGGCCCAGGAGTTCGAAGGCCGGCCCCGCGAAAGGGTTCGAACGGCCGCTCCAGGGCAAAACTAAGTGAGGGGCCACCAAAGAGGGGTCCCCAGCGACCGCAACCCGTACACCGTAGTACAATGGGCCTCTGACGGTAGCGTCCGAGTCCGAGTCTAAAAAACCTCGACCTTGATCTCCCATCGAGGGAGGGCATCGAGCCCACTGACTCCGAGCGAAAGGAGTCGGCGATCGAAAAAGGCAGGAACTCGGATCTTAATGAGGCCGACTCCAGCTAGTCTCAATCGGATCCCCGCGAAGGGCAAGCCGAGGCCTTCACTCGGACACACCCGTTTGCAGCTTAAACGAGCGCCACGCATCGAACCATCGAGGAATGACGTGGCCGGCTCATGCGTGTCCCGTCTTATCGTAAAGACGCGCGGGTACGGACGAAACAAAAAGACGAAACGACCCTCGGACGGATCCGCGCATCGAGCGAGGACTCGGGGGCTCGCATTCGCAAACAATGACCTACTGCGTGGTCTCGGGAAAACCTTTTTTGTCACCCTCGGCACAAGTAAACCACTTGTACCGAGGCTCGGGGGCTACACCCGGCGGGTGCGCTCGCGCGCACCCACCGGTAGGAGTAGTACGAAAATACCCTCGGAAAGACAACGACAAGCCTCGACGGCGACCACGACCCCCGGCCGCCGCCCAGGCTCGGGGGCTACTGACGGATACCCAAATCAGGGTATCCTGATCTAGGATACTTAATCCTGCTAACCGTCTCAGCTTAATTGTGTAGGGCCCACAGGAACAGGTACACGACAACAGAGCGCTCGAGGGGCCCACGGCCGACCCCGAGGGCACATACAAGTTCCGCCTCGCCCGACCCCCAGTCGGGCGGGCCCACGACTTCCGCCCCGCCCGACCCCGAGTCGGGTGGGGTCCACAGATTCCGCCTCGCCCGACCCCCAGTCGGGCGGCCCCACGACTTCCGCCCCGCCCGACCCCGAGTCGGGTGGGGTCCACAGACTCCGCCTCGCCCGACTCCCAGTCGGGCGGGCCCACAAGCCGCGCTTCGCCCGACCCCGAGTTGGGAGACTTCGTCGAGAAGATTTTCCTCTGGCAAGGAGGACAGGCATTTACGACGAGTAGCTGGGGAGCCTTAACTCTACCCAGCAACTCATATACTTGCAGGCACGCGATCTGACCTGCACAGTGACACCCGTCCCATCTCGCGGCGCCGCCTGACACCTCGAGTACAGCAGCGGGATGGCTACGACATCATCATCACCCTGAACAGGGACGAAGACCGGACCGATGACAGGACGGCCGCGACAGTCTGGGTTGACATCTCGACCACCTGCCCGGCGACCAGGCTGACAGGACGCCGTCTGACTAGAGCCACAGTAGCGGCTAGGGATCAGACTAGTGCGGCGCGTAGCCGCGCCGCCCACAACCCGAAAGCCCCGTTCCCATTTGTAAACCGGCTCACTCCTTGACTATAAAAGGAGAGCTGGGTGCATGAGTAAAGAGAGGAATCCCTGGAGAGATACAACACACACAGACATAGAGATACACACGAAGAGGCTTGGAGTCTTTCTCCTCCCTCGTCAACACTTGTAGCTCCCCTCTGCAAGTCGAAACACGAACCACCTACGAACTGGACGTAGGGCACCGATTGCCTGAACCAGTATAAACCTTGCCTCTCTCGCAAAACCCTCGCCATCATAGAAGATTGTTAGACGCCGTAGTTACAAATTTACTTGTCGGCCGGTTTCTTAACACCGACAACTGTCCTCTCCGTCACCTTGCTGCATAGGGTTAGATGTTGTGGTGCCCTCTACCTGTTCGACCAGATGCCACAACCTGTGTTGCTCTTCCCTAGTGTACCTGTAAATCAGATGCAATCTCAACTGAATGAAAGCAGATGCTGGTTGTCTGTAATCAGATGCAATCTCAACTGAATGAAATGGTATGCATGTTCTCCGCTACTTCGATAGATAAAAAGTATTGCTCATGTTTATGTCATAGTCCCTGCACCTGTAAATTGATCTGTAGCTTTTGTTTCTTGCCTGCCTAGTTGTAAGTAATTTAAATGGAATAGTTTTTTGCACATGCGTGTTCTAATTAGATCAAATACTTGCAGCTTCCTTTTCCAGTTTTGCTATGCATGAAGACCACATCACAATCTTGATGACTTCCGTGTGTTCACCATTCAGGTCTGTGTGTAATGCTTCTTGCAATCCAGTCCTTTTCCCTCTAGTAATGTTCTATTACTTTTGGTTGAGAGGCAGTCTCTGAATGAAGCAAAAGAAGCTGAGAAAACTGGGGTGCGATACCTTGCATGCTCCCAGCTTATATGTTCTTTATTTTGCTTCATTCCAGGGACATAAGTACATAAAATTTTGTAGAAGAGGTGATCAGCTCCATGTCTGATATAGTTTCAGTTACACAGTATAATCTGGAATTTCTAAACTTAGTTATTACAACTGAAAAATCAGTACTTGCATTGCTTCTGAAATTTCTGATGGCAGCAGATGCATATAATCTGGAATTTCTAATCTTAGTTATTACAACTGAAAAATCAGTACTCGCATTGCTTCTGAAATTTCTGATGGCAGCAGATGCATATAATCTGGAATTTCTGATGGCAGAATTGTACACTAGGAGTGGTCATCATAGGGAGAATCAAAAACTTGTTTCCATCCTTCCTGCTTAAATATATGTTTGGACACTCCTTGGAGTAAAAATGTTGCACTGATTCTTCAATCGCTCTTTTGATACAGTTTTTTTTTACAGTCAATGGTATTGTCGCTCCACTAAAAGACCAAAGAAAGTTTCAGGAATTTAGTTTCTGATTTGAATAAAAAATTCTATGTGAATAAGTGTTGCGATGAACATATGTGCTGTGTGAGAGGAACCATAATTGCTCATTTATATGCTCGTCACATAAATGCTATGTTTCTAGATTACTTAAGTCCTTGGTCCTTGGTTGTAGATGTTTCTGGATTACTTAAATGTCTTTCTAATCAACATGTTACAATGCAACTATGCAGTTGAACTGGGTGGACAGAGATGGAGAAATGATGGATTACAACCAAAACTTGCAGGCGGAGAAACTAGATCAGTGTTCTTTAGAAATAGTAGTTCTTAGTTCTACATACTGTCTAAATTCTTTGTGAATCTTCTCTATTGTTTCTTTAGATATAGCAGACCGGGTATTGGAGTCCTGTCACGTCTGTAATATCATTCATCACAGACTGTGATATTAGTCATCACAGACGGGGAACACCCTTGTCTGTGATGACTTCACATCACAGACGCCAACGCATAGACGGGGCGGGTTGCCATCTGAGATGACCAAAATTCCCCGTCTGTGTTTTGGAGTTCTGTAGTAGTGTTCAGTGCTGCAAATCTGATAACGTTGGATAATAGCATCAACAACATGTAACAAAGGCAATGAAAACAGTTATCGCATGGAGGACATTGGCCTGCTGCCTCTGTATGCAAAGATGGCGATCATTACAGGCGAACGGAATGTATAGTTGTGTAGGTGACCGACCAGCAAATGCATTTGGTACATTAGGTAGCTGATATAGAAGAGAAACGGTATGTGCCATCAGAGGGAGAGGACTTGCCTACGCACAAATCAGGGACATCTGAAACTGAAATCTGTGGACAAACCTTTGGCACAGTTGGGAAGCGCTTCGATTAGCACATTATTGTCCTGTCCGTTGGTGCCACCCCTGCAAAGACATACAGAATGGAAAAAATTAGAATCTATTGTACAGGAGACACGAATCAAAAGCTATAATCAACTTCTAGACCACATAAATGGCACCTGGCACAATGCACTTACCTATACCTGAGCATAATTAAGCTTGTTGTGAGCCAATAGGGAGCGACGATGGTGGGTAGTGAGTACGATATTGGTTTGGGGACCGGCATGGGGACGGGAGCATCCTGTTGCCTAATCTCGAGTGGATAAAGAATGGGGAGGTATGCTACCTATTATTGCCAAAATCACTTGCGTAAGGATTAGTCACGCTGCCGTCCCCGCCGGAGACACCAGACCTGTTTGTGGAAATGCCAACGCCGTCCAGCCTCCGGCGACGCGTCACCTCGACGGCAGAATTCGCCGGAGGCAATGTTGCCTTTGTGCGTGCGTACATGGATCAACTTGATAAAAGAATGCTTAGAAATATTTTCATTGTTAAGGACATTTAATTTGCTTTCTTTTTTTTTGATCAATTATTGCATCTAAACTAGCTGTAGCTAGCTAACGCATTGGTTTAGCTTGGTCATGGTGGATCGATGTGACGTCGCTGGATTCTATATTTGCAAGACAAAACCGTGTGCAAGGTTATTCCGGTTAGATCAACTTTCATTTTAGTGTTACTATATAAGGATTTCCGTAGTGTAATAGTATTGTCTCGTATGCGTAACTTAGATCAGGATTTTTCATGATATTTTTCTTCTCATCTCCTGCTTCAGATGCCTTGGCTGATATATGTAACTAGCTGTGTCAGTACGGAATCTTTGCTTGAGCACAGTATTTCTAAAGGGCCATGCGTATTTTGGAGCATGTCTCACAAATAAAGGGCCACTGCATTTTTTCTTTATAATACTCAAATATATATTAAGATAGTGATAATAGAAAACAAAGATGTGGTACTCCTGTCCCAAAATACAGATGCAGCTCCCAAGCTATGACTCAGTACAAAGCCACTTAGGGCCTGTTTGTTTGGGCTGGAGCTTTTGAGCTTTTAGAAAAGTTAGCTGTTTGAGTAGCTGAAAAACTGTATGTTAGATTTATAATGTTGGCTTTTGTAATATATATTAAGTTTTTCAGCACGCCAAAAGTCAGAAAAGCACCTCTCAGCAAACTTTTCAGCTTTTAGTTCATTTCATCAGAAGTCAGCTTTTCAGCACTCCAAAAGCCAGATCAGAAGTTTGCTGTTTGTTTCAGCTTTTCAGCTGGCCAGCTTTTCAGCTGGAAAAACCAGCTGAAAAGCTGAAACAAACAGGGCCTTATTATCCCACATGGAGCAATGGTGGTCCATCTCTATGTAATGAACAAAACCTTAGTATGTTAAGCGACACATACTATAGTTCTTACCTTGCTCGAATCCTAGGATGGTCCATGTCCCACGATGCCACCAAAATGGCTCCGCCGGTACAGAATCAATCTAATAAGCAACCGCATTGAATGTGACTTCCATTGTTTTGAGCTTCTCAGCTGGTGGGGCCGCAAGGACCTTCTCCGAGGCTTTCTCATAGGAACGGGCGAAACTAACAACTTTCTTCACATCTTCTGCTTCCGTGATCTTGTTGAGATCGCTATTGAATTTAAGAAATTGCTTGATTGTGACACCTAGCGTTTCTTCCTCTTTTGCTGGCGGGGCAGCAGCGTTGACTTCATCGAAAGCCCTCTGCACCTTTTTTTCCATGTCATTCATGGCCTTCTTGGCGGCGGTCCATTCCGCCGGCAATGGAGCGGCTTCTGTTGCAAGCGCGATTGCAAAAAGGATGGTAAGGAGGAAAATCTTCTTGGCCATATTGGTAACAACTGAATGAGACTTGAGAGGGTGTTAAAGAAGATTGTTAGTTATGGATTTTTATGAGCTGCTAACCCTTTTAATGGTGGACGTCATTTGTATAAATAGCGGGTGGTGATATGTAGCGTGAGGCCAAAAGAGATTCCAGGGTTAGTTTGTGGTGGCTCTAAATTTGGCTACCTCCATGCATGTGCATCCCAGGTGTTTGGGGTACCGCGCATTTCGCTGAGGCCCCAGACGCGCTGCCCCGCCATGTCTTCACCAGAGGCCGTCTCTCCCGCTCTGTTTGAGCCTCCGTTCCTTGCGCTATTTATTAAACGTGTTGATATATAGGATGTGCATTTCAGTGGCTAGGCGCAATGCTGCTTTTGTGCTAATGACACTTGCTTTATTTAATGATCAATTATTGTGTTTCTAAACTTACTTTATTTAATGATCAATTATTGTGCTTCTAAACTTAGCAAAGAGGTCAGCGGGTGAGCTATAGCTAGCGCATTTTATTGGCTAACTCGGTCATGGTGGATGTGACGTCGCTGGGCTTTGTAGGTTGTTCCGGTGAGATCAGCTTTGATTTTAGTGTTACTATATAAGGATTTTCATAATAATGCAATAGTACTATCTCTTATGTGTAACTTAGATCAGTATTTTTTATTCTAATTGTTGGGGTATCGAAGGTCCTGGTTGGACTCAGCGAAGCCTTCCAACAGGTTGTGTGAGTGTGTTAGGCCTTTGCGAAGCCCTCCGCGTGTTTTGGCGTCTGAAGATCTCCCTCGCGAAGCCCTTCTGACACCTTGTCGGCCTTGGGTTCCTTGGCGAAGCCCTCCTGAAGTGTTAGTGTCGCTAGAATCAGGTTCTCTTGGCCAGGCTGTTCCTTGGGTCTTTCGTTATGCGTTACACTGAAGCCCTCAATCGCCCGCGATGCTAGGCGAAGGGGTTAGAGAATGACAGAGAAATGTGGACGGAGTGAATGAAGTGTCTTTGGCTTGCGGCCCGAAAAACAGATGTCATTACAGGGTCTCCCTCTATATTTATAGGGAGAGGATAGATCATTATTACAGTTATGCCATCAGTCAATTCTATTACGCCTCCTCGTAGTAGTCTTAGATTTGCCATTGCTCATCAACCTTCGCAGCTTCCTCCGTTACCTTCGCATTATAACTTTTACCCTTCGCATGGATCAGGGAGCCTTCAGCATCATCTCCAACATTAGCCCTCAATTGTTGATGCACTTTGGTGAAACTAAAGCCAGAAACAATTCATTATTTTTATTGTAAAATAGGGATTATGTCGTGTGCTTTCCTGATTCATGCACGAGTTTGTCGTTTTTGATTTGTACTGCTTTTCCCGATTCCCGATGCTCAGCTCAGTTCTATATATACTCGTCGATGTCGCCTTGTTCTTTCCGCGCTGTATTAGCCTTTGGTATATTTTGTCACCTCTGTTTTCGTTTGAATCACCCCTTTCGCACAACGGGAGACTCTCTTCTTTCGTACTTCTTTAAGATGTGTGGGAATCGAAGGTCCAACGAAGAGAGTGTTAAGAAGAAGGCGAAGATCAACAAGTCTTCTTCGAAGGACAGCTTTGAGAGGGTGGCTAGTGATGCCCATCCTCAAGTGTCCAGCGTTGCTGCTGCTTCAGTGCCCCTTCGAAGGCTTCGGCTCCTCCTTTGAAGGCTCCGGCTCCTTCTTCGAAGGTTTCAGCTCCACCTTTGAAGGATTCATCCGTTCGATCCACTTCGGCTAAACCGGCAATTTCTATCAAGGCTCCTGTAGTGTTTAACTTGATGGACATTGTCACCAATCAGAAGGGTGGAGGTCAGGGTTCTTCTAAAGCTTCCTTAGCTGGTAAAGATGTCCCTCCGAAAAGCTCTGCTGCTCCTGCGAAAGGCACTTCCTCTTCTTCAGCCGAAGCTGGCAAATCTACGGTTCCTGAGAAAGCCAAGATCCAGGACAAGAATGTAGCGGCTGCTGCAGCTGTACCTGATTCCTCTGGATCGAAGGCTAAGATCCAGGACAAGACCCCAGATAAGGGTGTCGAAGCCTCAGCCAAGGCCCAGATCCAAGACAAGGATGTGGGCGAAGCCACTGTGTCAGGTTGTCTCTCATCACTTGACATGCCTGAACTTCGCCAGATTGCTGCTAACCTGAGGCCTCTTTCAGATCGTTCCGGGGTTCAGCTCCCTCATGAGCCCCAAATCCTGGCTCGCGACGTTGCCAGCCCTTCGAGAGGTGGTGAACTTTTTCTCCATTCTATCTTTGAGACGATGCAGGAGGAGTTTCTCCCTTTTAATGTTGCTTTTGATCCAGTTGAGGTTGCTGAGGGGTCTTCGCTTGCTTGTGATGAGGTACCTGCTAATACCTTCGTCATGAGTGCTCAGGCCGTTGAGCCTTTCGTTACTACTGCCAATAGGATTCGCCTTCCTCAGGTGGAGGAAGAGTTGATGCTGCATGGTGGAGATACCCTGTACAAGCCTTTACTGTCTTTGCAAGTGAAGGTGATTTTTTTTTAACTTTCATTATTAGCATTTGAGTTTTTTTTTTATCTGACTCCTTCTTTTTCGGGTCAGTCTCTTGCGATTACCCATGCCTCCCTTCGCCAATATAGGGAGTTATCAAGGATGAAAGCTGATCGTGATTCACTTCGCAAAGACCTTAGCGTCCTTGAGACGAAGGTCAAAGAGAAAGAGGAAGCGCTTGCCCTTAGCAATAAGCGCTTGGCTGACCTTTCTTCAGAGAAAGAGGCACTCATTAAGTCTGCTAAGGACATTGAGCTGAAGGTGGTTTCTCTGGACAAACAGGTTGAAGAGGTGGATATATCTCTTGCGAAGGTCAAAAATGATAATGATGACCTTCGCGGAAAGGTTGATGCGGTCGACCAAGAGCTTGCTACGTTTGCTGAAGCTGAGAAGCTTCGCTTGTCTGGAATTTGCGAACAAATCTGAGATGCTCTTGTCTCTGTGGGGTTTGTTCCTGACCAGCTTCCTGAAGATGCTTCGATCGAGTATTATCAAGCTTGGCTTACTGCCAACATTCCGTATGTTGTCCAAGCTTGCAGGGCTTTTTCAAATAACGTTGTGCATCTTGCTGTTCGGGATCTTCTTCGCTCTCTTGAGGCTGGAGGGAGTGATGCCTTAGCGAAGGCTGTCAGTGATTCCTTTTCTTTTATCTCCACTGACACAACTTCTCCTTCATTTTTTCGATGCCCTTATGAAGTTTGGCGACCATATCAATGAGTCTTTCTGGGGCAGGGTCCTTTCGATCAGTCGTCAGCCTCAGGATGAGGTATAAATTTTTCCTTTGTTTGATGTGTATGGGATGTTTCCCTTCGGACTTGTATTTGCTGAGTGTGCTACGAAGACATGTGTTGTACAATTTATTACTATTTTTATTTTTGGTATTTGCTTGATTTTGGGCTTTAGGATTCTTCTGACTTTTCTTCGAGCAAGTTCGCAACTCCGAAGGATTCTCCTAATGTTATGCCGGGAAAATGTGCTGCTCCGGAGTCTTTGTCACCTTACGGAAGCAAGTGCAAGAAGCGAGAGACTCAAACTACACTGTGGAAGCGCAGTTAGAGCACTTGAGGAAGGAATCAGCACGAAAGGCAAGCATGATCGCTTGCCTCATGTCTAATTTTGAGGGCGGTCAGGTGCATCCTTCATCTCTGACATTTGAATGATTTTCTAGTCTGATTAGTTTTGGTGTGATTACTGAACTCTCCGTTCGTGGGTCACCATTTTGTAATCTGGCACTGTATGGAATGTGAACTCGGACATCATTTTGGTTTGTCATGTATACATGACTCTTGTATGTATTTAACAAGATAAATTTGGCATCAGCTTGTGACGATCCAACCTGATATAATTTGTGACGAAATAGTTGGACCTCAAATGGGCCCGCATAAGGCCATTTATGTGCTGGGTGATGATCTGGGCAATTGACATGTGGAACAATCAGGAAAAGGCACGTGGACCGACCGCGAAGTGACACGTGGACCAATAAAAGCACGACAAGTGTACTCTTAGAATTAAGACACGGGAACCAATAAAAAAACGACACATGAACCAATAGAGTAGTGACACGTGGACTGTTGAAAACATGACACGTAAACCAGTAAAAAAACGCCGCGTGGACCAATAGAGTAGTGACACGTGGACTCTTGAAAACATGACACGTGAACCAGTAAAAAAAGACATGTGGACCAACAGAAAGTTGACACGTGTATTGACACGTCATCATGCTTATGTGGCAACGCTGCCACGTTGGGCGCCATGTCATCGTGCCATCGTGGCTGCCATCACTAGTACAGATCTGCTGATTAATGACGATTTTACTGTAGATCCGTCACTATTTGGGGGGGGGGGGGGTTCCCGTTTTCGGCTAACTTTATGACGTTTTTCGTAGTCCGTCACTAACAAGCCTCATTTGTGACGAAAATCCGTATAAATCGATGAACAGTATTGTCCCGTGTTGCTGGTTTACTGTTCTGGGCAGGTTCTGGGTGGCCGATTCGTCACTAATATCCCGTTTCGAGCACGGCGACCAATGGGGACCCATAATTTTCGTCATAAACCCAACCCCACGGCCGTTTCTGGCCTACGTGGCATCCCAGTCAGCAAGTGGGGTCTGTGTCAGGCTTTCATAGGACCCACGGTCAAACCATTTTTGTCACAAATTTCGTTTGACCGCGTATAATGCCATGTATCGCACTACAGAACGACATGAGGCCCACACTTTTCGTCATGAACCCAACCCCATGGACGTTTCTGGCCTACGTGGCATTCCAGTCAGCAAGTAGGGGGCTCCGTGTCAGGCTTCGTAGGACCCACGGTCAAACCATTTTCGTCACAAATTTCGTTGACCGTGTATAATGCCATGTAGTAGCGCACTACAAAACGACAGGGTGGCCACGTGTCACGGTCCATGGGTCCCCAGATTTTTCGTCGCTTATTTCGTTTGCCCGCGCGTTGTGCCACGTGGCGCACCACGTAGGACAAAGCGGGGACACGTGGGGCCCACCATCAGGTAATTTTTCGCCGCTGATTTCGTTCGCCTGTGTGTATGCCACGTGGCTCTTGTGGGCCCACATGTCAACGACGTTGGACCACGGTCAACTAATTTTCGACACTGCTTTGGTTCGCCCGCGTGTGGTGCCTTAGCGCTCGGCGGGCCCGCGTGTCGTACACCGTGGGGCGCAAGGTCAAGTAATTTTTAACACTCTCTCGCAAAAAAAAAGTAATTTTTGATACTGTTTTTGCTGGCCCACATGTTAGGCGCACCAACGTGGCTTGTGAGCCAACACGCCATGGGCCGAATCTTCCCCAGAACCAAAGCCCTACTGCTTGCTCTGTTTAACGGGCTCATATTCGATCGCAAGCGCATTCCTCGGCCTGCTGCCCTCCTTTATACTTTTGCGTGGCCCACCTGTCTGTGAAAGAAGGTTTAGAATTTCGGTACTTGGCGCGAATATTCGTAGCGGGAAACTCGAATTGGATGTCGCGCGGCTCGGTCCCTCGGAATAAAAACTCGTTTTGGCAGCAGCATTGCCATGGTCAGCGGCAAAATTACTTCAAAGTTCAGACAGCAAGGTAACCCCATCCAGGAGGACACCGGTGTCGCGATGAATGCATCTCGGCAGAGGCCTAATGCCGGTGGAGAATTACCGCCGGCTACAGCAGCGGATCCCTTGAAGGTATGGCTGTCCTCTACACTCCAATAAATTATGCGCTACGATGATCTATCAACTTTTTGCTTATCAGATTCAAATTTTGTATAGATGGACAAAAGTTGGATACGTAAATCTAGATGATTTAGCGAGGAACATATTCTGGGGGTCAATGATTTCATGCGATTTGTTCGGACCACAAAAGGGGGTGATTCAGTCATACTTTGCCCATGTGCTCAGTGTCTGAATCATAAAGAGCTAGATCTTGTTGGAGTGAGAGATCACTTACTAATGTACGGGATGCAAAGCTCGTATGATCGGTGGATCCATCATGAGGAACCTTCGGATGGTCCCGAAAGTGAACAGAGTCTTGAGGATGATGGATTTCACGAAACGGCAGACCATAAGAATGCCGATGGCAATGAAGACTTTGATGATGATGATGGACTGTCACACCCCAAAATTTCAAATTTTGGAATGTGACTTAAATTTCACTAAATTTTAAAACTTTTTGGAATAGTTTAAAATTTTGTTTTAATATATTAGAGTTGCCACTTTTATTTAGGCAAAGTAATTATTTTCTAAATAAATTAAATTAATATAGGTTATGTAAACTTGTTTGTTGCATTCATGCTGGTTAGTTTGCACTAGGTGTTTCTCTATGTGAAGAATGAATTTCAAAATTCGATAATGAACTTGTAGTTCGGATTAGTTTTCGATTATCGATAATAATCCTATTCCTAGCCTGGCCTTATCTCGGCCAAGCTGTCACCGTATTCATTTATTTTCTTCTCTTTTCTCGATCAGCACTCAAACAACCAAGCTACCTGTGTCCAACAAAGCTATGTAATCAAAAGATCTGTACATGCCTTTGTTTTACCTCCTCTGTTATGTTTTCTTTCCTCTCGTCTGCCATCCCTAATTTCTTTTTCCTCCGATCGTGGCATGAAGCTATTTACAACCAAGCCATACTCTTTGCTTCTATCCTACCATTATAGACTCTTTGTTTAATTATTTCCTATCGATAGTGACTTGTAATCTACATACATAGCTTTATTGGAATCCAATGTTGCAGCTTGCGAGGACCTTTTTCCCTTCTCTTTTGACTTTCTCCCTGCCTTCTACCTGCACTAATTTCTACAGATCTGTACCCGTACCGAGCCTTCTTTCTTTCTTACTTTTTATTTGTATCTCATCTTCTAACTAAAATAGATAGCACCAAGAGTGCCCCGACGTTCTTTGTGCTTCTTTTCTCTTTTTCCAATCTTTGCTTGCAAGCTATGGCAAACCACTATTATGGTCTAGCCGTTCTGTCCTTTTGCGTCACTTTTGTTGAAGCCTAGCTATAGCCGCTGCAATTCAGCCTCAAGCTCCAGTTATAGCTCACCTTGAGCCCCGCAAAAAGAGATACCTTTGCCTCTCTGTCGTGTCTTGATTGTCAACTACTCTTTCAATCCGTTGACGTTAGGGAAGCATGTCAACATGGCCCTTGCCACATTCCACATATCATGTATCTCATCAACATGGTCTAACCAATAGTTAACCTCGTGCCCTGCTCGACCCAACTTAGCAAGTTCTACCCCAACCACCTGCATGAACCATGCTGCAACGAGACCCTGCACAATTATCGTACATCATTAGCTACCAAGAAGAAAATCGGTCATCACATTCCTATCTCGCTTCTCCCATGGAAATCAGGCCTCATGGGTCGTCTTCCTCTTTCCCTCCAAGCTCCTCAACACCGCCATTTGACTCCTCACCGATGTGTTCATCTCTTCATGCCTTGTTGCTTTGCACAACACATTCATATGAAAGGGTCCTACAAATACTATAAACTTCTTCAGTTATCTCTTTTGTTATTGTATCATAATCAAATTCAACTATATTCAACCATTCAAAGATAGCATCATGTGTTCTTGTTTATCTAGTTCTTTCTCATTTATCTTACACCTCCAACCAATCTGTTTATCCATTCCATAGACTCTTTACAAGTCATGCTACCTCGTGGCCTCTGTATTGGCATAACCACACAATGATATTATATTATTTTAGTTACCAAATTTATGTCGATGCAATGGCAGGTGCACATGTCATTGATACATAACATAAAGTTGGATGTTAAAATAATAGATATCACTTGGGTGTCATATGTCTTATACTAGTCAATCTTTTGTATCATTAATATAAATTTCTTTGATCCCTTGTCATTTTGGATCTTCGTTGAGTCGAATCAATGTTTATCGCATAATGCATTTATATATTTGGACCTTGATCTATTCAACCATGATCTTCAGTTCCGTCTACGACTCCGTAGATCGAGTTTAGAAGTTTTCTTGTTTTCTTTATTCCTTTTCGCATCAATGTAAGTTCAGGCTTGTGCATGTTCGTTATGACCCCATGGCTTGTGCTATTTTCTTTTATACCATCACCTCTCATCATCTATACATTCATTCATGTTGATATGATGTCTCTCACATTTTACTTCCAAGATATGATTCAATCCACATTCATTCTACTTACCGTTTTCGCACAAAAGGAAAGAAAAACTTCATTTAGCACTCGACTAATATACTTTCCTCCTTATTCTCGCCTTTTCTTTCTTTAGCACACCACTCACACATCTCCAATGAATGTTTGGACTCCTCCTCACGTCCTCCTCATGGCCCTAAGGCTTATTGGGCCAAACACAAAGGCAGCCCACCACCATATCTCAATTACCCATCGATTTCCTTGCCGTTTGGGCCGAGGCCCACCTTTGCTCACCCCTCCTCACCTATGGGCCAAGCCCAAACCCTCTCCCAAACCCTAGGCCACCCCCTCTACATATATGGGAGCCTTCTCCACGTCCTCTCTGCCCACCGAACCCCTCCCACGCCGTCAGGCTGCCGCCACGCGTCGCCGCCGTCGCGTTCAGCAGCACAGTCACAGAGTGGCATCAACGTTCTCGGAGATCCATCCATCCAAATGATGCCAAATTTTACCAGTAGATGAAGCATAGAGTCCTCTACAACATATCCAAAATTCAGCACAATATCTTACCTGGTTTGTCGGGGATCTAATTCGCAATGACTACTGCTCCTGTTCTGGATCTGTCCAGCGCGTCTGATGGTAATTGTTTTTCGTGTTCCAACCAATCCCTCTACTTTTCTGACCTAAACTCAAGACCATGTTGTGTTCCAGAAAGTCTACTACAAGTTCCGCAAAGGATTCACCGAGATCATTTATGAATCGACCAGAAACGCAATGCCACCGTTAACTGTTCCAGAACAACCCCATCTAGATCCAACCATTTGATCTCTTTTTCAGGTAAACCAGTGCCCCAATCACTTTGTGTCCAACATGTTCCACAACATTGCGCATATTCCTGTGGAAACCTTGTCCCAAAATATCCGTCCAGTCAACGGAAACATGCACATTTCATTTCGTAATTGTTTCTGTTTTTCCAGATTTAGTGCATAGTCTATCAAACATCATAACTTTTTGCTCGTAACTACGTTTTAAGTGATTATTGCGCTCACGTGATCGTAGACTCGAGCTGTATCATTTAGTACTATTTTTAGAGTAATTTTATACTGTTTGGTGTACTGTTTCTTATTCCTTGTGCGTTGTGTGCTTTGCATGTTACCGTTATTTAGAAACGCGTGTTCGAGAGCTAACAAGATGAAGACAGAGAACATGAAGCCTCTGAGCAGCAGCACTTCTTTGAGGCAAGTGTTCCTTGACGCATCTTGAACCCAATTCTATCTCCCTCTAGTTTACTTGATGCATTTGCGTTTAGTTTGAATCCCATGTGTCATTTACCTTGTTCCTATACTTTTTCCTTGTCGCCCGGGTGTGGTAGAGGTTAATGATAATGTAGATGGGTAGAAATGCTTAGCTTGCTGTCTTGGGTGGTTAAATGATAATTTGACTAATAATCTTGACTAATGGTTTCACTTGAACATAATCTTCACGGACCGCTTAATCTTTTTAGCAACATGGAACTTAGGTGATCCAAGCAGGAGGATGTTGATGATGGTGCGGGTATGCACATGTATCTGTCATGGTACTGTTGGTTTGTGGTTAGTACCTCCTTGTGATCATAAGGACCGGTTCGTAGAGCGGCAACCCAGGACAACAGCGCAAAGCACAGGGTTGATTATGGTAGACTTGGTCAAGTATTATGCTAACTTCCCAGTTTTGTCGGCGTTCATGGAAAGAGGGAGGAAGGGGTACTTCCAAACTCAGGTGATGGAGGGGTACTCCTAGCCAAGGCGCAAGAGGGGGCTTCTGAAGGAAGGGTTACTTCCGCGGCGGTCGAACCTTAGCGGGGATGTTGGCTGGCTGGGAAGCGCTTTGAAAGGCCATGTGGTGATCTCTTGGCCTCACACCTTTGGTAGTGTGAAGGCAACATGGAGGTTTTAGTCACTGAATAGTGATGGAATCACCACCCTGTGGGTAAAGTTGTGCACCTCTGCAGAGAAGTAAAACTGTCATGACAGCCGTGCTCACGGTCAGGAGCGGCCTGCATCCTCACATGATTAGATGGATGAATGGATGGATATGATTCTGGCAGGGAGCCATTTGGATGCTGCAAGTGGGTAACTTGTAGTATGGTTTTGGGCGGTTAGCCTGTTTTGCTGCAAGTGGGTACCTTGTAGTGTCTAATTAATTTTGGGATGGGTTAACATTCACCTAGTAATTCAGGAATGCTTTACCATTGGTTTAGGGTGTTTTTTCTGCAATTTAACCTTATGTCAGCCTTTCTTGTTATAAGCCTGCATTGCATATACTTTCCCACACTTGCGGAGTACGACATGTACTCACGCTTGCTATTTCCTCTACAATCATGATATGCTGCTCAAAGAGTGGAGATTGACTGCTTTGAAGATGATCGTGAAGACTAAGCTTGTGGAGCCCCCGGTCGACTGCCTGTGGAGTTATGGAGCCTTCCGCTAGCGTTTGTATTTGTTTAGTCTTTCAAGACATTATTGTAATATTGTACGATATAATAATGACATTGAATACTCTGTTTTACTATACTTTGTCCTATTTGTGTGAAACTTGATCCTGGGCACACATATAGATGAGCATTCGGTTTTGACCTTAAAACCGGGTGTGACATGGACTTACAGGTGATGGTGGTGGACCAAGGTTTGGAAGTGTGTTAGATGAATTACACAACGAGTTGCAAGAGGGATCTCGTTATACAAAATTTTCATTTGCGGTGAAGTTACTTCATATCAAGTCATTCTATCGGATCACCAATGTTGCGTTTACTGCAATGATGAAGTTGTTGTCCTTAGCATTCCCTCATTACTCTCTTCCAGCATCTTACAATGAAGCAAAGAACTTCCTAAGTTCCCTGGGACTTGGATACACTACAATCCATGTGTGTCCGAATAATTATATTCTCTTTCAGTGGCAGTATGAGAAACTTGATCAATGTCCAGTCTGTGGAGCATCAAGATGGAAGGATAAAAATGGAAACAAGTGTATTCCTGAGAAGGTTTTGAGGCATTTTCCAATTATTCCAAGGCTCAAGAGGATGTTTAGTAAGAAGGAATTAGTAGAGGATGCACAATGACACCTCAGGAAGCGACGTCCTGTCCACGGTGAAATGAACCATCCAGCTGATGGTGAGGCATGGAAAGACTTCGACAGGAATTTTCCCGAGTTTGCAAGTGATCCTCGGAATTTGAGACTCGGCCTTGCCACTGATGGTTTCAATCCATTCAGCCAACTGAGCAGCTCACACAGCATGTGGTCGGTATTTCTTGTGCCGTACAACCTCCCGCCATGGGAATGTGTGGAACAGAGCAACTTAATGATGTCCTTGCTCATTCCTGGTCTGAGTTCTCCAGCGAAGGATTTTGATCTGTTCTTGGAGCCTCTCATTCAAGAGTTGATTCAGCTTTGGGAAGGGGTCCTAACTTTTGATGCATCTAGTGGTGCACAATTTAAACTGCATGCTGCAGTTTTATGGTGCATCCATGATTATCCAGCACTGGCCACGTTGTCTGGGCGAGTGACAAAAGGTTATTATGCTTGTGCGCGCTGTGATAAAAATCCTTGCTCAATACGGATAAAGAACAAGATTTGCTATATCGGGCACCATCGTTTCCTTGGTAACGAGGATCCTTTGAGGGTTAACGCCCAATTTCGTGCGCAACCACACAGAGAAAAGCCAGGGCAATTTACAACAGAGGAGCTGCTGCAGCAACTGGACAATGTCAAAGATGTTAGACCAGGAATCTCTCGACCATGAAAAAGGAAGAGGGTAGAAGGCCAATGTTGGAAACTCAGGTCTTCTCTGTTTGACTTGCCGTATTGGACAAGTTTGAAGATACCACATAATCTTGATGTCATGCACATCGAAAAGAATATTTGTGAAGCCCTTCTTGCAACGCTTCTCAACATTTCTGGGAAGACCAAGGACACGTTGAATGTTAGGATTGACTTGGAAGAATTGGACATAATGCCACAATTATAGTTGCAGCTTGAGGGTGATCGATACGTCATGTCAAAAGCTCCGTATGCATTGAGTAAAGAAAAACAGAAGAAATTTTGCGAATTTATACAAGCGGTGAAATTTCCAGATAGGTATGCTGCGAGCTTAGCAAGATGTATTGCTGAAGACGGCTACAAACTCACGAGATTGAAAACACATGATTGCCACATCCTGCTCCAAAGGATCTTGCCAGCTGCCCTCCGAGGTCTCGTGGCTAAACCCGTTTATGAGGCAGTTGCGGAACTGGGTTTGTTCTTTTGGAAACTATGTTGCAAACGGCTGAAGTTAAAAGATTTAGAAATCTTGAGAGATAAAATTCCGCAAATTTTGTGCAAGCTTGAGAACATTTTCTCTCCTGCATTCTTTGATGTCTTGGTACACTTGGCTGTTCATTTACCTGAAGATGCAATCCTTAGAGGTCCAGTACAGTATGGGTGGATGTATCCTGTTGAAAGAAGGCTATGTAAATTAAAGAGCTTTGTGAGAAACCGGGCAAGACCTGAAGGGTCCATTGCGGAAGCATATATTGCCAACGAGTGCTTGACATACTGTTCAAGATACTCTGGTGATGATGTTGGCACACGATTCAATCAGGACAGGAACAGAGAGACTGTTAACACGAGTGGAGTTACATATGATATTTTCAAGCATGGTGCTCGTTTCATTGGAAACCCACTGCTTAAATTTGAAGAAGATCATTATGAACACATGGTATGGTATGTGCTAAACAACTGTCCCGAGATCGAGCCATATATAAAGTATGTAACCCCTCTTAGGCTTGTGCGTTATTCTTCTATACATGCAACATGTGTTATTGAGCTCTGTTTTGATTAAAATATTGTGTATATTGCAGGAAAGTGAGAGAAGATCTCCAGACCAAATATACTAGTAATTACCGTCTTGACAAAGCGCTTCGTAAAGAATTTCATGGATGGTTTAAGAAAGAAGTGAGTTGGTTTTTTTTTTTGCCACAAGTTTACATGAAATTACTATCTGTTGCGTATACGTGTTCATCACGAACCTGTATATTTTGTTATGCAGATTGCCACTATCAAATACAATCGTAATCAACATGTTCCCAATGATTTGGAAGCATTGGCAAGCCAACCACTCCTGCGAGTCAAAGTGTATTCAGGGTGTATTATTAAAGATGTCCGATACCAAACAATTGAGGTTGGCAAAATTAGAAAGACGCAGAACAGTGGAGTAGTGGTGTCCATGTCCACCACAGACGTCAAGTGGATTTCTATGGTGTCATCAAAGATATCATTGAGCTGCAGTATAACTCTACACCGGAGGCCAATCGAATTGTTGTTTTATTTCGGAGTGACTGGTTTGATATGAACGAAAGGAATGTGGTTGCAGATGCATTCTTCAAAAGCATTAACACTGCAAAATTATGGTACAAAGATCAACCTTATGTATTGGCACAGCAAGTAAGAAAGGTTTTCTACTTACCGTGCACACTAAAAGGAAGAGACTGGAAAGTTGTGCAACATTTTGAGCAAAGGAACTTGTACAATGTCCGTCAACAAGACGACGAGCAAGGATCCACTGAATCAGAAATTGCATACCAAGACGATTACGCAGAAGATGGCGAATGGGTAGTCGATGAAGTGCTTCATGATGTGCAGCCAGATGATACAGGGGTGTATGAGGAGCTTATCACCGCACCTGCAAGTATGATTAATGAGCTTCGGAAATGAACCAACACTGATTCCGATGAAGATAGTGACGATGAAGTAGAGGACGATACTCTCCATAATTACCAATCCGATGTTGATGCTCATTCTCATCCTTGTGTCGTATGGTATAACGCTGCTACATACCACTCTGGCCCATTTTATCCGGGGAAGTCTATTACAAACCCAGGGATATTCCCATGAAGTTACTTCATGCAAAAATCACATATGTACGCAACCTCCTCTGTCCCTCCCTCTCGAGTGCAAGACTGCAAGCATTGCAAGTGCCCTGACATGCATACACTGGAGAGACTCGTTTAAAACATCAAATCAACGAACAACTCTTTTTCTAGTAGTAATCTACAAAGAGAGCAGTACCGATTGAATGGGAAATTGGATTGAACTGACAACGTTGCGTCATAATACAGGAAATGACAGTGCACTAACGCCGTATTACAATCGACTTAATTAACAACAATCACACAACAAAATAGTAAACTAATGCCGCATTACAAACGACTTAATTAATAGCAATCACAGTGCCGGCGGCGGCAGAGGCGCCATGACGAGGACTAGCACGAACGCGGGCTCCCACGCAGCCGGAGCCTCGGTCGCCGGTTCCCCTGCAGCGGGATCCTCGGGCGCGGGCTCGACTGCAGCAGATCCTGCTTGGTCGGTAACCTCTCCGCGGCTACCTCGGCCACGCGCGCCACCCCGTCTCGCCCGACCTCTCCCGCCGCCTCGCGCAGTGTGGCCCACTCCAACGCGCTGACTGCCCTGCTTGCCGCGGCCCCTAGCCACAGAACCAACTCCCCCTTCCTCCAAGAAATCCCGTACCCGCTTTCACCTCTGTAGGTCCTTCAATCGCCGGCGCTTCGCCTTGGCTTGACGCTCCGAGTCGGAGCTTCCGCTGGCGTAGTACTTTTCATCTGAGCGTGAGGTGACCTGCCACTCCATGTCCTCGTCGGAGCTTGCATTGCCGGCGGAGGATGACATTGTTGTCTAGAGGAAAGAGTGCGAGGAGCTGGCTACGGAAGTACTAGCTCGCCAAGGGCAAAAGAACAGCTTCGTAGGGATCGGGGCATGAGGATCCTCTGCAGTACTTCCCATGAATTCACAGTCACTGACATGCGGGACCGGACCCACATGTCAGTTACTAGGAAGTAACGGATCAAGCGTGTGCCGAAAGATAACGCGGGAAACTGGGAGCTCCGCAGGAAACTGGAAAGGTGGGAACGGGGCGTCGACGTGCAGATTCCCTAGTTTACATTCACGGATAATGTAGTGTTTAACAGTTGGATCCTAGGACAAAAGATCTGGTACTACAGATTCCCAAGTTTACATTCTCGGGATGAGGGGTTTTTGCATTCATACCATCATTTCCAACTCAGTTTTCATCTATACCATCACTTTAGTCAATGACATGTGGGGTCTGGTTCTACATGTCATTGACACATAGTAATGGTATGGATGGAAAGTGCATCTCAAGTGATGGAATTTTCTGTCGGGATAAAGTAGGGTTTAACATTTGGATCTGCAGACAAACGAGTACCACAATTCTTGGGAGAATGTCGATTCTGCTCCATATTTTACTTCAGATTATCAAGACTCAAAGTTGGTCCTTTGTTTCAGGTTGTGCTTTTGGATGTGCAAGATTCCCTAATTTAGACCAATCTTGAAGCTTGCTAGCAAATATACATTCCTAGTAGAATGGAGGTAGTAGTACGTACTGTACACATCATATTGTACTACTACTAGTAGATTCGAGTGTTTCCTTCTCTGAGAAGTCTTCTCTGCAGCGCAATGATGATAGGGTTTTACGTTTCGCGCGCTGGGCGTCGCGGGGAATTGGGAAGGCGGGAACACACTGTTGTCAGGCGTGGATGTGCAAGAGGGTCGACGTGTGGTGCGGACGTGCGGTGCGGCAGAGGGTAGACGTGTGCGCCAGAATAAAGGGGATGTGACATGACACATTGAAGCCACTCGCTGCAGAAGAAAACGGGAAAACAGGAGGAAAAGAAGGACATCGTACACTTTTAATTTTATCTATAATCTACTATAGTGGCTTGAAAATAAAAAATAAAACACTATTTTTTTCTACTAGATAATAATATATATTAATTGGTGCGCCACCGCCGCGCCATGCACCAAGCACCACCGTCCGCTTCAGCTTCCAGCGCTGTCGTATGCCGCTAGACGGAGTCGGAGTCGGAGTCGGAGTCGGAGTCTTCCTCCTCGTCGCTGGCATCGTCGTCGTCGCCGGTTGCGTCCGATTCATCTTCGGACGCAGTGGCCAGCATGGCATCCTCGTAAGCCTTCCCCTGGGCAGTGGCGGAGTCATCGGAGTCGAAGTCGTCGGTGCGGTCGCGGTCGCCGCAGCTCCAGCCCTCTCCCTCGTCCTCGTTGTCGTCGCCGTAGCCGTTCAGCTCCTCCTCGGTGGAGTAGCCGTCCTCCTCAGCCAAGAAGTCGTCACTCAAGAAGTACGCCTCATCGTCGGGGTACTCTGTGCGCGTCCTCCGGACTGAAGAAGACGACAGGCCCGCGGACGCCGGCGCCGGCGGGGCTGAAGAAGACGAAGGGCCTGCGGACGCCAGCGCCGTCAGGGCCGAAGAAGACGACGGGATGGCGGGCGCCGGCGGGGCTGAAGAAGACGATGGGACGGCGGGCGCCGACGGGGCCGAAGAAGATGAAGGACCCGCGGGTACCGGCGGGGCCGAAGACGACGACGGGACGGTGGGCGCCGGTGTGCCCGACACGGTGCCATCAGAACGGGTGCCGCCGGAGTCGCCGGAGGCAGAGGAGCGGGAGCGGGAGCGGGACGACGCGAAGCCGCCGGAGGGGGAAGAGGAGGCCTTGCACTTCATGGTGGTGGTGGCTATCGTCCACGGGGGGAAGGGAATGTCGAATGATGACTGATGAGAGCAGATGGAACTGGGAACTATGCCGCTGTGGTGAAAAGCCCTTGTACAGTACACTGTACTATTTAACGAAGGTGAGGCGCCTGCCGCATGAGTTCCTCATACTTTAAAGGGAATGGTGACTTTGACTGCCCATGAGCCACTTACCTGTGGACCATGTGGTGATGGGGGCCATTAGTCGGTGGATCAAAGAAAAAAATGAACAAAGGAATAGGAACGGCTACTCTCAAGTCTCAGGTCCCAATGGGAGTCCCATTATTATGAATGAATGTGATGAGAGAGGAGGGTAATATTGCGCGGTTTCCAACACTTAATTTGAAACATATTGTTGGGGGATCGAAGGTCTTGATCGACTCGGCGAAGCCCTCCAACGATAAGTGTATGGTGATTGCGTCCTTGCGAAGCCCTCCTGGCATCTTCAGCGCTCAGGTTGCTCCTAGCGAAGCCTTTTCAACACTTCAAAGTCCTCGTGCTCCTTGGCGAAGCCCTCCTGAAATGTCCGCGATGCTGGACAAAGTTCAACTGCCCAGGCTGTTCCTCGGGTCTTACGTTATGCGTTGTTCCGAAGCCCTCAATCGTCCGCGATGCTGAGCGAAGGGGTTGAGGGACGACAAAGAAAAGTGGACAGAGTAAATGATGTGTCTTTGGCTCGAGGCCCGAAAAACAGATGTCATTACAGGGGGTCTTCCCTCCATATTTATAGGGAGAGGAAAGGTCAATATTACAGTGGTGCCATTGGGCAATTCTGTTACGTCTTCCGGTCTGGGTCTTTATAGGTGGCTTCGCCGATCTTCTACCCAGGGCTCCTTCGTGTCGCTCCATACCCTTCGCTGGTGGCCGTTGTTCCTTCGTGTTGCCTTTCGACCCTTCGCTTATAGCTGTAGCCCCTTCGCGTGCCGAGTACTTGTTGCTGGATCCCCAACATTAGCCCTCAACTGGTGAAGTGCCTTGTGTAACGAGGACCTGAAACAGTTATACGTATTTCCGCAACAAGTCAAATCGTCACGCATATTTTCGAGGTGTCTATCTTATTTTTACTGTTTGATCTACGTGTTGACTCGTTTCCCAGGGTGCTTTTCGTCTATAAAAGGAGTGCCGTGTTTGAGTCCTCTTTTTTTACTGCGATAGACCCTTTCCCTTTGGTTCCTTCGCTTAGCCTCTGCCCTCTTCGCTTGGATTCACTTGTCTCTGCGAAGATGCCTCCCACGGTCGCTTTGCTTGAGAGAGAATGGAATGACACTTTTGGTCACTCCGAATGCACAGATGCTTACCTTGATGACAATTTGACCTCTAATTTTGGGCCTAGGGCCTCAGCTCGTTCTCCTGGATCTATCCTGGTTCCAAGACCTTCGGCTGGCGAAGCCGTTGTCTTCCTTGAGTACTTCAAGTATGGGCTTCGGGTACCTGCACATCCTTTTGTCGCTCAGGTTCTGAAGGCTTTTCAGCTGGAGATTCATCAGCTTACTCCAAATGCTATTGCGAAGCTTGGCATTTACGTATGGGCATGTAAATCCCAAGGCTTTGAACCCAGTGTATCCGCCTTTGCTTTCACCCATCAAGTCCACTTTCAACCTACCTCGAAGGTGAGATCGGACAGCTTTGGAGTGATCAACTTCATTCACGCTAATCCGAAGAATGTCCCAGCATTTGGACAAGCAATCAAAGTGACATCTCACTGGGAGCGTGTTGACGGTCGTTACGGACCAATTTCGACCGTCAACTAGCTCAATAAACAAGAAGGATTGGACATTCTTTACATACACTTTATTTAAGAATAACCTATTTCCACATGTACCTCTAGATTTTAGTGTGCAGGTGGAATAAGGGAGAAATCCAGGTGAAATCATGCCCCAAGGCGACGAATCAACACTTCTACAAAACAACGTTCGCCGCGGGAATACAATTCCAAGACAAAAGGCCAAATCTCGTCAAAGTCCAACACAACTAAGGCCAAATGCACCTGGAACAGGGAAGTAAACCCAGAGGGGGAGCCACCTGCCAAAGCCCAGCCCAGGAGGGGCCAGGCACAGGTCGGCCGACCCCCCCTGGCCAGGTCGGCCGACCTGGCAGGGTGGCCCCCTGGGCCCATCTTTCTGTGGCAGTTTGTAACCGACCTCTGGAGGTCGGTTCCCCCTGCATTAAATGCCACCGACCTCGGGAACCGCCTCAAAGTTGCCGACCTTCAAGGACTATATAAGGAGGGGTACCCCCCTCCTTCCAAGACACACAATACACAAGGATCATTCCCTCCTCCTCACACTAGAGCTAGAGGCAATTCTAGGTAGTGCTAGGCTGAGTAGTGGGCTGCCCTATTGCTCCCAAAGTCTTGTGGAGAATTGGGTAGCGCTCTTGTATCCTTTTTCTCTCTCTTTGTAAGACTTGTTATTTAATCTATGGAATACAAGTATTCATATAGTTGTTATGAGCTTGCTAGTTCTATCATGATCTTGTATGCTCGTTCATCGTTCGTTCTTCGTTCGTTCATACTCGATCATCGATTATTCTTGAACTTGCTTAATCGTTCATCGTTCGTCGCTCGTTCTTGAGCGACGAACGCTTATGCATGACTTAGTGCTAGCTTTGATCCCTTTTATCTAGTTTATGCTAGTTAGGCCAGATGTTCTCCTGTTTAGGCATCGGGCTCATTGTCCTGCAAAGGTGCTCTAGATTTATCACCCCGTCGATCCGAAGGGTTGGGGGTGCCTCGAGGGATCTAGAGTCGTGGTTAGTAACGCCGGCATGGTGCCGGGGTAGTCTATCCACCCTTGGGTATGTGCGTGTCCCACGGTTTGTAGAGGTAGGTGGCAGGAAGTGACAGCCCTGTCCATCCAAAGGAACCCTCCACGTTCGGGCACGGCATAGGAGTACGTAAATAGGCCGGAGTCGCGAGGCAGACCTTGCGTATGCCGGATCTCCCGATGTTGCCTAGGCATTAGACGCTTGCTTGTGCTTGCATGACGCTAGATGATAGGTAGAGCTTATGCACGCTATATGAATGTTGTACCTTTGGAGTAGTAGCTCGCTAGTCTAACTTAGCATTGCTTAGGATTGTCTCTCGCCTTTTATTAGAGAGAGTGGAATGCCTTCGTGTGTGTCACACTATCCTTATTATTATTAAACCTTACCCCTGCATTGGAATGTGGTTATATCATCTATCATTTGTAACACCATGAACATAAGTACTCTTGTCAACCATGTCTTCCTTTGGGAAAATATAAATACGATACCCTGGAATACTCTCGGGTGAAATGCTACAACGGGTTATCCGTCCGCTTGCGGATATTCTATTTAACATGACAAACCTCATAATTCATATCTAGTACTTGTTACTAGTTGTGGATTATTTGGTTAAATAGTGCAAGTGAACAATTCCATAACCCCCGGCGTCTCCCCGCGGTCGCGTGTTTCCCGCGTGACCGTAAGAGACGCCAACAGAGCGCTATTGGTTTTACATTAAATTTAGCGAAGGATCTGAGATTATCAGCTCCATGGATCCTCCTAAATGGTTGATCCAAGTTGATGTTGATCATGATGATGATTTCGAAGGTTGTATTGATTCCCTTCGCAAGATCAGGCCCCTTTTGAGCTGCCGGGACCTCGTGGAGGAGTATATTTCTGCGGGAGTTGATCCCCTTCGACCCAGCTGGGATCTTCAGTTTGTTGAGGATTTATACGCAAATGGCCTCCGCAAATATGTGTTAGCCAGCGATGCTATCTCTGTTCCTGAGGTTGAGGAGTTAGCGAAGGATATAGTTGGGCCTTATATTGATAAAGAAGAAGCTGGTCGCCGAGAAGCTGGCATTCTGGCTCGTTTCAACCGTTCCTTCGCAGCTCGGGATTAGCCCTATGAAGATTATGGAGCTCCTGTCCCAAAGCGGAAAAGGAGTTCGAAGGCTACAGTTTCCGAAGAACCAGAGCCTTCGAGGAAGCGCCATCGCAAGAATGCTCCAGGTCCTACTCGTAAACACCTTCGCAAGGCGGCTTTGAATGTAGATCCTATTAGTGTTGCTCCTGCCCGAGGCTCTGTTGATAACGAAAGCTCTCCGGGTGATCATTCTAGTGAAGATTGCTCATCTGAGGAAGATCCCTTCTGTGAACTTCCTCGCTGTCGTATTTCAGAAGACGATGACCCCATTGAGTTTGCTCTTGATACTGATTACGAAGGTCATGGGCTTCCTTCGCTTACCCCTTCGGAGGTCTTTCCTAGTGCTGCACTTATGGGAGACGTTGAAATGGTTCTTCCCGATATTTTGTTTGCGAAGGAAAGAAAGCGGCTTTCTGGAGTTCACTCTGGTCGTTTGTTTCAGGCGCTTTTTGCTAACCAAGTCAAGGTTAACCCTTCTTTTTTTATTATATTTTAACTGACCATTTTGGATGAAAGTTTTTGTTTGATATCATTTTTTCTTCTTTCAGGCATTTCCTGTCTTTGGTGCCATCGAAGACCAGTTTTTCCATTTTCGCAACCGCCTTCGCCATTATAAGCAGAGGTTTCGTGATACGAGGAGTGAACTCCGGGAGAAGGACTATGAAGAGAGGAAGGTTTCCTAATCTCTTTTCAAGGCTTGTAAAGACTTGAGGGATTGGCTTTTGTATCTTGGAGGCGAAGTGCAAGACTTTCCTCTGCCGAACGCTTCGAACAGGGAGTTTGCTGAATGGATTTCTGCAAATTCTTCTTTTGCGAAGTCCACAGCAGAGAACTTTGGAGTCTTAGTTGGAGCTGCCGGTATCGAGGAAGCCTTCGCTCAGCTGAGCTTGTCTGGCGGGAGCGTGGACCCAATTTTGGATGAAGGCTTTTCTCCTGCTGAGGAACTTCCAGATCCTTTTCCTGATGAGGCGTGAAGCTCTTTTTTCAAGATGGCTCCGCACTGGCAAGAAGTTGGATCTGGGCGCGTTTCTTCTTTTGTTGAGAAGTTTAGAGAGAACCAAAACTCAGCGGCTTCGGATGACGCCGCTGATGATGTTCCGGAGGAGTAACTTTGCTCTTACTTGGGAACTTTTTGTGTTGTAAATATATTTGTAATTTAATCGAAGGTACTTCTTTAACTTATGCGAAGGCTCATTCGATTAATATATTGTCTTGACCTTTCTGGTCTTAATGCGATGTCTGAAGTATCCTTTTCTTTTGATATTTCATTTTCGCACTTATTTTCTTTTGAGAATTTGTTTGGTCGAAACCTTCGTCTTTCGAAGGCTCCTACCTGTATAGGAGAACGTCTTTCTATTTATACGTTGCTCGCTTTCTGTCCTTTGTGGACGAAGCTTTAGGGCTAACTGGCCCTTCGCCTGATCTTCTAATTCCCGTTCTTTGGGAATTTAAAGATTTTTTTTCTTCCCTTTTTGGACGATGTCGAAGGTCATAAGCTCTTCGTTTTGATCCTTCGATTGATCCTTTTAATTCCCGTTCTTTGGGAATTTTCGGATGTTTTTCTGTCCTTTCGGACGATGTCGAAGGTCAAAAGTTTTACTTTTGACCCTTCGATTTAATATTGCTGTGAATCTTTGGACTTTTTCAGGGAGAGAAAAATTTTTATTCCTCGGTCCTGCCTCGTTAAAAACCTTGCCTCCTGCGAAGGGGTTCCCCATGCAAGGAAAAGAGTACAGGCCGGCTGTTTTTTCTTTTACACATAGTACTTTTTCAATTTCTCCACATTCCAAGTGTGGCTCACATCTTCTCCTTCGGAAGACAACAGTCTGAAAGCTCTTTCGTTGACGGTTGCCTTCGCTATGAAAGGCCCTTCCCACTTGCTCTGTAGTTTTTCTACAGTTTCTTCATTACGCTTTTTCCGAAGCACCAAGTCACCATCTTTTATTCCCTTCGATTTTATGCTTTTGTTTTTCCACCTTTTGGTTTCTTCTTCATATCTTTGTAGATTAAGTACTGCTTCGTTGCGAAGTTCCTCCAAGTTATCTTTTGAAGTCAAGGATGCTTCGTATGAGTTTTCTGCTAGGCTTCGCAGAGACTTGTTTTCTATTTCTTCTGGTGTCATCGCTTCTTCACCGAAGAGTAGCTTGAAAGGACTAAAACCAGTTGACCTTGATGGCGTGGTTCTTAATGACCATAGAACTGAATGGAGCTCTTCCGGCCACTTTCCTTTTTTGATGTTCAAGAGCCTTTTCTCGACTGCCAAAAATATTCTTTTGTTCACATTTTCAACTGCTCCATTTGTTTGAGGGTGGTATAATGATGCGAAGCGAAGGTTTATACCCAGTGATTCGCAGAAGTCAATGAATTGTTGACTGTCGAATTGTTTTCCATTGTCAACCACCAATTTCCTTGGAACTCCGTATCTGCAGATTATAGCTTGCCATACGAATTTTTTCATATTTTCCGAAGTGATCGAGGCTACCGCCCTGAATTCAATCCACTTCGAGAAATAGTCTATTGCAACGAAGGTGTATTGAAGGTTCCCTGGTGCCGCTGGTAATTTCCCAACTATGTCTATGTCCCATTGGTAAAATGACCATATGGGCTGCATTAACTGTACCTCTGCTGCTAGGCTTCGCTGATGTTTGGCGAAGAATTGGCATTCATTACATTTCCTTACTATTTCCTCGGCATCTTTTGCTGCTATTGGCCAATAAAATCCCATTATGTAGACCTTCGCTACTAAGGGTCTTGATGCGATGTGAGATCCGCACATGCCTGAGTGTACATCCTGAAGCATTCGTTTGCCATCTTCCAGAAGGATGAATCGTAGCCATGCCTGACATACTCCTCCTTTGTAGAGCTGGCTACGATTAATTTATAGTTTCTTGCTTTTTGCGCTATTCTCTTCGCTTTAGCCTCGTATTGGGCTTCGTACTGATTGTTTAAGTGAGCTATTATTGGAGCTCTCCAATCTTCCCATAGCTGGAAGAGATGGTGTACTTTTCTTTTGGACTCTTCTGACGTTGAACCGTTCAAGACCTCAAAGAAGACGTATGGGGGGAGGCCTTCGCCTATTGCAGCAGCCTTCGCGAGAGCATCTGCCTCTTTATTTAGATTTCTCCTTAAGCTCTTGATAGTGAAGCCCTTGAAGTATTTTTGCATTTTAGTCACTGCCTTGTGGTACTTGATGAGTTCTGGATCTCGTGCTTGATAATTATTTTCTACTTGATTGGCTACGACTTCAGAGTCTGTACTGATAAGGACCCTTCTTGCTCCAAGGGCCTTCGCTTTGCGAAGCCCTAGTAACACTCCTTCGTACTCTGCTATATTGTTGGTTGAATGAAACTCCAGCTTGACAGCATATCTTAACTTGATTCCTGACGGCGAAGTTATTATCGCTGAAGCCCCGGCACCTTTTGCACCCCATGCTCCATCGGTGAATATTGTCCATAGTGACTCTGTCATTGTTATGGATGCTTCGGGAGTTTCGGGTGTCCACTCCGCTATGAAGTCCGCCAGAGCCGCTGCCTCGATGGCTGTTCTTGCTCTGAATTCGATGTCGAATGGTGCCAATTATGCTGACCATTTCCCGATTCGCCCTATTGCTTCTCCGCTTCGCAGGGTGTCTCGAAGGGGAAAGGAAGTTGGTATTATTATTTTCCTGTCGCTGAAGTAGTGCTTCAATTTCCTTGAAGACATGACTACTGTGTACGCCATTTTTCTATTTCTGAATATAGTAACTTTGCTCCTGATAAGGCTTCGGACACGAAGTACACCGGCCTTTGGCTTTTGTCTTTGCTCGCCTCATGCACCAATGCTGCACTTACTGCTGTTGACGAAGCTGCGATATACAATAATAGATCTTCGCCTTGCTTTGGGCTGGCTAAGGTTGTGAGATCAATGAGAGCTTTCTTGATACTGTCGAAGGCTTCTTTTTGTTCGTCTCCCCATTGGAATTTCTCCTTCGCCCGTAGTTCCTTGAAAATAGGGCCACTTCGCTCTGCTAGTTTTGGGATGAACCTGCTCAAAGAGTTTAACCTTCCTGCAAGCCTTTGAACATCCTTTAGATACCTGGGCGGTGCTAGTCCTTGAATGGCTTCGATCTTTTTCTTATTTGCTTCTATGCCTCGCTGTGATACCATGAAGTCTAGTAACTTTCCTGCTTCAACTGCGAAGGCGCATTTTGCTGGGTTGAGCTTGAGGTTATGCTTCCTCAGGTTTTTGAAAGTTTCGTCTAGATCTCTTAAATGATCTGCCCTTTCTACTGTCGTTATGACTATGTCATCTACAACATTTCTTCCTAATTGGCCTTTGAAAATCTCTTTAACTAGCCTTGCAAACGTCGCTCCTGCATTGCGAAGGCCGAATGGCATCCTGATGAAGCAAAGAGTTCCATCATGTGTGATGAAAGCTGTTTTTTCCTCGTCTCCTTTTGCCATATGTATCTGATGATATCCCGAGTAAGCGTCTAAGAAGCTTAGCAGCTGACATCCGGCTACTGAGTTTGTTATTGTATCTATTCGGTCCAGAGGAAAATTATCCGTCGGGCAGGCCTTGTTTAGTCTTGTGAAATTGATGCACATCCTCCATTCTCCTGTCTTCTTTTTTACTAGTACCACGTTCGAGAGCCAACTTGAATGGATAGTTGATCTTATGACTCCTGCTTTTAGCAACTTGGTTACCTCGACCTTTGCAGTGGCTTTCTTCTCATCGAATACCTTTCTGATTTTGTCTACGAAGGGCCTTATCCTTGGATTTACTTTCAGCTCATGCTGTATTGTTTCTCTTTTGATCCCTGTAACATCCTGAGGCGACCATGCGAAGACATCAGCATTGTCTTTCAGAAATCTGATCAACTGTTCCCTCTCGCTTGCGGAGAGGTTTTCCCTATCTTGACTGTCCTTTCTGGCTTTTTTGGCCATAGTATAACCTGCTCTATTTCGCTCGAAGGCTCAAGTTTTGCTTGTTCCCCCTTTGCTTGGTTGTCCTCTTGAGCGTCCTTTTTGACTGCTCGTTTTTCAGCTTCACCTTCTTGATGCCTAATTGGGTTGCAATATATGTTTATGATGCCCGTCTCCGAAGGGATCTTCATTGTTAGGTAATTGTGATGTATTGCCGCCCCGAAGGATGTTAAGAATTGCTTTCCGAGTATAGCATTGTACTGACTTTCAAAATCCATAATTAGGAAGCTTGTTTCTTGAGCTGTTGACTTCTCTCCATCTTCGAATGTCATCCTCATTGTTATGTTTCCTATTGAGGTTGCTTCTTCTTCGCCGAAGGCCTTGAGTGTTGTCTTTTCGGCATTTGTGTAGCCATCAATTTTCATGCGTCTTAGTGCGTCTTTGAAGATGATGTTCACTGGGCTTTTGTTGTTGATTAGGATTCTGTGTACTAGGAACCCTTCGATGTCTGTTTTGATTACGAAGGCATCTGTGTGCGGGTAGTCAGCGACTTTGATGTCTTCTGAGGTGCATCGGATAACCGATTGTTTCTATTCTGGACTTCCTGTTCTTGCCCTCGCGGTCTTTGTAGGGTGATATTCTTGTTTTCTCTTCATCGTGGGTTCGATCCACGGACGACGCCAAATGTTGGGGGATCGAAGGTCTTGATCAACTCGGCGAAGCCCTCCAATGATAAGTGTATGGTGATTGCGTCCTTGCGAAGCCCTCCTGGCGTCTTCAGCGCTCAGATTGCTCCTAGCGAAGCCTTTTCAACACTTCAAAGTCCTCGTGCTCCTTGGCGAAGCCCTTCTGAAATGTCCGCGATGCTGGACAAAGTTCAACTGCCCAGGCTGTTCCTCGGGTCTTACGTTATGCGTTGTTCCGAAGCCCTCAATCGTCCGCGGTGCTGGGCGAAGGGGTTGAGGGACGGCAAAGAAAAGTGGACAGAGTAAATGATGTGTCTTTGGTTCGAGGCCCGAAAAACATATGTCATTACGGGGGGTCTTCCCACCATATTTATAGAAAGAGGAAAGGTCAATATTACAGTGGTGCCATTGGGCAATTCTGTTACGTCTTTCGGTCTGGGTCTTTATAGGTGGCTTCGCCGATCTTCTACCCAGGGCTCCTTCGTGTCGCTCCATACCCTTCGCTGGTGGCCGTTGTTCCTTCGTGTTGCCTTTCGACCCTTCGCTTATAGCTGTAGCCCCTTCGCGTGCAGAGTACTTGTTGCTGGATCCCCAACACACATTTCCATCCCCACGATTGGGGGCACCAATGAAACAACAAAAATGAAACTTATTTCCATTGAAAGGTGTTGTTTTAATTTCTTTGATGGTTTCAAATCACTTTATTAGATGACGTGGCATTTTGGAATCAACAAAATGAAATTGACCTTGGACTCGTGTTTGGATCCACCTCCTAAACTTTGATGGCTAATTTTAGTCACTTTGGTTCCAAACATGACATCCTAAAAGTGACTAAACATATAGGCAAAATTTGCACAATGTTGATTCGTAAAAGAGAACTTTGAAAACCGTTGAATGAAACATTGCATTGAGAGTTCGAGGCGAGGTTCCATGCAAACAGCGCTCAGGGGATCAATCAGGTTTTTGACCATGTGCAGTGCTGCACGTCTGTGTGACCTTACCTTGTTCCGATGAGGTATATTTGTGAGCACGGGACTTTCCCGTGAGTGTACCTTTTCCAGTTACTACTACTAGTTTGCAAGCTGGAAGTAATATCGTATGAGGAAAGGCATAGACACATCCAGCTACTCGCGAATGAAATGATAATTGAGAAAGCGTGCAAATTCTCTAACTTATTACACGAACTGGAGCCCAATTCTTTTTCAGTGGTTTGCGTGGGTCTAATTCTCTGAAGTGTACTATGATCGTAGCTCAGACGAACCCCTGAAAGTGTACTATGAAATGTTCCCCTGTATGGGTCTAATTCTCTGAAGTGTACTATGATCGCAGCATCAGACGATCCTGTGATCGAAACCAGACCCATACACGGGAACATTTCAATCTTGATGGTTGGGGATAGGCATGGAAATTTTGGATGGGTTGGAATTGGACACGGTCAGCCAAACACATTCATTACGACTTCCGAGGGAAGGGTCAGCTAAACCCAGCGCTTTATCAAAATCCTGCTAAATACCGTTTTGACAGCCAGCGACTCCCTGGCAAACCCGCAGCAGTGCACCGCCTGCACAAGCACAGGCCACATTATTATTATAAAAACTGGCTCCCTCCGTTGCTCAACCACTCATTCAGTGTCTCGCACTAGAAATCTCAGGCCCCAGCCTAGCCTTTCTTTGCGCCTCCCCGGCATCGAGCTTCAAAGATTTGTGAAAACCCGGTATGCATTTGCTTGCCTATGTTCCATTTCATCCATCGCCTTTAATTACTCGATGTCTTCTTGTTCATCAATTTTATTTTATTATATAGTTTTGCTTTTTTATTTTCTTGATGTCCCCTGCGTTATAGTTTTGCTTGATTTACCGTGCATTATACTTGATGTCTCCTGCATTATAGCTTTGCTTCTGATCTGCATGTAAGCGAACCATGGCTAAGATGAGCAACGGGCCAGCTATGGATCACGCAGTCTCCGACGATGTGAGCACCGTGGCAAAGATCATCGGCACTTTCCAGACGAGTGATGAGGATGATATCAAGGAAAAGCGGTTTGATATTTTCTTGTTTGATCTTTCGATTCCATCCGTCTCCTCCATTGTCGATTTCTTCTTCATGATGAATAATATAGTGTATTTGTTAATCTTGCTTTCAATCTGTATGTAGTTTTTTAGCCATCAAGAGGAACGCTGAAGTGTTGAGGGGCATGGCTGAGGATTAGGATGACGACCGGATGAAGAATGCGCGCAAGAAGCTTTTCGAGCAGACCACACTGGCAAGCGAGTCCCTGGGCATGGCCGAAACACGGCTAGAGCTTCTCTGGGACCACATGAAACTTATGACAAAAGCACACAACAAGCTCGACCTCGTGTGGCGTGACCATATGAATGAATTTTATACTAGTAAGCTCATTGTACTTTATTATGATTGTTTATAATAACATGCTCTATTCTAGTTCATTAGTTCGTACTTAAATTTGTTCATTGTTTGATTATGAGTCTGTTCTACTTCATTTGTTCATACTTAAATTTGTTGATTGTTTGATTATGAATATGTTCTACTTCATTTGTTCATACTTAAATTTGTTGATTGCTTGGATCAACCCGCCGCACTTTCCTGTCTTCGTATAGGTGTCACCAAAGCCGTCTCCATCTTCTCCAAGTTTCACAGCGAGGTAGAGAAAGTCAGCGCTGCCATGAAGAAAGTTGCTGCCCCCGAGGAGAAAGACGCTGCCGCCGCCGAGGAGAAAGAAGTTGCCGCCGTGAAGAAAGAAGCTGCCGCTGACGAAGCTGAGCAACGTGAGGCCTAAAACATGGCTGCTTAAGTCGCGGCACAATAGGACGGCGTGGCGAACCATTTCGTATCATGTTACTAAGTAGTGACTAGTAGTATGTAGTTCCACAAGCAGTACTTGTATTTCCAGAACGATGCTAATTTTGTGGCAACCTAATCAATGCTGGTCACTGCCTGCAGTGCTTGAACACCGACCGTTCCTTTTCTGAAGCTGTTCCATGTCAATTCCACGGATGTTCCCGTGTATTCCATGTCAATTCCACGGATGTTCCTGTGTATGGCGTGTCAATTCAGGGATGTTCCCCTGTTTGAGATAGCTGGCCCTTTGTTTCAGCTCGGGAGATTGTGGATTCTGCTTCAGATTTTACTTCTAGAATCGGGACTCAGAGCTGGCCCTTTGTTTCAGCTTGTGCTTTTGGATGTGCAAGATTTCTTTGTTTAGGCCAATTCTTGAAGCCTTGCTACGACACGTTCATCGGATAAACTCTGTTAAACAGTTGGATTGACAGACGAACGATCTAGTAGTAGAGTACCACAATCCAGCAAAAGCTTCAGATTTTACTTTAGATCTAGTCCTGGGGAGATTGTGGATTCTTCTTCAGATTTTACTTCAGATTGTAGAATCGAGACTCAAAGCTGGCCTTTTGTTTCAGCTTGTGCTTTTAGAATCCACAATCCACAATCACAAGGTAATACAAACGCGGGGGGGGGGGGGGGGGGGGGGGGGGGGCATTGTTGTCTCGCCCGAAAGAGCAAAGAGCTATAAAGGGACCGAATCGAAGGTTTGTCATCATCATCACAATTGATTCCTTCTCTGAGAAGCTTTCTCTGCGGCGCAATGATGACAGGGTTGGACGTTTCACGGGAACACACTGTAGTTCCTCGCTAGATAGGTATATTCCATGTCAATTCAATTCCCTTGCATGGTGTGTCAATTCAGGGATGTTCCCTTGCATGGCGTGTCAATTTCTGGGATGTTCCCCTGTATTGCGTGTTTGAGATAGCGAGTCTTCACCTCTGTCCTGTGTTTCGAGGGCAAATGTCCGTGCGACGCGCTGCTGCCGGAGAAGGGAGAATACGGATCAGCTCCGACCGTTCTGTGGGAACCGTAAAGACACTGCGTTGTGCCTCGCTTGACCGGCGTGGTCGTCCAGGGTTCCTATTATAGTATAGTTCGGACCAATCTCGATGCTAGCTCGAGAAAATTTACATTGATGGGGACAAACTCGTGTCGAACTGTTGGATCAAAGACAAACGATCTGGTACCAACGAGTACCGCACTATGGCCATCCAGCAAAGGCTAGTTCTTGGGAGATTGTGGATTCTGCTTCAGATTTTACTCCCTATGTTCTAAAATGTAAGCATTTGTTGACTTTTCAGCATCACGTTTGACCCTTCGTCTTATTCAAAAAAGTTATGAAAATATTATTTATTTTGTTACAATTTGTTTTATCTTTAGACATACTTTAAGTATGACTTATTTATTTTATATTTTCGTACAAAAATTTGAATAAGACGAAGAGTCAAACGTGATGCTGAAAAGTCAACAAATGCTTACATTTTGGAACGGATGTAGTACTTCTAGAATTGAGACTCGAAGCCGGCCCTTTGTTTCAACTTGTGCTTTTGGACGTACAACTCTTTAAATTCGATATTGTAGTTACATATTAACGCTCAAAGTACACCTTTTTTTTCAATGAACCATGGCAGATGCGCTACGCCTCTACCTTTGCATTAAGAATGCTCAAAGTACGACATACATGACTATTTGATGTGCAACCATTGTAATGAATAAAGCAAGGATGTTTCATTCAACTCTAGCAAGAACTCGAGACTGGAGAAGACATGCCGCGATACTCGTCGCCTGCATGCTTATGTTCCTTTGCTGCTGTCTTCTCGCCCACCACAAGACGACCTCGAGGCTCAATGTTGTCCCTTTGTTAACTGTGGTGAACACGGGAACATCTTTGCAGTGAAGTCATGCAGCTCATGCCAGCAGCATTGCCCAGATCGTCTCGTGTTTAAACACCTGCCACCAGGGATTGTCCGTGCCTGCGTTCTCGCAAGAGTGTCATGCAGCTTACCGCGACTATAGGTCCACGCAGACTCTGCAACATCCACAAACTAGGAAATCATACCCTTCACAGCCCCCCGGACAGTCCTTACTCCATTCATGGGTCTCGATTCTACAATAAGTAGAATCTGAAGCAGAATCCACAATCTCCCCAGGATTAGATCTGAAGTAAATCTGAAACTTTTGCTGGATTGTGGTACTCGATGCTACTAGATTGTTTGTCCGTCGATCCAATGTTAACACTAGTTTATCCAGTGAATGTATCGTAGCAAAGCTTCAAGATTGGTCTAAACAAAGAAATCTTGCACATCCAAAAGCGCAAGCTGAAACATTCAGAAGTAAATCTGAAGCAGAATCCATAATCTCACAAGAACTAGCTATTGTTGGATGGCGGTAGTGCAGTACTCGTTGGTACCAGATCGTTTGTCTCTGATCCAACAGTTCGACACGAGTTTATCCGTGAATGTAAATTGCTCAGGCAAACATCGAGATTGGTCCGAACTAGGGAACCCTGTGTTGGTATTTCTTACGTCACAGACAAATCCGCAAGCGCACGGAATACCGTTGTAGCACTTCACCCGTGAGTATTCAAGGGTATCGTTATTTATATTTTCCCAAAGGAACGGTGTGTGATTATCTTCTAGTCTAATTAGTCCAAGGACACGAAGAAGAGCGGTAGATTTGGGTAGAGAGGATTCCTATGGATGAGTTTCTTAGCAAAAGATAAATCCTGTCTCTAATTGCTTACTTCGAGCGCCGGCTTAGGCTTTGGTCTGCCAAGCCACTCCGGCTTATAGCTCTACTATGTACCCGAACGTGGAGGGTTCCTTTGGATGGACAGGGCTGTCACTTCCTGCCACCTACCTCTACAAACCGTGGAGCACACAGCGGACAAAGGCGACTTCCAGCCTAGACACCACGTCTATGCTATCGATCACTACTCTAGCCCCGGCCTGGTACCAATTTGGAAGACTAGAGCACTCCTTGCGGAGCGATGATCCCGTAAACAAGTAAAGAAAGAACTTAATCTAAACACTAAGTACACAATCCAATAGGAGATCAAGAATACTTACTTATGATGAAGATGAACGAACAATGAATGACGAATGAACAATGAACGAACGACGAACGATGAACGAACGATGAACAATCGATGAACGAACGACGAACAATGACTATTATAAAGAAGTATTCTCAAAGATACAAGATTGGGGCTAAGTCCTCACAAAGGGAGGACTACCCTTCTCCTCTACCCTACTCTCTCCCTACTCTACTAGTATACAAGGGGCTCTAGGCCCTTGGGAGTGGAATGAGGCTCTCCTTCTTGTGTGTTTTGGAGGGGAGGGGGTACCCCTTTATTTATAGGCCATAGTAGGTCGGTTTGGGGGGCCTCCACCGCCTTGGTGCATTGATTGCAGGTGGAACCGACCTCAGGAAGGCGGTGGGAAGCTTCCATAACAAGATGAGCCATAAAGGCCTCAATATTGGGTCGGCCGACCTGCCCTTTTGGGGTCGGCCGACCTGCCTTCTCCACCTCTTGCCTTCCCTCTTCTCTGGAATATCCTCTGGAGTATCCTCTCCTTGATTCTGGTGGATTTTCGTTGATATGATTCTGATATGTACCCTTGATATGATTTGATATGATTTGGCATTGATTGAGGGTCCATATCTCTTTCCCATTATTGAGGATCTCCAGGATATGATCTTGATTCATATCTTATTGATATTTATCTTGATTTTGGGCTCTGGACAGATATCTTTATTCCGGGGAAAAATCCGCTAAATGCGAAGTGTCTTTGCGGTTCCCACAGAGCAGTCGGAGCTGATATGTATTCTCCGGCAGCAGCGCGTCGTAGGCTCATAGCTAAAACCAGACATTTGCCCTCGAAACACCAGACAAAGGTGAAGACTCGCTATCTCAAACATACTAGGAACATCCATGAATTGACACGCCATACCCGGGAACATCCCCGGATTTGACACGGAATACATCCCAAGAATTGACATCCCTTGAATAGGGGCGGGAACATCTGAGATACAACTCTTTAAATTCGATATTGTAGTTACATATAAATGCTCAAAGTACAATTTTTTTCGATGAACCATGGCAGATGCTCTGCCTTTGCATTAACAATGCTCAAAGTACAACATACATAAACTCTAGCAAGAACTCGAGACTGGAAAAGACGTTCTCCTCGACCTGCCTCAGCTTCGACAAGGTCGACCACCGCTTCACGAAGCAAAGAAATCCACCACCAAGCGCGACGTGCACGAGGTCCTCGGCGTGCCGCTCGGAACCGACAAGGAAGCGGTGAAGCGAGGTCGCCCAAGAAGCTGCTTCCATTCCAACTCAGGGAAGCGGGGGAAGCGAGGTCGCCCACAGCCGAGGGAAGAGAAAGAGAGGCTCTCTACTCCAATTTGTTGGTCTAAACTTTCCAACATGGACAGTTCCAACCGAACAAAATGAGGCGTGAAAGGACCAATATTCCAGTGCGATATTCCATGCCTACGAGATATCCAGAAATCCACATTGAGTGATTTGGTGGCGGACATTTCGCCTGTGTGTCTCTTCTCTGTATGAGAAGTTTGCAAAGACCTAACCAAATGATTGCCCGACGGCTGTGTAGAGTGAGGTAGACCCATGAATGGAGCAGGGACTGTCCGGGTGGCTGTGAAGGGTATGATTTCCTAGTTTATGTATGCTGCAGCGTCTGGGTTGACCTTTATAGTCGGGGTAAACTGCTGGACACTCCCTGATGCAAGAAAGCAAGCACTGGACAATCCCCTGTGGTAGGTGTTTAAACAGGAGATGATCCCTTGTTGCTGGCATGAGCTGCATCACTTCACTGCAATAAGCGTTTGGTTGCCTGCATGAGCGGATGCAACAACCTGCATTAGTGGATGTAAAATTATATGCCCTCATCCTTGCTCGGTGGGTACGCTCATGCAGAGTCGTCAGTCTCCACTCAGATGCAGGCAGCGGATGCATTGCATATGTTTCGGGCCCACTGGTCAGTCACATATTCTTTTTTTTCCTCTTTTTGTGGGGGCGAGGGCGTCAGTCTAGTCACTTGCATCCTCCCATGCAGTCAACCGAATCATCTTCACAAGATTCACTGCCTCTGCTCATCCAACCAATCAAAGACTCTCATTTTCACAGTTATTGCATCCTCAGCCTGCAGGAACTAGGAATATGATGCAGCTCTACAAATGCTTAGCGAGCAACCGCATATCCTGTAAACAATGGATAGGATTCGTGGCGTTGACAAATATTTTTTTTGTTGAATCAAACCTTGACAAATACTAGTAGCGGTCGCAAAAGTGTGTTGACAAGAAATGCAATCGTGACTTATTAGTTACTGTAGCCAATACAGTGTGTAGTTCTACTATTAGTATATAAAAGCACGTGTAATGTCTATTTTGTTTTTAGGAGAATCATGTAATGTCTAGTGAAAGGATGGATAGTCAACCGGTTAGTGACGAACCGGCCCAAATTTTGGCCGCCCGCTCAAACTGGCTGCTGGGCAGCGCGCGCTGGGCTTTCGAAATTTGATCGCGGAGGAGCATAATGAGGAAATGTTAGTTTTGTCCTTGTCCTTTCGAGTAGTTTCCGATCGCAGCTAAGGGTACTTTCAGAAAGTACCTCGGGCTGCTCTTAAAATATCCCTATTCTTCTCCTCAACAGAGCTATCCCCATTATTCCCCCCAAAAAAAGAAGAAAAAACCAGCCATCCCAACCATAATCCTCTTCTCGTCGCACCCACCATTGCTGGATTCCCCAACTATACTCTTACTCGCTTCATTCGCCGCCCCGTACTCCCCAGTCGCCCATTCCTGATTCTCCCCGCCGTTTTGCCGGCCCTCTTCTTCCCGGAGCGGAAGCATAAAGGTACTTGTGTTCCCCTTCGTTGGCCCCAACGAAACACTTGATAGTTGATACTCCTTTAGTTTGTCTGTTACTGTTTTTGCGATGCGGTGACTGTTTTTGTCATTGTTTTTTACCATGTTTGGTTAGTCCATTCCATTCAGATGCCGTGCAATGATGAGTTCATAAGTATGTAGCTTGTATTTGTTGAGCTACAGATCCAGAAAAATGCACGGATCTGGAGCAGTGAATGGGTTCAGGGCATGCGGTTGCCTGATATCGTCACTTATGCTGTGACTTAAAATGTAGGTTAAATCTTCGGATCTAGAGCGGTGAATGGGTTCAGGGTATCTGGAGCCTGGATTAGCTTATTGCACCCTAAATTAAACTCTATTTCTTTCCTGCTTAAATGAAAGAGCAATGCTTCTCATTGTTTGAAAAAGAATCTTTTTGCACAACACAGCACAATTATTCATCAAACTGCACCGCAACCCCAAATAATCTGTATTAACTTAAGTATTTAAAGGTTATTGCACAAAGAGAACAGCTATATTATACTTGATGATTAGGCCAGTCTCAATGGGGCCTCTCATTGCACTCTTTTCAAGACTAGTTTTAGGAAAGGGAGCCAGCTTTCTTTCATTTCAATGAAAGACCTCTCACAAAATATGAAAGTTTCTCATCTCTCTCATCATAATTAACTTACCAAATCAGCAAAAGATGCACACATGGCATAGAATTTAATGCAAATGAAAGGCCTCATTGAGACTGGCCTTATGCTTCTGAATGTTTTCATGAAAATGCACTACGACCCCAATTAATCTGTATTAACTTGAGTACCATTTAAAGCTTACTGCACACGTGAGTACAGCTACATACTTTGATGATTACATTCATTTGATTTCGCTTCTATATGCATGTGAAAGGAACAATTCAAAGCGACCTACTAGCTGGAGACCTGTTGGAGATGTTGTCAAGCCCATTCCGGAAGGTATCACAACGTCAAATTGCCTCAATTTTATATTTTATGAACACTACTAATCTGATTTGGCTTCTTTCTTTGTAAAGAATACTGCACCATGTGGAGTGACAATACAACAGAAGAGTGAGCAGGTCAAATCTACAGGATCTCAGTGCTACATCTCCGTGCCTCAGATAACCAATCACGAAAACTTCACTTCTTTTGTCGTTGCAAGCTTACCATTTACTCTCTTTTTTTCCCAAATCTTTCCAGAAGATAAAGATGCATCGGGCTGCGGAGGTGACAGGATCTGTCATTATTAAGGATAGCCAGGCACCTTCCGTAAGTCCTTGTCCCATTTTATCTCCTGGCTTTTTTTTTTCAAATTTGTTGTTGTGGGATAATAAAACATGACAATTCAAGTAACAAAATTAGTACAACAACATGAGTTCATGAGTTCTTTTTTAGGCAATTTTGTTTTTTCCCTTTGGCAAACAATTGATCGAGGATCATTCTGGATCCCCATTGTCATGAGTGGTGTTGATTGAATTAAAATTGACCGTCTTTACGGCGAAATTTTTCCACAAAGCTGTATATATGTTTGTACGGATTGTTGGTTTGTTTATATTTGTCGTTTTGGTCATACAGTATGTAGCAGTCTCTACTATATTATGCATTCGAAGAAAACAATGTCACAATATTTGCTACAAATGTGTACAGGTTGTGCATCACCATGAAGAGAAAGAGCCTATCTCACCCAAAATTTCTTTGCATTCGCAAGATTCTACAGTGAGTGTTACTTACAGTACTCCAGACAATGCAATCAGTTTGTTCTACTTGGACCTAATTCTACTTCCTTTTTGCCTGTCCAGGTCTCACAAGTTCCAAAGGGGAGAGGGCGAAAGCCGGAGATAGCAGGTATATTGTTTTCCTCTCTAGCATAAGTTTCCTCATAGTTGTATATACATTGTAGGGGATCTTGGTTTGTTTTGATCTGTTGTTTTGGGCATTCAACAGGCAAGGATGAAGACTCAGTTGAGGAAGATCGGGCGTATCCTTCACTATGTAATTGGTACAGAGATGAAGACTCAGATGAGGAAGGTCGGGTGTCTCTTTCATGCTATAATTGGTACAAGGATTGAGACTCAGATGAGGAAGGTTGGGTGTCTCCTTCACGCTTTAATTGGTACAAGGATTAACAGCCTACGAGAAAATAAGCAGAAGGCTTAGTTGACGAAGGCCAGGTGCATCCTTTTGCTGACCTGTGTGTTGTGTTTGAGGGGCACCATTTTGTAATGTGGCAGTATTTTGGGATCTGGCTGGAATGTGTGGAATTGTGGCCTAGTTTCTGTGCTGTCCATGCTGAACTTTGGCATGTCTGCATGAGAATACATTTGGTTTATGTCATGTATAGTTGATTAATATATATATAATTATGATTTTTTTTAGGATCTGTTAATTATGATTTGTGTAAATGGGTCAAGCCCAGCCTGAAAAGGGCCCGCGAACAGCCTTTTATAAGCTGGAAAACGATTTGTGACGAATCAAATATGGACCAAAACGGGCCGGGCATGTTTAGCGGTAGGCCCACTATTGGCCTTTTTTGACGAAATATATGGGTCCGGCCCATCTGGAAACTAGCCGGACCCACGACGGTGGGACCCACAACCATGCGGGCCCCACGGTGGTGGGACCCACAACCAGCCCAACTTGGGTGGGACCCACAACCAACCCAACCCGGGTGGGACCCACCGTGGGCTGAAAGTGTTGGAAGCCCACTAAGAAGTGGGCCCCGGCCCATCAAAGGTGGGCCTTCCATTCCGTACAGCCTAGCTAAAGTTGGACCCATAACAGGCCGAAAGCTGCCACGTCAGATGCCATGTCGGATGCCACGTTGTGTGCCACGGGGATCACGCAAACAGTACTATTCAGCCGGGAATGGGCAGGCTGAGTGCAAAAAGGTCATAAATCACGACTGGCCACGCTCGACTGCTAACGGATCCTAAAAGGTCATATATCGCGATTTATGACGAAAATTTCGTCACTACAAGCAGTCGGTGACGCGTTAAAAACGTCATTAATCAGCATATCTGTTCTAGTGCATCGTGGCAGTATACGTATACAAAGTACCGTATCATACCCTTGCTGCCCAGGCTGGCTGCCCGAACAGTGAAAACGTCGTAAATCACGACTGACCATGCTCGACTGCTGACGGTCCCTAAAAGGTCATAAATCACGATTTATGACGAAAAATTCGTCACTACAAGCAGTCGATGACGCGTTTAAGACGTCACTAATCAGCATATTTGTTCTAGTATTAAGAATGGCCTACCCAAGATGAGCGGGGTCTTGTTGTCCACTTCCATGTCCAAAATGATGAAGTCGACGGGTATGAAGAAGTTCCTAATCTTGACGGGGATATCCTTGGTGATTCCGGCAGGGTACCGCACGGATTGGTCCGCAAGCTGCAAGCACATGGCCGTAGGGGCATGGGTTGTATAATTAAGTTGATCAAAAACTACCTTCAGCATGACGCTCACGCTTGCTCCCAAATCGCAGAGAGCGTGCTCGAAGCGGTGCTGCCCAATAGAACACGAAATTGTGGGGCAGTTAGCGTCTTTCTTCTTTTCCGGAATTGAGTTTAGGATGCCGGCACTACATCCCTCCGTGAGCTTCACCACTTCGGTCGCGGGCAATGAGCGTTTGTTGAGGAGGATGTCCTTTAAGAACTTGGCGTAGGTAGGGACCTGCATCGCATCAAGTAGTGGAATATTGACATATAATTTTTGAATTACCTCCACAAACTTGCCGAATTGCTCATTGACGGTTGGCTTGTGGTTCCTTCGGGGGAACGGCAGGATTGTAGTGTCGTAGTACTCGCGCGGTGCCGTTTTAGGCATGGGCACTTCTTCTGGCACCTCCTCTTCTTCTTCCTCTGCCGTGACCTCAACCTCCTTCTCCTTCTCCTTCTCCTTTGCCTTCTCCTTGGTCGCCACCCTTGGTCGCGGTGGATCTTGCATCTTCTTCCCTGACCTGGTTTCCACCACACTAACATGTTCCTTTGGGTTTGCTTCCGGTTGGCCCGGAAGTTTCCCCGATATTATGCGTGGAAGTGATGCAGCAATTTGTGCGATTTGTGTCTCACGCATCTTAGTGTGGCTAAGCTGACTTTGGAGAGTTGAAGAAAGAGCATCGAGCTTATTATCTAGGTTCTCTAAGATTTTATCATTAACATAGAACTTCTTGCTAATGCTTTCATTAATTTTAGCTTGGCCTAGAACAAGTTCTTTAAGGTTTGGTTCAGCGGAATTGCGAGAGACGAAATTGTTGTTACCTTGGCCGCGATTGTCGAAGTTGAAGTTCGGGCGTGTGTTCCATCCTTGTGCGAAGTTGTCGCAGGGACGGAAACCTCCATTGCCGTTGTTGTTGCCGACAAAGTTGGCCTCCTCGTCCCTTGTTTCGGGGTAGGCAGCCCCGGAATGTCCCGTGTTGCCGCACACTTTGCACGTCATCTTCGAGTCGAGGACTTGCCACGACTTTTGGCTTTCTACCTTCTTCAAGAGAAGGTCCATCTTGGCTGCTAGCATGTTGAGGGTGTCGACTTGGTGTACGCCGTGTGTACGGGGCTGTGGGGCTGGGCGTTCACGCTCATTCTCGTACCCTTGGTTGGATGTCATCTTCTCAAGCAATTCTCTTGCCGCAGGGACGATGAGAAAAGTGAATGTGCCTCCCGCTGCAGCGTCAAGGTGTTCGCAGTAGTTCCGCAGCAGCCTGTTGTAGAAGCTTTGAATGCACATCCACTCTTCCATGCCGTGGTGGGGGCACGCAAGAAGATAATCTTGGAAGCGATCCCACGCTTCCGAAAGATTTTCTTCCGTGAGTTGCGTGAAGCTTGCGATGCGATTTCGAAGTGCATTGGTTTTCCCGGGAGGGAAGAACTTGTTGAGGAATGCATCGGAGACCTTCTTCCAATCCGTCACCTTGTCAGGAGGGAGTGCGTGGTACCATTGCTTCGCCCTTCCCAACAGCGAGAATGGGAAAAGGCAAAGGCGGATGTCGTTAATGGACACGTCTTTGATGGTGAGCGTGCCACTAACTTCAAGGAAGTTTTGGAGGTGCACGTTGGTGTCCTCCGAAGCTTTTCTGTAGAAGGCGTTGCCATTCACCATGCTGATCAAGGACGGATCCAACGTGAAGTTTGCACCATTTGCCGCATTCTTGGATGCGGGCAAGTTGTTGGTGCTTGGAATGGAGTACTCGCGGATCGTCTTGTTGGCCATGTTGACAGCGGGTCGAGATGGTGAAGTGATACAACCCTCAGGTTCGAAAGTCGGGAGAACGTTGAGAAGCTCTCCGAGAGCAAGAAACCGGTCAAGCACGTCCTGTTCATTCAAACACAAGAGAAAGAACGAAACAGGATAAACCCGCAAAGGATAGCGGTAAACCTGCAGCAAGTTTCTATCAAGAACGATATCTTTAGACTATTGCTTCCCCGGCAACGGCGCCAGAAATTCTTGTTGACTATAGCTATGCTCTATTAATTTAATTCAAGTTAAACCCCAAGCGCACGGTGTACCATTGCAGCACTTCACCTCGGAGTATTCCGGGGTATCGAATTTCCTCAGGGAAGCAACTCGGATAAAGTATATCGTTACTTGATAAAGACTTAACTACAAGAATACTACTGATCCAATGACGGGGGTAAACTCAATGATAGAAATAGATAGGAGTGATCCACACTATCAAAGAGGTGTCAAGTCGCCAAGTCGTAGGTAAGTAAATCTATTTGGTATAACGAGTGAGTACAACGATTCCTAAGTGTTTGTAAAATGAGGTTCAAGTCCTAAGTTGATTCTAAAGCTATGTCGATCTCACGAGGGCTGTCACCACCTCAATCTGATTCTACACTTAAGATAGAGTTCTTAGTCCTGTTGGGATTTATAGGGCACCTACTAACTAACCGAACGTGGCCGACTTCAAGGGACGGACAAGGCTGTCACCACTTGCCTCCTACGGCCCCCGTGGGCTTCGCCGTATTCCACAGCTAGTGCTAACCTAGGCACCACGCCTACGCTAACAACTAATATCTCGCCTAGCGCGCACCCAAGCAAAGCGAGAAAGTAAGAAGACTCGTGTTATTTGATGAAGAGAATTCCGACTGAGGAACGCTCAGCACAAGAACAATTATCCGCTAAAGATAACTTAATAAGGACTTTGCTCTAAATCAAGCAAGGCATAAACTAGAACTTGCAAGATATAAATAAGGACCAACTTTATATTAATTTTCACTAAGTACTCGATACAACGGAAATCGGAAAGAAATATACAATGGACTCTTGCTTACCAATTCCGAAGACAACTTCCGGAATCGGGGCGAGTGCCCGACTCAACTCTAACTCCAAATAGACTACTACCTAGACTCTAAATGGCGAACAAGACAAAAACAGGACTTTTGGACTTCTCTCTGGTGTGTGTCACGCCTCCAGGTGCCCTGCCCCCCTTTTATAGAGTGGATGAGGTGGTTTAGGGGGGTCGGCCGACCTTGGGGGGTCGCCCGACCTGTCAGAGGGGTCGGCCGACCTATGGGACATGCCCGACCCTTGATCAAGGTCGGTTGTCCCATCAACGGCTTGGATCCCCTCCCAGTGGCGGTTGGATGGCGATTGAGGAGGTCGGTTTGGTCGAAAAGTCCTCCGAAACATTGGATTGAGGCGGAGGAACTTGGATGGCTTGATGGAGAGCTGAGTTGGACGACACCCGACGTGGATTAGGTCGGGCAACGTGGATGACACGTCGGGCGACGTGGATGACACGTCGGCCGACGTGTAGGGGGTCGAGCGACCCTGCTGGAGGGTTGATCCCCACGTCACCCGGTGCTTCCTGTGTCCAATTGCTTCACTTCTTTGGTTCATATGGCCGTTGTGACTTTGTGGATCATGTTGGATGAATTCCACGGCCATTGAACCTCATCTGGTACCGGGTGACCTATAGATGATCACGTCACCCGGCTCTTCCATTATCTTTTGCCTCGACCATCTTCTTCGTATGGTCGTGTTGTCATTGTGCAGCACACTTCTCTAGTCATTTGACCATTTGGACTTGATTTGGATCGGGTGACGTACGGATGTGTACGTCGCCCGAGCCTCGACCGACCAACTGTTGACGGTCGCTACGGACCAATTTCAACCGTCAACTAGCTCAATAAATAAGAAGGATTGGACATTTCTTACACGCATTTTATTTAGAAATAATCTATTTCCACATGTACCTCTAGATTTTAGTGTGCAGGTGGAATAAGGGAGAAATCCAGGTGAAACCATGCCCCAAGGCGACGAAACAACACTTTTACAAACTCGACGTTCGCCGCGGGAATACAACTCCAAGACAAAAGGCCAAATATCGTCAAAGTCCAACACAACCAAGGCCTAATGCACCTGGACCAGAGAAGAAGACCCAGAGGGGGAGCCACCTGCCAAAGCCCAGCCCAGGTGGGGCCAGGCACAGGTCGGCCGACCCCCCTTGGCCAGGTCGGCCGACCTGGCAGGGTGGCCCCCTGGGCCCATCTTTTTATGGCGGTTTGTAACCGACCTCTAGAGGTCAGTTCCCCTGCATTAAATGCCACCGACCTCAGGAACCGCCTCCAGAAACCGACCTTCAAGACTATAAATAAAGGGGTACCCCCCCTCCTGGAGGACACACCACAACACAAGGATCATTCCCTCCTCTCCTCACGCTAGAGCTAGAGACTCTTCTAGGTAGTGCTAGGCTGAGTAGTGGGCTGCCTCATTGCTCCCAAGGTCTTGTGGAGAATTGGGTATAGCTCTTGTATCCTCTCTTTGTAAGACTTGTTCTTCGTCTAATGAAATACATTCGTTCGTATAGTTGTTATGTGCTTAGTAGTTTGATCATGATCCTGCATGAATGTTCATCGTTCGTTCATGTTTGTTCATCGTTCGTTCATGTTTGTTCATCGTTCGTTCATCGTTCATCGATGATCGCTAGTAAACATACATCGAGCGTTCCTTGTTCGTTCATGCTTGATTATCGATTATTCTTGCACGTACTTAATTGATCGTCGTTCGTCGCTCGTTCTTGAGCGACGAACGCTTATGCATAACTTAGTGCTTGCTTTGACCCTTTTGTTTAACTCATGCTAGTTAGGCTAGTTGTTCTTATGTTTTGGCATCGGGCTCTCTGTCCTGCAAAGGTGCTCTAGATTTATCACCCCGTCGATCCGAAGGGTTGGGGGTGCCTCGAGGGATCTAGAGTTGTGGTTAGTGACGCCGGCATGGTGCTGGGGTTGTCTCTCCACCCTTGAGTATGTGCGTGTCCCACGGTTTGTAGAGGTAGGTGGCAGGAAGTGACAGCCCTGTCCATCCAAAGGAACCCTCCACGTTCGGGCACGGCATAGGAGTATGTAAATGCGCCGGAGTCGCGGGGCAGACCCTGCGTATGCCGGACCTCCCGAAGTTGCCTAGACATAAGACGCTTGCTTGCGCTTGCATGATCTTAGATGATAGGTAGAGGCCTTGCACGCTCTATGAATGTTGTACTTTAGGAGTAGTAGCTTACTAGTCTAACTTAGCATTGCTTAGAATTGTCTCTCGCCTTTTATTAGAGAGAGTGGAATACCTTTGTGTGTGTCACACTATCCTCAACTATTGAACCTTACCCCTGTTTTGGAATGTGGTTATATCATCTATCATTTGTAACACCATGAACGTAAGTACTCTTGTCAACCATGTCTTCCCTTGGGAAAATATAAATGCGATACCCTTGGAATACTCTCGGGTGAAATGCTACAACGGGTTATCCGTCCGCTTGCGGATATTCAATTAACATGATAAACCTTATAATACATATCTAGTACTTGTTACTAGACGTGGATTATTTGGTTAATAGTGCAAGTGACTCAAACCATAACCCCCGGCGTCTCCCGCGGTCGCGTATTTTCTGCGTGACCGTAAGAGACGCCAACACCAACTTGGCTTCATAACTTGTGTCCAATCTTTATGATGTTGGGGTTTCACCATTTCTTTATTAAAATCACGCCAAATTGCTTTGAACCCTGCAAAACAATGGCGGATACACAACTCGTGGAACTTGATTAGTAAATAAACAAACTATGCCTATGGCCTTATATTCTTGCCCTTTTATTCCCGGATTTAGTGCAGAAATATTGGCGTTTAGCGATGCCAACAATGTCAAACGTGGAAAGTTTGTTGTAAAGGAAAGGCAGATATTGTGCAATGTTTTGAATGTTCAAGCATCTGATAGCAATTAGGCCAGAGGTGATGATGAGTGGTGGCTGATTGGAGGCGTGTTCTGATTGATTATATAAGGGATCCTAATAGTGTTTGAGATAACAAAAAAATCAGCACGAAGCTTTGAAATATACATTGTTAGATGATCAATTGTTTCGCCAAATTATAGATGGTATTTAATTGAATTTTTTGGGTGAAGAGCTGGCTAGAGTGGCTATGGGAGAAGTGCATGAAGTGGGGGGGTGGAATGCATAAGTTTGCCCATAAGATGAAGTGGATGTTAAAGAGGAGAGGTTTTTATTAGCCGACCATGCTAGAAGATTGTTTCAGGTATTATAAAAGGATGCGAGAGTTGTCTAAGGTTTGGAAATGTTTAATTGGCACCGGCTAGTATGTTAATGTTACTGTTACATCCTATATAATAAAGACATGGCCTTCATTGGTTAGATACATCATGCATCATCTAGTGGTTTTCTTTCGGTGGTAACTAATTATTTTACCAAGTGGACATAAGCTGTACCACTGAAAAATATAAGACTCATAAGGAAGTGATTAATTTCAGCATTCGATAAACATTGACTACAGATCAAGGAGATTCCTTCATGTCACATCATTTTAGGGAGTTTGCCGAATTTATTGAATTCATCGCCATATTATGCTCAAGCTAATGGACATAACACAACATTTTATTTAAATAGATCAAGAAGATAGAAGACAGTCCAATGCAAGAAGATGGCATGAGGTATTGTCGGAGGTATTGGCTCACAGGATTTCTAAGCATGGCACCACCAATGTAAGTCCTCTTGAACTTCATTTTGGGCTGGAAGCCGTACTTCCTGTTAAGATTAATTTGCAAGCTTGTGAAGTAGCTCAACAAAATGCTTTAGTGGCTGTAGAAAATAATTATTTAATGATGGATAGGATAGATCAGATAGCTGTGAAAGCAGTTTTGAAGCATTAAGGGAGATTGAAATGAAAAGGAGAAATTGGAAGTAACAAAATTGTACAATAGGAGAGGGGCAAGGGGAAAAAATCAGATTGGAGAATTAGTATGGAAAACGATTTTATCTGTAGGGGCATGGGATAATAAATTCGTTAAGTGGTCACCTAGTTTTTTTTTTTTTTTGCGAAAAGGCCATATAAAGTTGTTGGTTAGTTCCTGGAAATGCTAATTTTATTGAGATATTGCAAGGGGAGATGGTGAATAAGGCTCTCAATGGTAAGTGTCTGAAAAAAAAAATCCCTAGTGTGTGGCAGAGCATGATGTAATCCCAATTTATGGACGATGAGTGTGTATAATCGTCATTATGGCTGTAAAACTTGTGAGTTTGAAGTGTGGTTGAAAAGTCAACCTATTGGTTAAATCGTTGGGCATGTGTTGGTGGTACAGTTTGGCAGGTGTGGCTTTCGTTTGCAAGGGATTCAAGTGAATGTGCGTGACAAGGCCACAAGTTACGTGGTCTGATCAAGTTACATGTTATTCTTCATGGAGTTGCTTGGCCTGGTGATGATTTTCCTATGGAGCTGATCAAGTTGCAAAGCTTTTTTCATTGAGTTACGTGTTCTGCTGGTGATGATTTTTCCTATGGAGCTGATGGAGTTATGTGGCTTACATGCTTGTTGCCTGTCTTTGACTCGGATGTTCACAGAAGGAACGGCTCTGTTTGCGAGTTGCTGGAGAGCAGACAGCATTAACTTGTCTGGGTTAGATAAAGGATGTTTGGTTATTTCAGAGAACAAGTCTAACAGGCCCAGGTGTCGATCAGAACCATATGCAGATGTGAATTTTTTTTAAATAATAGTATTTTAATTAAAAATTGCAGATGTGGGGTACGAATTGCAAAAATTGCAGATATAGGTGCGTGTCGGTCACCGGAAAACCGATAGACGCGCGTACCTGTCGGTCACCCAGCACCCGATAGGAGCCTCTCGGTCACCCAGCACCCGACAGGTACCTATCGGTTATCCAGAGACCGACAGGCGCCAAATCTTATCCCCGCACCGGCCTTTCTCTCTCTCTCTCTCTCTCCGAGAGAGAGAGAGAGAGAGAGAGGGCGGCGGGGCAAACGGCGCTGCCCCGAGAGGAGGAGCGGGAGAGGCGCCGGGGCCGTGGAGGAGGTGGGGCCGCGGGCGGACGTCGCCGCGGCAACTACAGGTGAGTTTTTTTTTCCTTTTTTTCTGATTTGTTTAGTTAGGCTAAGCATTTGGATTAGTAAAGTAATTTTTGACTAGATTTGTGGTTGTGTAGTATAGGGATTAGTAAAGTAGCTTTAGATTAGTTAAAAAGTATTAGTGTATGGATTAGTTAACCGTAGGAAAGTTAGTGCAAAAAGTAGTAGAGTAGTATTTTAGTGAAGTGTAATGGTAGGTAATTAATATAGTATGATATGTTTAATTATATTTGTAAAAAAAAGGATGCATTGTTATTTGTTAATGAGTGTCAAAATACTTATGTATACGGATAAATTAATTATGTAAAATATATAATGCCGATAGTAATTAATTTGTTTTGAGCAGGATGTCTAATGTAGTGAGTTTCCGAGTTTTCTACGGTGAAGTTCAAATTGAACATCGTGACTATATGGGGTAGATTTGAGTAATTTCCAGTATGTGGATAGTGCTTTGAATGATCCGGTAGAGATGCAGTGAGGCGAAGTGTATGGATGGTTACATAGTCTACTGAATGTCGATCCTGTAGAGTATCGGTTTGTAGCATGGAGGCGCATGGAAATGGGAACTTGTAGAGGTTAGAAGCAGTAAACATTGGAAGCAATTTGTGAGTATGGGATTGCAACGAAATTTCTCTCACTTGTTGCTGGTGCAATGTAATCCGGCAACGACCCGCCTGGAAGAGGAGGTTGATGAGAATGTCATCAATGCAGAGCAAGATGGAGTCGTTGGACAAATTGTTCGTGTGGAGCAATATGTTGGTGCCGAGCCAAGTCATGTTGCTGCAAATCCTATGGTTCATCCAACCACTGAGGATGGGTCGCAAATAAATGTTGGCACACTAGAAGCAGATTCGGGGGAGGTCAATGAGGCAATTGTTGATGAAATGGACAGGGATGATGATGAGTTTCGTACCTTCGTTGATGGAACGGCCGGTCAGGGATGGGGCATGGGATATGAAGAGCCGCAAGACTGGATCAATATGGAGAACTTAGCAGTTAATGATGGCCACAATTCATATTGGGAGTATGATGCTATAGAGGTCCGTCAGGGGCAGATGTTTCCTGATAAGATATCTTTTCAGCATGCCGTGCAGAGGTGGGCGTTCTCAGAGAAGAAGGAGTTCACCGTGGTCATTTCAAACCCGAGGATGTATACGTCAAGTGCACGGCTCCAGGTTGCACATGGAGGGTTCACGGATACCTGCCGAAAGCTGAGACGTCATTTGTGGCATCTATCATGGTAGGCCATTCGTGTTCATTGGATAGGACTCTTTTGAAACACAAGAACATGACTACACAGTTTGTAGCTGAGTACATGTATCCTGAGATTGTGCAGAAGACCGGTATGTCTCCTTTTGCTATAATGCATGACATAGTGAATCGACTTGGCTATGAGATCAGCTATGATATGGCATGGAGAGCGAAACAAAAGGCCTTGGAAAGAAGGTTCGGGACTTTTGCTTATTTACTTTCCTGTTCATATGTTAATGCTTAAGTGCACGTTGGGTGTTTCATAGGTAGATGGAAAACCTGGAGTTGATCGATCCAGTGATCGATGCGAAGCATCGATCATTCTTGCCGTCTGGGGAGCTTCACGACACACTCAGACTTAAGACGTTTGACGACTTCCAGACTGTCGATCCACGTTGGACCCCGATGTACGCTAATGTTTTTATATTATTTCAATATTTTTTTAATTTCTCCATATTTTTATTTTTTTTTTGTAATCTAATGCCCTCACAATTCAAAGGACAGGTTACGTGCGGCAGGGTTGCTACCTCTTGCCTAGTTGTTGAACCCGAGGGGCCGCAGGAGCCCTCGGTTTCCAATGGACCGTGCACTGTTGACAGCCTGGGTGGATCGGTGGAGGCCTGAGACACACACGTTCCACCTCACCGTTGGTGAGATGGCCCCGACACTGTAGGACGTGGCCATGCTACTAGGGCTTCCTATAGCCGGAGCTGCAGTGGTTCCTCCTGTTGTGAACCCCGGGTGGATGGATGATATCTTGGAGAGGTTTGCAGGTGTCCTCCCCCCGGACCTGGAGCACCTGCAGTTTGGTTTCCACGACAAGCACGGACCGACAAAGGTGTGGCTTGAGCAGTTTCGAGCTGAGAGGTTGACCATTCACTCAGAGGACTGGAGGGTTCGTAGGCACCTCGAGGCATACCTTCTCTGGTTGTTTGGGTGGGTCATGTTCACTAGTACGCACCAGGAGTACTCTGTAGACAAGCGCTTGATCCAGATTGCACGGCAGATAGCAGACACAGATCCTGTAGAGATGCCACAGTACAGTTGGGGCTCAACTGTGTTAGCCGCGACGCGCAGGGCGTTGTGGGAGTCGTGCAGGTGGAAGACCAGCGCGGGTTCGTTGACAGGGTGCCCTTTATGTTGTGGTCGTTCGAGCGTGTGGACATTGGGCGACCGAAGCTGAGCTCGTACGACGTGTACGAGGATGACATGTATGACCTCGACGAGCTTGAACTTTACGATCCTCTCGGTGGACCCACTATGGGTTCGATTTGGTGCAAGCGCGATGTAAGTAATACTCTATTCTTGTGTATTTAAGTTTCTGTTTCATTTTCGCTACTAACTCGATCATTCTTTCTATTCTTGCAGCCGAGTTGGGGTACAGGGACTGTACGTAAGGCGTACCCGCAGTTCGTTGCTGATTTCGACCAGCTGATGGTGGACCGGGTCAGGTGGATGTCGTACACCACCGAGGAGGTCGCGAGGCGTGCACCGCGTGGACTCTCTGCCTTGTGCACACGTGACACAGCTTTCTGGCTTACGCGGCGTCGCTTGGTCTTTGACATCTATGTCGAGCCATACGCTGTGTATCGAGTCTTCCGCCAGTTTGGATACTTTCAGGACTTCCCTGTTCCTAGAGTCCAGCTAGATCACAGCCACACGTAAGTGCAACATAAACAAATTAATCCATTGATCAAGTTACCTAAATGTTTACATACTCACAATATCTTCATTGCAGGTTTAAACAGGAAAGGTCAGGCTCTTGCTTACGAGCCTACGTGGGCAACAAAGATGGAGTCGTGGATACAGCAGTGGGTTGGTGCAGAGACAGATGTGCACTTTCCACAGGGCCCATACGACCCGTTCAGATACGGGGAGTACCTTCGGTGGTTCCACAGGGCGACGCGTGTGCGGTTGTTCGCTGTGGCTGACCCACCTATAGAGCACGTGCCTGAAATCACGGACACCTTCGCCACCCAGCCGACTCAGGCCTTTCACCTAATGGTAAGTTGTTTCATTAACTTTTTTGTATTTATCCTACCTGTTTAATTATTAATCTTCCATTATCGTTTTTGTAGACTGACACGTGCAAGGATCTCGCTGGCGAGCTGGAGGATTTTGGCTCTCGATGCTACGACAACCCTCCACGAGTCGAGCCACGTGACGTGGGAGCAGCCCTACTCCGTCTTGCGCGCCGCTGCAGGGATGCTCTCCGGTGCGCTTCCTGTACGAGTACCATCGATGTGCAGCCGAGGGCACGACAGAGGGCTCCACCTCTCTCTACACCTGCTAGTGCACCAGGTTCTTCTCGTTTCCACGCCGGAGACTCGTCGTCGAGTATGCCTCCAGCCCCGCCTTTCATGCCTACTCCTTGATGGAACACAGGTACAATAACATGTCAATTTTGTATTTGTAACATTGTGTTATTATAATTTAACATTGCTCTTTTACAGGCCCTGCAGTCCAGTTCGCCGCGCCCACTACTATACTCCTTGCACTCTGCTTCTGGGAGCTTAGTGCATGGATCCTCTTATGGACAGCCAGATGTGCAGGGTTTCTCTCAGATGCCAGGGGCTCCTCCACCGACACAGCCCACCCAGCAGTTTCCTTCGACACCACTAGAGGCTCCCAGGGTGAGGCAGCCACCAGACCAGTTCACGTACCCCATCGATCAGATTCGACGAGCGAGAAAGGCCCAGAGTAAGAGGGCCCAAGGCGAGCCCAGCAAGCGTGGTAGGCGTGGAGGATGACTTGGAGATCACGTCTGTTGGAGTAGTTATCTTGTATTATATATATTTATGTTTAGTACTAATACTATATCTTCCTTGTATTATCATGATGTTTGTACCTTTTTATGTTAGTTCCTTTCGCATTCTCGCAGTTCAATTTGTTGCCTCAAACATTCATGTGCTCCATGTCTCGAAACAACATTTCTAAAAACACAAAACTGGCCCCAAAAAAAATTGCCAAAAGGCATGTCGGTTTACACATGACCGACTGGGTCCTGGTCGGCCTAGGCGCCTATCGGGCAGCCCAGGACCGATCGGCTGTGGCTATCGGGCCGACAGGCCTGTTTGTAGGAATTCAGAAGGTAATCGGTCATCCAAAGACCGACAGGACCGCGTTTCAACGAGCCACGTCAGCTGCCACAGAGGCCTGTCGGTCATCCAGTGACCAATTGGTCGCTGGGTGACCGACAGGTACCTATATCTGCAATTTTTTCAATTCGGAACCCAAATTTGCAATTTTTAATTAAAATACTATTATATTTTAAAAAAAATTCTGCAGATGTGAGCTGAAGGCTTTGGCGCTGGAGGATTTCCTACGACGAGTAGGACTTTCGGACTTTGCTTTGTTTGGCAAACTGTTGCTGGTTTAAAAATATCCAAGTGTATGCATATTTGCCATGCAATCAACATATGTATATATGGTCAAGAGTATGAAAACGAAATGCCCGCCAAGAATAGGACATAGAAAATGCATGCATGCAATCAGCACCATAGTTCCTATTTACCATTCTTTCTACAAAGGAAACACATTAAGCTTCATTCCCCTAGAACCCTGAGTGCAGGTGAGTGGAGGTGAGCCAGTATTTACCCTAGAATTCCCCTATATAGTTCCTTTTTATAGGCTGTGACAGTTAACATCAGCTTGCATGGCTGAAGATAAAGTTACTTGTTGGCCGGGAGCCCAAAATCCTGAGTGCAGGTGAGTGGTGTGGTTGTATGGCATCTTCGTCGGCGGTACTGAATCAAATCCTGTCAAAATGGAATTAGGGAAAGTGGTAGAATTGAATAGCGCTTGTGGATGGGAATACAATTAAATGGATAAATCAGCCTGTTCGCTTCGTTGCGAAGGAGCCGTTTTACTGTAGCTGCTGCAGAAGAAATAACTGCGAACACTGTAGCTGCTGCAAAACAGCCGCTGCAAAGCAGCGAAGTGAACATATGTCCCAACGGAAAAAGTCAGAACGGAAAAAGTCAGAGTGAAGAGTGCTATCTTGAGAGAAGAGAAATGGCAATGCATTTACAAAGCATTGATGGCATTGTCAGAGATTTAGGGTATAGATTACAATGTTTTCCTTTCGAACCTGGGTGGTTATTGTACTTGCAACAGTGAAGGAGATATAGATTCCTCCTATATGTATGATTGGCTCTTTCAGACACCTAATATCGTAGTGAAAGAATCAACAAGAGCTTTTGCCTAGCTAGCTAGTTTGGAGACCGTCCATGGACCATATGGAATGAAATAATTACACGTACCAAATAAATCATCTGTTCGTTTATTCCATTGTGTCCCACAAACATACATGTAGCGAGCTAAAATATATTGATTCCTTATAATCTCGACCGACACATTTGCATACCACGTGTCACTAGCAGTCTCTGTGCCAATGCCTTGATCCAGAATGTACTCCTCTATGACGGAAACACATTAAGCTTCATCCCCCTAGAGCGATTTTTGGGCTGTGACACTTAACATCAGTTTGCATGGCTACTGATAAATTACTTGTTGGCCGTGCTGTGGAATCATTCTTCCGTATGATCCATTTTCAGGCCTGAATGTGTGTGTTAACTAAAGTACATACTTCTTACATCACACCAAGCGGAAGCCTGAAATCCTTAGTGCAGGTGAGTGTTGTGGTTGTGTGGCATCTCCATCGACGGTACTTTCTGTGAATCAAATCCTGTCCAACAAGAATTAGGGAAAGTGGTAGAGTTGAATAACGCCTGTGGTTGGGATACATGATTAAATGGATAAATGTCCTCGAGGAAAAGTCAGAGTGAAGAATTTAGTGCTACCACGAAAGAAGAGAAATGGCGATGCATTGACAAAGCATTGATGCCATTGTCAGATTTAGGGTATAGAGTATAGACTACAATGTTTTTCTTTCAATCCTGAGCTGTTGATCGTTACAACACTGAAAGAGATATAGATTCCTCATATACGTATGATCGGCTATTTCAGACACCTAATATCGTAGTGAAAGAATCAACAAGACCTTTTGTCTAGCTAGCTAGTGTGGAGACCGGCATACGGAATGAAAGAATTACACATAGCAAATAATATGTTAGTTTTTCTCCCTTGTCCCCCACAAACATATATAGGTAGTGAGGTAAAGAGATTGATTCCTTATGCTCTTGACCGACAAATTTGTATATCAAATCATCTGTTAGTTTTTTCCTTTGTGTCCCATAAACATATACATAGGTAGAGCTAAAAGATATTGATTCCTTATGCCTTCATAGACACATTTGCATACCAAATCATCTGATATTTTTTCCCATGTGTCCCACAAACATATATAGGTAGCGAGCTAAAAGATATTGATTCCTTGTACTCTTGACCGACACATTTGTATACCAAATCATCTGTTAGTTTTTTTCTCTTGTGTCCCACAAACATATATAGGTAGCGAGCTAAAAGATATTGATTTCTTATATTCTTGACCGACACATTTGTATACGACCTGTCACTTTGGTAGTACGCTAGTACAATCTCCGTGACCCCATAGTTCATGTTTACCCTTCTTTCTACAAAGGAAACACATTAAGCTTCATTCCTAGAGCTTTTTTTAGTCTGTGACAATTAACATCTGCTTGCATGGCTGAAGATAAAAATTACTTGTTGGCCGTGCTGTGAAATGTGTGATAGCTAATTAAACTAATATACGTACCTCTTACCTCACTCCACGCGGAAGCCCAAAATCTTGAGTCCAGGTGAGTGGTGTGGTTGTATGGCATCTTCGTCGGCGGTACTGCCTATGAATCAAATCCTGTCAAACAGGAATGACTAAGGAAAGCGGTAGAATTGATAATGGGAATACATGATTAATAAATGGATAAATGTCCCAAAGGAAAAAAGTCAGAGTGACAAATTTAGTTCTACCATGAGGGAAGAGAGAGATGGCAATGCGTTTACAAAGCATTAGAGCGTCCCTAAAGGGGAGCTCAGAGTTAGTCCATGTAGAATTGTCCTACGTAAAGGAGAAAAGAAGCAGAGAGCTAGCTCTCTTTCTTAAGAGGTAGTCTCTAGTATTTATTATTCTGGTGACATGCGGAGTCAGTCATTAATTTAGAGACAGAGTTGAACTCTTATGCTGACTCTTAAATTGGGTGGACAGTCAACATTGCCTCTACCTTTTGACGATGCTCTTAATGGCTATATCGGATCTAGGGTATAGACTACAATAATATTTTCCTTTTGAGACTGGGTGTTTGATCGTACTTGCAACACTGAAAGATATATGGATTCCTCCTATACGTATGATTGACTCTTTCAGACACCTGATATCGTAGTGAAATTAGAAACAAGTCTAGCTAGCTACTGTGGAGACCGTCCATATGGAATGAAAGAATTACACGTAGCAAATAATCCATTAGTTCTTTTTCCGTGTGTTCCACAAACATATATGGGTAGCAAGTTATAAGATATTTGATTCCTTATGCTCTTGACCGACACATTTGTATACGAAATCATCTGTTAGTTTTTCCCCTTGCGGCCCACAAACACATATAGGTAGAGCGAGCTAAAAGATATTGATTCCTTATACTCTTGACCGATACATTATACCACGTGTCGCTTTGGTAGTTCGCTAGTACAATCTCCGTGCCAGGCCAACGCATTGATCCAGAATATACTCCTCTACTATTTATATACGAGCCATACAAGATCGGACTGCCAAACCAATGAAGGACCAAATGGCATCTAAACATGCTTTCACCGCTGCTCTGGTCGTGCTCCTTGTGAAAGTAGGAAAGGTTTGCTGGTTTGCCAAATAAAACCAGCCCATTGCCGTTTGCGAAAAATAGGGTAGCTAGGACTTTGCTTTGTTTGGCAAATTGTTGCTGGTTAAATACCCTATTTTTTTGCTCGATCTCAATCGCCTGAGAACTTGCGTTTGTCTCAGTCAAATTTCTTGTTCGTCCGATTGTCATTGAACGGTTGCTTGATGTTGTTGCTGTGGATCGAGTTGTTTCACTTTATCGGGCCCGCATGACACACGCAACAAGGCCAACGGATTAGCTTGTGCATACCCGATGAATCCAAGTCAGTTCCTTCCTCCCGTCTAAAAAAAAGAAAAAAAAGAAAAAAAGGTCAGTTCCTCCCACTGCCACTGCGTTGCTTTGCTTCACTCGAGGATTTCAGTCGAAGCGACCGAGGAGGCCGCCTGCGACTGTGAGTCTGTAGGCCGCCCGCGAGTTGGGAGGCGGCCGGCGATTTGGGAGGCTGCTGGGAAGATTTGATGGAGGTATGTTGCCCAATCGAGGTTGCAGTTAGGGTTCATCTTCAGCTCCATCGATTCCTCTTCATAGTTCAGCCAAATTCATGGTCGTTTTCTGTTTGATCCCCAAATTCGTCTTCCCCAATTGTCTCAGATATGTATGTGGTGGTAGATCGGCATGGGATTTTTTTGTTAACTTGGTTTGATTTTGATTTGAGTCGAGATCCACTAGGTGTATTGAGTTGTGTCAAGGGAGTCGATGTCAAGTGTAAAAGTGCTTTTGATTTGGAGGATCCTCATTCACTAATCGATCAGGGGTGGAGGGGTAAAGCTTCCTTCTATTAGCATCAAATCTGTGTGCCTGATTTGTCCTGTTTAAATTGGCTCCGCAAAAAAACAATACTAGTGTTAGGATTTGTGGTGCCCTGCTCCAAATCAGTGTGTTGGCATTTCAAAGTGAGCACGTGGTACAATGCACCATGCAGTACTTGCCAATTATGAGTTGTGTGAGCTCCAGTTTGGTCGTTTTCCTGTCTGTTATATTAAATCGAAGGGCGACATCGTGGCCATTGGTCCTGGATGTATCATGTTAGTAGATGCCATTCAGCAGCAAAACGGATGATATGCCCTTATACTCTGCTGATTTTCATGTGTGAAAGTGGAAATTTGAGCTTCAAATCATCACTACTTGACAGTGCGTCCTCTCTCTATTTAATTACTCAAGTTACGTATGCAAGTACTAGATTTGTAGCTTCAGTGTTAGATTATTTGGTGCCTTATTACTCACACCGTACTATCTAATCCGACATTTGAGAGGCTATTGATTATTTTAAGGTTTCATCGATTAAGTTACTGGTCAGATATTGTACTTCCGAACTATCTGATTATTTGGAATTATGGACTTTTCCTTTTGTTTCATGGTCTAGATAATTAATTTTCATGCCAAACAATATTCACTATCGATATTAGTGTAGCCTTGCATGATTCTTCAAATGGCAAGTTGTTGCTCTATAAAGTTAAATTGCTATTACATTCAAATAATCAACATAGTCTTCTTTTTTTTTAGTGAAGATTTCAAAATGCATAGATGCAGTTCTTGAGACATCGCTAAAGGGGATGGTGATTCTGTTGATGGTGTAGATTTGTGGTTCTGAAGATGAGTAAATGAAGGTGATGACAATGCATCTCCAAGATCTGATCTTGGAGTAAGTTCTTTTTTAAAAAAAAAATTATGATGGGTATTTTTTGATGTAGTACTGATGGGTAGTCTCTATTCCTTAGTGGCTTTTGTTGTTAGTAATTGTAATCCCTTTTGTAGCACCTGCTATTAGTAGTGACGAAAAATTACAATTACTTAATATAAAATTTGCAACATGTGGATATGTATAAATTTATTGTATTGGATACCTTAATTTCTCTAGAGGATGAAGTAGATTGCACAATGTTGCATGTATTTTCACATTTCTTTCCTGCATAGTATAATATTATTTCTGCTTTGCAGTATTGTTTATCGTAATATACAACAGTCCAGAGTAATATATGAGAACTTGTAAGAACTGAGAAGCCACAGACTCTTTGGGCATAGGATCTATTTTGATCGCTTCCAAGCTTGTGGCTGTGCATATTATACTGGTATATGTGAGGAGCTTGAAAGGTGGAATCCTCTCTCTCTATCCTGAATTATCATGGACTCTTTTGTTTTTTTCAGCCTGGAGCAAGACGACCAGGAACCTTTCAGCGTGCTAGAAACTAAGCGTTGTAAAACTTTGACAATCTTCTCAGTTTAGATTTTGCTAGACATTTTGTCTTCTGTTATTGTAATGAAAACATTTGGAGAGTAATGGAATTTTCTGGTGAACACAAAACCTGTTTGTGGTGTATAAAGTTTTTATGTATTCCTCATATATTTAATTTGTCCCATCCTTTTGCTTTTATTGAAATCAGTGGAACATGGATGAACCATGTCTTACAAGTGAACTTTCAATTATTGTGTCATATATTTCTATGACTGTCATGTATGTTGGTTTGTGGCTCATCAGAATAGTAGTGTTTCGAAGAAGAGTGTTGCTTCTACCTTGAAGCCGGCTTCCTTGTGAAAGATATATGCTGAAGGTAAAATAATTACTTTAGTATCATTTATTATTAATTGTCTTCTACCATATCTCATTTTGTTATGAAATTCAGCCAATGCGAGGGCATGGAATATTGTATTTCTATTTCAGTTTGACAGTACTACCACTGCAAATTATCGCTGTCTCCATTGATGATCGGAAGACTCTACAACACTTGAAGATATCTACATGTAAGTTCCCTGTTACGAAATTCCCTGTCCCATAAATTATTACTTGTAATACTTTCTATACTGCTCATTATTTGCAGTAGCTTGTGCTTCAAATTCTTGTTCCCAGAGGTGCTTGAGCTTCCAAATCTTGTTCATTTCTAATTGTGCTTCAAAAACTTGTCACATTGTATTGAATTGCTACTTGCATTGCATATGTGCAAAAATACACTGAAAGACACTGCTATATCTCTCCATGTGTATTGATAATCCATCAACATTTATGCTTATACCTATTCATCGTAGTTTTGATGATGAGTACTTGTTGTCTATCCTGTTGTGCTTCTACACGAGTTGAGGTGACAGACCACAGGAATGCCTAGTCTCTGCCAAAGTGAAATAGTAACATATGTTATTTTGATGTCATAGATATACTGCAGTTTTGAAAACTGAACGATCTGAATTTCTGCACCTACCAATTTTTGCATACCCTCTGTGGCTTGGATATTTCTCTGGCATGAGAGTTCCTGTGGTCTCTAATATCTGGCCACAAAAATGTTTAGTCAGTTCTAATGATAATTACAGCTAAAACACATCTAGTAATTTTATATCGTTCATCCCTTAAAATTTATAGACAACATGTGACTGTTTTTGTCTGCCATGATAGTGACCTATATAGCAGAATGTGATTAGTTTCTGAGAGTACATTATATGTCATAGCATTGTTCACTTAAATGACAAGTGTAACTGGAACTAATGCACCATTTTGTTTGGATCATGTACCTGGATTCACTCAACTGTCCAATTTTTATCACAATCATGTACCTGTTCATCTTAGTTTTGATGATGAGTACTTGATGTCTGTCCTGTAGTGCTTCTACACTAGCTCTGTACTTCGAGCTTTATTTGTTTCGAAATTTCAGAGTAATTGCACGTCTAAAATTTGTGGTTAGCAACACAAAATTACACTTAATTTACCAAGAATTATCAGTCAATGATGTAGTAATAATTTTAGTTTACTGTGTTGTAAAATTTTCTGTTGTACTGGACAAAGAATCCTTCATCACAATCATACCTGGTTGTCAGGTTGGGATCCCAATTTCTCTGTTGTGTTCTACAAGTAGTACACATTCAAAACTTTTAAATCAGTATATGTTGCAAATATAAGACGGACAAGATGGTTCCATTCAGAATCAGATCCATTGTGGGATAAAAGATTCAATTCACAAAAATGAAGAACAAGAGCAGATTCAGATTGATATTCAAGCTGGAAACGGGTCTGTACAAACAACCCTTTCCATTTTGATTCTACCCTTCTTTGTTCATTTGGATCTTGTCTTCGATCCAGTTTCTTCATGACGAACGCCGGTGTCTGTCGTCTTGGTTTCCGATCTCCGTCTTCACTTTTTTTTTTTGGGTTCCTTGTGTTTCGGCTACTAAAGCTCTCTCTCGAAAGCCACATGTCCACATCCAACTGCTGGGTATGTTGATGTTATGATGTATTTGTGGCAAAACAAGCTTAATGGGTCATGTCGTTGGTGTCTACCCGTTAACAGAAGCAACCGCTATAAAGGCCCAACACACGAGTCTAGCCCAAAGGCCAGAGCTGTCCAATTTGCACCGTCAGTCACTTGACTGAGATGTTTGGGCGTCCTTTTTGTAGCCATTGGATCTCTGTCTAACGGCCACAAAAAAAGTGACTGAAACATCTACAGGATTTCAGTCAACTAAGCTGGAGACAAATATCCATCTGCGTGCATATTTGCCATGCAATCCACGTATGTATCGGTCAACAGTACGGAAATGAAATGAAACCCAGACAAGGACATATATAGATAATGCATGTATCCAATCAGCACCGCAGTGTCAAAAAAAAAAAAAAACTGTAGACAGCTCGAGAATGTGCCCCATAGTTCCAATTTACCCTTCTTTCTACTGGAAACACATTAGGCTGTGACAATTAACATCAGCTTGCATGGCTGAAGATAAATTTACTTGTTGGCCGTGCCGTGAAATGTGTGGTAACTAATTAAACTAATATACGTACTTCTTACCTCACTCGACGCGGAAGCCCAAAATCCTGAGTCCAGGTGAGTGCTGTGGTTGTATGGCATCTTTGTCGGTGGTACTGCCTATGAATCAAATCCTATCAAACAGGAATTAAGGAAAGTGGTAGAATTGCTAACGCTTGTACTTAGATGGTAATACATGATTAAAAAATGGATAAATGTCCCAAAGGAAAAAGTCAGAGTGACGAATTTAGTGATATCGTGAGAGAAGAGAAATGGCAATGCATTTACGAAGCGTTGATGGGATTGTCGGATTTAAGGTATAGACTACAATGTTTTCCTTTCGAAATTAACCTGAGTGGTTGATTGTACTTGCAACACTGAAACAGATATAGATTTCTCCTATACGAATGATTGGTTCTTTCAGACACCTAATATCACAGTGAAAGAATCAACAAAAGCTTTTGCCTGGCTAGCTAGTCTGGAGACCATCCATATAGAATGAAAGAATTACACGTACCAAATAATCTATTAGTTTTTTCCCTTATGCCACAAACATACTGTAGGTAGCGAGCTAAAAGATATTGATTCTTTATACTCGTGACCGGCACATCTGTATCTCTACTCTTATTATTTCTCTTCCGAGTTCACCCGCGTGGGTGTGCGTCGCAGCCTCCCTCCCTCCGTAAAAAAAGGCGCCGACAGGTGGGGCCGACGCCACCACCCCGATTGGAAAAAAAAAGGAAAACACCGCTCTCGGCGCGAGGAGGCTCCCTCGCGCCGCCCGTCGCCGCCGCCGCCGCTCCTAGCTCCCTGCACCTTCGCGTACGGCTGACCACACCGCCCTGTCCTCCACCACCATGTGCTCTAGCCTGCGACGGCCCGACCGCGGCTGCCGCGTCTCCCCTACAGCCGCCTCTGCCGCACCTCCTTTCGGCCGCTCGCGCACCCGCATCTAGGGTATGTCGGCGGCGGTGAGAGCTTGAAGCTGTTCGCGGGCAGGTGCCGAAGCAGATGACCCCGCCATGTTCCAAGGGGTCGCGCTTGTCGACGAGGTCGCCGTCATCCGCGACAGGGCCACCCGGGTCTCGCGAGGTCCGGATCCGTACGCTTCCCTCGCTCCTCCTCTCTCTCTCTTCGCGTGCCTGCTGAATTCCTCGCCCTCCAGATGTGACTGCACGCAGATATTCACTGTCCGAATATTGTTCAGACAGTGAATAACTATGGTTTTGATACTGGGAGCTAAAAATATATAAAAATCAATGAGCGTAGAGAGCACATGGACATGGGCACGTCACACGTGATGATTAGTCATCCAGCGGCTACAGGTTTCTGGCACACTAGGTCGGGACTCTTAGATTTTGACTGCACAATGCTGATAGTGTAAGTAGTAAATCCCCTAATTCGTGTCATCCTTTCCCATGATCAACACTGACAGGCTGAAGATGGAGCATTACTACTAATTCTTTCTGGTGTGGATGGTTGTTCCGAATGGAAGCTGCCATTTCAGCTTTATTGATTCAACGTTGAAACCTGTAAAATTACTGCAGGACGTGCACGCACACACATCTGGCGACTGGGACCGTTCGTAACTAAGCCGTTGCTGAGCTGAAAATATTTCACTCTGATAGAACCTTACCGTTTCTTTTCTTGAAAATCTGATAGAACCTTACCTATTAATTTTTTCAGTACGATGTTCTACTATTCTGTCTGTCTTTTAATTGACTTGTATGTTTAGAACAGAAGTTTGGTTGGAAGTTTTAGCTTCTGCTGATACTTTGATTTTTTTTTTGTTCATCTCCTGTTTTTTATCCTGTGAAAAGGGAAATACTATGATACTCAACCTATAGTATTTACTCAAAAACTTCAGTATTGGTTGGTTTTTATTTACATTATTAATTGTATATGGTTCTTTAGATTCAAATCATTCAGATAATTTAACTGAAATTATCTGAATGATTTGACTATTATGGTTGCATCATTCCTGAGACCATGTATATAGCCTATAGGTCATGCTGAAATTTTAGACAATGTTTGTTGGAAGGAATGCACTACTTTTGTTCCGTATTACACTCCGATATTAATAGTTTGTTCTATCACTCATCAGGCACACATCTGAGGTTCGTCTGACCTTTTGAATAAGGCATGTTCTAAATTTCACCGATCCTCCCTTTTATTTTGCATTTCTCTTAATAAACTACCACTGTTTGCTTTTGGAAACAGCTAATCAGTGTTTAACCTGAAGTATAGGGTTTGAATTGTTTTTGTTCGTTAGATGTGTTGGCTTCATCATGGCAAATATGGTTCTGAGAGAACTATTGGATCCCTCAACTTTCTTTAAATTCAAATCACTCTTGACAAAGGTTTATTTTGCAACTTCCTCCAAGTTTTATACTACTCTTGCCAGCTTACGTTTCAGTCATGTCACAAAGATCTGTGTTGATCATAGTATGCCTGTATAGAGTAGCATGCTTTAGTCAAGCACTTAGTTCAAGGGGTTTCAAGGTGATTGTTTGATGGCATTAAGTACAGAAATATAGAAATGACATGCTTAACTAACAGGACAACCTAATGAAAGTTTATGCTCCACTATCCTCTGACTTTCAGAGCAATATTTTATTACTGCAAAATATTAGATATCCTCCTCACCTATAATATTGTTATATTACATAGAGCTGTTCAAATTTACTGAAATCATTTAATTTCGAGATAAAATGCCACATGTGGAGTAACTTCAATTTCTTTAAGTTTCTGTAATTGCAATTGAGAACTGTTGTTTCAATTACAGGCATCCTCTATTTCAGGGAAATGATCCATCATGTTTGTACGAGTTCCTTCAACCAATTCTCTGCCAAAATTCACAACCATTCGGGAATGTTGGTCTGCAGGCAAGAATTTATACTTCTGTTCATTTATCAACATAACATTCCTTAACACAATGTGATAGTGTCTTTTATCATTTTCCTTATATCCTAGATAGGCACTGGGGTGCTGGTTGGAATCTTTTATTCTTAATGTTGGCGACAAAACCTGATAATCTATTATTCATGAAACCCCAAAACTATATCATTTGACAACTCAGTGCTCTCTTTCTTCTATTTAGGATTTATATTAATGAACATGACAGTGAAGAGAGTTGGATTACATCTCCCAGATCTTTAAGGAGATATCTTCATGGTAAATGGAGGAAAGTTTCAGAAATGAAAGAGCTGCCAGCTAGCCTCCCCACAGTCAGCATTGACATGGATGACTTTGATGTATCGATGAGCTGAAATTCTACCTTGAAAGTCATTTCTACACAAAATGTCCTGCACGAGGTCCGTACACAGACTCCACCTGAGATGTTCGATTTATCAAAGATTGTATGTGGTACATACATTGATGCAAGGTTGATGATTCTTCGCGGGGTTAATGGGTTGGTTCAGCTTTTCGTTATATCTTCCACAACTGACTCCTTAAGTGTCTGAGTTTCCTTTTGCCATGCGACACAAATTCATTTTCTGTACGTTTTTTTATTTGTAACTGTAGATTCATTTGTAGCAAGTGTAAATAATAAGATGTGTAGGACAAAATTATGTTGTATATTCATATTATTGGGGTTTTTGTCATGGCCTTTTGTGTGCCTGATTGAGATGAAAAACAAACAGATTGTGGATACTCTTGATGATACCGAGTTATTTTGATTTGTCTGTTCTTTGGTGTGCTCATAAACAATAGACATGAGTTCTATGGTACTGGCGAGGAAAGGTAAGGAGGCAGAAGGGAAGGGGATGGAGAGCAAAAGTGCTGCTCTAGGCAGAGGATGCAGTGTTGACCTACTGCATCTGAGCTAAACATAAGCAATCAGTTCTCTTGCAAAAGAACTCTTATTTGTTTATTATTGTTTTTTTTTGGAAACATTGTTTGAGGCGGTGTATATTAACTAGATAAATATGTCCCTATAAATTGGTAAAACTATAGATATTAATAATGTGATGCCTTGAAAAAAGGATGTCATTTGGTCTGAAACTTGTGTTGAAAAAAGTGGTCGACATGCTTGGATTTAGCCCGCCATTTTTGACGGTATATAAGGTGAGCGACGGAAAATACAAAGGCTTCATAAAAACTTTTCTAAAAGGTGACAATTATGAGCGAAGCAAATTAATTTGGAGGGATTTTTTTTCTCTAGCCCGTGGCAACGCACGGGCACTTTTGCTAGTACCAAATTATTTGTTACTAATTTTTTTCCCGTGTGCCACAAACATAGGTAGCTGAGCTAAAAGATATTGATTCCTTACAACTCTTGACCGACACATTTGTATACCACGCGTCACTTTGGTAGTACTAGTAGTACAGTCTTCGTGCCAATGCATTGATCCAGAAGCTGCTCCTCTACTATTTATACGCGGGGCCATACAAGATTGGACTGTGCCAAACCAAAGAAGGACCAAGGCAATGGCATCTAAACAGGCCATCACCGCTGCTCTGATCGTGCTCCTGCTTGTGAGCGGCCAGCATGGCCAGGCTTCGCGTGAGGTACGCGCTCCCAACCTCAGTTTGGTGGCTGCTGGAGGAGGATCACCCGCACTCAAGAAACCGTCGGCATCTGCTGCTCCCACTCCTGCGCTCACGGTGAAACCGCCAGCAACTGCCGCTGTTCCGGCTGGTACTGGTAAATAACTGCTAGATTCCACCTTCCATGTAATCTTTCTGTATCTTTCAAACTCTCGAAACATGCAAAACTAATTAACATATTTATGTTCATGTTGTTTTGATCCCTCAGGACACCAGGAAGAAGGCATCTACCGTGGACAGGATGAAAAGTTCCTCGCCCCTTTTTTCGTTCCAGTCGGTCGCCACATCGTCCCCAAGCCCTTCGTCCGCGAGCTCCCCAAGCACATCGCCCGCGAGCTCCCCAAGATCGTCGTGGGTCACTGCTTCAACGTCGCATTCGAGAAATGCGTCAAGGTGTCTCTCAAATGCTTCCTGGACTCGGTGTTCAAGTGCTCCTAGAGGGGGCGCAAGACTCATATAATCATATTACTAGGTATCGGGTCCAGTCCACAGGAATAAAGGTTGGAACTTGCTAGATCTCGTTGCATGTAATTGATCCAATGGCAAAAACTGTGGGGAATAAATTGCGCACAAGAAGAAACGATGATGAGAATATATGCATCTTTTTCTTACTGCTAATTTCCTTTGCCAATTTTTCTTACTGCCTTTTTGTGGCATGAGTTCCACATTTCATCTCTACCTTTCTGGAAAGTTAAACGTTGGCCAGACGGTATCTGACGATATCTAGCTATAGCATCACCATCAAAGCAATCTTGAGCAGAGAAAACAACAATCTTGGTGACCCGGTACAATTCAATGCATGTCATAAGAAAAATTAAGCCAGTTGTCAAGAAAGAGATTTGGTTCTAAAGTCTCCAGAGAACTACTTATCGTCGCCTGCTCCACGATTTGGTGTCATAGAAATAACATCATTTTTCAACGAAGGACCTATGCATGGTGCATTTTCAATCCAGAAAGAAAAGAGGGAATGCGTTATACTGAACATGATGTATATATAGTGAACAAATGAAATTATTTATTATTTCCTTAGGGTATTGAAATCAGCTTATTTGAGATAAATATATAATTTTCTAGGCCACACATGTCATACTTTTCCAATGAGTTATTTTCAAACATGTACATTTTCCACCTCGGTCATGTGACATTGCTGGTCACTTAATTAGGACGAAACACTTCCACAGCAGCACAATTCATTGGCGCATCAAAATTTGTTGGAGTGACAGCAAGGCCATAAATTAAATCCACTGACAACTTCTATAAGGTTTTATTATTTTTGAGTTAATTTCAAGGAACCACAACTATTTGGCACATAATTGCAAAGAACCACAACTTTTGGTAGTAGTTTCAAAGAACCACAACTATTTGAGCCTTCAGTTTCACAGAACCACAACTATTTGAGCCTTCAGTTTCACAGAACCACAATTTTCAAGTTTGGTCAACATGCCTAAAGCTTGGTCCCACATATCATACACAGTTGAGGCCATGGGACTCACGCCACGTCATTGGTATGATGTGGATGAGGAAGCAGGTGCCGAAACAAGCCGCGCTGCACCAACCAGTTCTGCTAGGAACCACAGACTGCATCCGAGTAGGTTGCTTGCGATATCATCTTGTTTAAGCCTTCTGCACCCTTCCCCCTCCACATCAGACCAATCGACGTGGTGTGGGTCTCATGGCCAGCATGGATGCCCAGAACAGGACTAACGACTCCACTCTGTATGACATGTGGGATCAAGCTCCAGCTCTGTTGACCAAACTTGAAAGTTGTGGTTCTGTGAAACTGAAGACTCAAATAGTTGTGGTTCTTTGAAACTACTCCCAAAAGTTGTGGTTCTTTGCAACTATGTGCCAAATAGTTGTGGTTCCTTGAAATTAACTCATTATTTTTATATAAAGACAACAAAAAATCATGAAGTCGGATCGGTCGGGAAAGGAAAAGAAAAGAAAAAAAAAAGCGGAGCTGAGAGGCGGGAACGGATAAGATAGCAAAACACCTCCGAACGAGGCCGCGCAAATTTGCCGCGTCTCCTCCGATGGCCGCCGCCGGCCCTTTCGTTCCCCCGACTCCGACCCCTCGCCCCCGCCTCGCCGCGAGCTTTCCCGCATCCCGCCACCCGCCGCCCATCTTTGCCGGCGCCTACGACACAGCGCCGCCGCCGGAGGAGGAGGACGCCGGCGACATTGACGAGGCGGCGCCCCGCGGCGGCGGCGGCGGCGGCGGCGGCAAGGACCGGCGCCGCGCGGTGCGCATCGCGTGGGAGAAACTCGTCCGGTGGTCCCGGTCCTGGCGACGCCGCAACCGCAGCGATGTCCTCGAGACCACGCGCAAGGTTAACCGCGCTGCCTGAACTGCCTGTGCGCTCTTTGCTTTTACTCTTCTCACCGGGATCTGATTAAGCTAGAGCTGCTCCCATTCCCGGATGCGATGTGCAGGTGGTGGTTCTCGGAGGAGGGTCGTTCGGGACGGCCATGGCGGCGCACGTGGCCGCCAAGAAGGCCGACCTCGAGGTGGCGATGCTGCTCCGGGACGACCTCGTCTGCCGATCCATCAACCAAAGTCATGTCAATTGGTTCGTTCTTTCCTTTCTTAGATTTATGGGGGTGAAGAGTTTGTCACGATCTTGTTGTACTGTTGGTCACAACAGTCTAGGAATGCCACATTGTTGCGAATTGAAACTCATATTTTTTTTATCAGTAGACCCCTACATGTTATTGTTGTCACCAATGAGGCAATGAAGGGTTCTAGATTGGGGGGAAAACATTTGTGCATTTTTCCTTTGTAGGGCATCATTTTTTTTTACTGCATTTTCAACGATCTTGCTTATGGAAGTTTAATGTGCAAGTTCCTAGGAAATTTATCTGATGGGCACTGCTGAAATCATGAGAATGCAGAAAGATATCGCATTTAGTCTAAGCATGTCATGTGTTAACTGTAAGCTGCTAATTGGCCATTTTGTTCATGGCACATTTGATTCTGGATGTTGATTTGCTATGCATTTAGAATTGTTACACTGTAATTCATGTCCTACAATTGTATTACTGGCTTGCTGAGAAGCGGAAAAGGAATGGCTCATGAACTCTATTCATGTGGGAAAACATTACAAGTGTATTTGCATTACAGCTTTTGTCATTTTACTGCAGCAAGTATTTAACAGAACACAGATTGCCAGAAAATATTGTTGCAACAACTAGTGCTACTGATGCTTTAGCAGGAGCTGATTTTTGCTTCCATGCTGTTCCGGTTCAGGTATTCACAGTCCCTTACAAAGCATGGGTGCTTTTTTGTGGGGTTTTGATCCATTTTGACTCTGATACTTTTTGTGGCAGTTCAGTTCATCCTTTCTGGAAAGTATTTCAACACATGTTGATCCAAAGCTGCCATTCATATCACTAAGCAAAGGGTTGGAACTTAATACACTTCGGACCATGTCTAAAATCATCCCAAAAGCGTTGGGAAATCCCCGCCAACCATTCATTGTTCTGTCAGGACCGTCTTTTGCGGTAGAACTAATGAACAAATTGCCTACAGGTTTGCTGATATTATTGCTCATATTTTCAACTTGTTATGACATATGCTTTCATGCTTTATGTTGATAGATACTATTTTTTTTGCATAAATTATTTTAACTTGTTTGCATATCTGTATTTAATAGATAATTGGCGGAATTCAACATCACAGTAATCCGACAGATTATTTTAAGTTCTGAAATATCTGAAGCTTAAATAAAAATAGATCTGAATGACTTATTTTAAGTTCATAAATATAGTCTATCAGGCTGGTCTCTGTGGTCGTTTCCGTTGCAGAGCATATTGGACTCTTAATTTTAGGTCAAATACAGTTTCATTAACAATCTAACAAGAGTAAATGCAGCTGGACTCTTAATTTTTTGTGTCAGAGTTTATAATGAATATAAATATATTTTGAAATCTTGTCATTTGATTGCACTAGCCATTTATCTAGTGTTTCATAATGTTTTGGTGACTAGCCTTTTGGATTCTTCCTTTTTGCAAGCACTTGGGAACCTGTTAATTTGGATTGAAAACTATTTATGTTCGACATCTATATTGCAGCAATGGTGGTCGCATCCAAAGACAAAAAGTTGGCCAGTTCCGTTCAACAGCTGTTGGCTTCCCCGAATTTGAGGATTAGCACATCAAGGTAAGATTGCCTAGTTCAAATATGTCATCGCAGAGGGTCCAGCTCCGGCAACCTGTTACTGCATAACATACTGAAGTTAATGCCATAAAATAAGTTTATATGGAGCATATGGGCTTGCCTTTACTAAATTCAGTAAAGAATGTGGTAGAAAATATGCAAGCATTTTCGCTCTTCATCATGCAATACTCTTATAATTTTTATGTTACGTGAAACCCAATAACTGTCTTACAATTTAATTCAGAGGAATAATATTTAAGTTTATTTCCAACTTTCCAAAAATCAAAAACTGAGTTCGTGAATGCCTGAATTCCATAACATCATTGAATTATGTAGAATAAATGTTTAAGGGTTTCTTTTCAACTTTCATCTGACATTAACTAGTAGCCTAAATCTTGCAGTTAGTACGTTCGACATGTTTCAATATAATAGCTACGCAGCAGAAACCAATTTCCTTATTTAAACTTAGGTACTACCACACAATTCAATAGTAGACCTTTGGATCAATACTTGCAAGTTTCTATTGCACTAAGAACTTCTGTCCAGCAAAATTAGTCCTAAGTAATATACTACATGATTTACTGTGGTAAAAATGGAAATATATTTGCTATATAATGTTGTCAAAACTGAAGACTGGACCCTTAAGTCATTATACAATCCAATCAATGACTGTTTCCTCCATTGGTAGCTATTTTGTTCACACAATATTAGAGTTCAGTTAGTAGAAGATGTTATATTGATTATAACTGTTCTTGTATATATTAGGGGAACATCTGAATGTGACTTTTGATCTTCAGTGATGTTACAGGAGTAGAAATTGCAGGTGCGCTGAAGAATGTACTTGCAATAGCAGCAGGCATTGTGGAAGGTATGCATCTTGGGAATAATTGTATGGCAGCTCTTGTTGCTCAAGGTTGTTCAGAAATACGGTGGTTGGCAACAAAGGTTTGTTGTAGTTATAAGTTGCATTTTTATCGTTTTTGAAGTGAAAAAACTTGCAACATTTACCAGCATGAACTTTATTGAAGATGGGAGCGAAGCCAACCACTCTTGCTGGTTTGTCTGGGTCAGGGGACATCATGCTTACATGTTTTGTCAATCTCTCGCGCAATAGAACTGTGGGACTACGTCTTGGTACGGGTGAAAAACTTGATGATATCATGAGCTCTATGAATCAGGTGTGCAACATTTCTTCTTTGACATCAATTTCTGCACTAGATATCATCTGCATCTGTACGGTTTGCAATTTACTCCATTCATCTCTCTAGGTTGCTGAAGGTGTATCAACTGCTGGGGCCGTCATTGCATTGGCTCAGAAGTACAATGTCAAAATGCCAGTCTTGACAGCAGTAGCACGGATAATTGATAATGAATTAACTCCAAAGAGGGCAGTTATGGAGTTGATGAATCTCCCTCAGGTAACCGTTCAACTTCACATCCTAACTAGTCAAGGAAATTTTTGGTTCTTCCAATGACACTGATCTTACACCTTGTCGAACGAACCTAGCAGTGTAAGCGAAAATCCCAAAGTATTTTGTGATTATTCTTCATGTGTAGCTCAGTGTCTTTTGTTACTGTGTTCCACCAACAATATTTTTGTCATGATAGCAGGAATTATTGTTAACTATTTTGACTAAAACCATCCATGCATTTCAATCAATGCTTTAGCTGAAGTAAGGATAGTTCACCTGAAACAACAATGAAGGGTTTTCAACCTTTCAACAATTATGCTGGCAAAAGAGTTCCTAAACTGCTATCTTTTTATTTCAGTAGCTCTCCCACTTGTCTTACGCCTTGAGTACTTCTGTTTACAGGTCGAGGAAGTCTAACGAGTAACGAAGGAGTTTTTCTTTGTTCTTTTTGCTTGGGAGCGTAGTTTGGGGCCAACCATATAAAAATACGAAGACTACTATAGTTTTGTAACATTTACCATGGGAGCTCATTATCACTTCTGTGTCTCTGATGAATATTATTCAATTATCAATAGAAGATATCCATCCAGCCTTCTGATACTAATGGGATGCTTTTTCAAGTTTCAAATTTAGGTAGATTTTATCTTTCTTTCTTGAACACAAGCATAGGCTTTTACCATGACGGCCGTTGGCTGTAACTGAAGGAGATAAACGCCTTTGACATGTATTTTGCTTTGTAATCTTACAAGGGACCAATATTAGTATTCTTACTGTTCTCCAATACAAGCATCTGTTATTAAAAATGTTACTAATATACAAGTATTTTCGATAACAAAGTTTGTCTATGTTGATTTTTATATGACGCATAATAATTATGGAACTGGTCAAAGTTTATACTGACAGGCTGTAAACTTTCTCAAATTTCTTTTTGTGATAACGGTGGGAATAAGAATGCAAGAAACGAACCAGCAATCGTGGATACATGTGATGCGCCTCTATCTTATATAAAGTTCCATGCTCCCTACCCTCTATTTAACTTTGGTTTGATTTCAAGTGAGTCTACAACACACATACTACATGAAACACAGGATCTGTGCACAGACAACCCGTGTATATTTTCGGACAACACGAATAAGTATAATTTTTCTAACATTATGCCCCCCAACCCCAAAAAGGAAAAAGAAATCAAAATGGGGGACATAGCTGGGATGGTGACGAACATCACGATTCGGTGAAGCAGAACAATGTCACGCTTACGCAAACGCCGTTGGCCAGCGGGGAACAGAGCAGAGCGCAAGTGAAGTGAGGTCACCCACGAGACACGTGTCGCGCCTTCAGCCGGTATACACCCACCGGCGCTCGGGCTCCGGGATTCCGTAACCCGCGCCGCCCACCCACGCAACTAACGATGGCAACGGGCAGCGATTATCCGCGTGCCCGCGGATATCCAACCCGTTATATGCGGATTCGGGCAGTGGTTTGTGCCCGCGGGCACGAGCACGGGCAGCACATTAAACCCAGTGGATAAATCTTAACGGGCATGGAAAACTCATGCCCGCATCCGCTTGCCCGTATGCCCGCAAACGAAACCTTTTCACGTGCTCCTTGGTTGCTTCTCTGTCCAACCACGTGTGGCCCTGCTGCATTATTAAATCATGGGACCCAGCAGTCATAGACTGGTCATAGTCCATGCGCTCAAGCCAGCAGTCTCCTTCCCAGAAGCTTCGCTTTCAATCCCCGCTCTCTCTCTCTCTCTCTCTCCGCACCATGAACAACAGAGAAGATCGGCCGTGCTCTTCCCTCTCTCTCTCGCGGCCGCAGCATAGGCCGATTGCCTTCCTCCGCAGCTCGCCGCCACATCCACACGGCACAAGCTCCCCTTGAGTCTCCGGATCTCGCCTTCTCACCCACGCGCGACTCTGAGATCTCGACGGCGCCGGACGGCCTGCCTCCACGTCTCGCCTCTCGAGACGGCGCCGCACGGCCGTGTCCAGCCTCGGGCGACGGCCCCGCCCCTCTCCTCTTGCGATTGTGCCTCCCGGCGCGCCCCCACCTCCCGCGCGAGTGCCGCCTTCTCCCCTCGACGCCACCGCCCGTGGGCATGCCCGCGGGCAAGACATGCCCGCGGATAGCGGGCACGGGCAGGGATTCTCGCCCGTGGCGGATCTCGGGCACGGGCATGGGCAGGAGAATCAGCTCGCGGGCACGGGCAAGCGAGGCCCCTATCCGCGGGCAATTTGCCCGTTGCCATCTCTACACGCAACCTTCACACTTAGCACGCGCGCGCGGAGCAGAGCAGAGCAGAGCAGACCCGTCCCCCCTCCCTTCTCCGGCCTGCCTGCCCCCCCGTCGCAGGCGAGCCCCTCCCACCGATGGCGGCTGCGAGGAGCGCCGTGACGCGCTCCCCAATCCTCCTCCACATCCACCGCCTCCCCCGTGTGCCCGTCGCCAGGATAAGGGCCGGACGGGCGGGGCGGAGTCGTGGCGGCGTCGGGCTTAGGGTCTTCGCGCGCTCCTCTCAGGCACAGGACTTCTCAACTCGCATCCAAGGTAATCGCCCACTGATTGATTTCGTCTATTCTGAAATGATTCAGTGATTTCCTTGTTATGAGTGTGTTAAAGAGCTTGTTAGCTACTAGGAGGCAATTTGTTCTGTTCAATCTGCGGGTTGATTTGTAGATTCCAAGTTTGTGTTGTGCTCGGTGAATTAAACTTTTCTTCATTTACCCCTGAAAAGCAGATAGAGCTAGCGAATTGCCTAAATTAGTTGAGGACCTTCTCCAGACATCGATCAGCACAGGTCCTCGAGGTGCTTTTAGGATGGCTCAAGGGATCCAAGCTGTCCTTGGGGTTGGTGGAGAGTGGCTGAATGACTTCTCAAAGGTTTCAATTTTTTTTCCTTTACATGCCCCCCTTGAAAATGCAAATAGTGTGATTGAAAATGCAAATGGTGTGATTGAAAATGCAAAAGGTTGGCTTGCAAGGACAATCACAAGGGTTGGGGTGAGAATATATTTCGTCTATGTTGAAGAGGGCGGCATTATCTTGGGTTAGATTTCTTAGCAAGTACTCCCTCCGTTTATAATTATATGACACCGTTGACTTTTTTCTTTACTTTGACCATTCGTCTTATTCATAAATATTTATGCAAATAGCTAAATGTATAAGTTAATTTTAAAGTGTTTTTGATGATATATCCAACAATATACATTTTACATTAAGAAACTAATTATTTTCACATATATTGTTGGTCAAAGTTCAACAAAAAAAGTCAATGGCGTCATATACTTAAAAACGGAGGGAGTACCTAGTTTAATAAACACAACAGTTACCTAGTTTAACAAACACAGTTGTTATCATGGTCTTGATTCAGCATAAGCGTAACGTTCTGCTTTCAATCTAGTGCAGACAGCTAACACATCAGCAGGAATTCCAGCTCAGATGAGACTTGGTTTGCTTTCACCTCTTTACCTTAGAAGGCTTTTTGAGCGCATGGGTGCAACTTATATCAAGCTCGGTCAGGTAAGAGTATCTTGATACTTTACACTATGATAAACTGCACCACGTGCTGAATTGTATAGCAAATACAACAACAACAACATAGCCTTTTGTCCCAAGCCAGTTGGGGTAGGCTAATTGTATAGCAAATAGCTCTTTTAAAATTCTTAGTCACCATGTGGTTTAAAACTTTGAATTGTATTAATGACATCCTTGGTGATGTAACCATGTGTACATGGCCAACGAAAGAAAGGATCCTAATAAAATGCAAGACTGGTTATGTAAATTTACATGCTCAATCACTCAATAGACCTGGCTTAGCTTTGAAGGATAGCACCGACATGATACAGAAATTTTCCTTGGGGTCTTTTGCAGTGGGTGGGGGTTGCAGATCTACCAGATTTTGCGATTTCATAACAATGTACTGTTTCTTATTTTTGGGCAAGAATAGTTCGCTGACTTTATGATGTTGCAGTTCATAGCATCTGCACCAACTTTGTTTCCCGCAGAATATGTGGAGGAATTCCAAAACTGCTTTGATCGAGCACCTTCTGTCCCATTTGATGTGATTCAATCAATATTGTGCGAGGAATTGCAACGACCACTGGATAGTGTATATGAATACATTGATCCAGTTCCAATAGCTTCTGCCTCAATAGCACAGGTTCTCTTTAGGGGCCTTTTGATTTAGTTATACACTCCAGCATTGCAACATTGAGATAATTATAATCGTTTTCCAGGTTCATGGGGCTAGATTGAAGAGCTCTCAGAAGGATGTGGTGATTAAAGTCCTAAAGCCTGGTATTGAAGATACTTTGGTTGCTGATCTGAATTTTATCTATGTTGTTGCACGTGTTTTGGAATTTCTTAACCCTGAGTTACAGAGGACATCCCTGGTAAATGATCTACTAGTGATGAAATTCATATCCAACGAAAATACTTGACTCACAGCATAACAAAAAATTATATTGTAGGTTGGTATTGTCAAGGATATAAAGGAATCAATGCTTGAAGAAGTTGACTTTAGAAAAGAAGCTGCAAACATTGAGGCTTTTCAGAGATACTTAGAAGCAATGGGATTTGACAGGCAGGCTAAAGCTCCTCTTGTGTACCAGCACTGTAGCACAAAGCGTGTCTTAACTATGGAAAGATTGTATGGTGTTCCGCTCACTGATCTTGATTCGATAAGATCTCTTGTTCCTGATCCTGAGTTGACTTTAGTAACTGCCCTTAATGTCTGGTATGCTCCAAAGATGCCTAACTTGAATCGTAGATCATTAATTCTTATAATCTTGCTTTTTATGAACTAGTCAAACATTAGATTATGCATATTGACAAATCTACAAAATGTGCAGGTTTGGAAGCTTGATATCATGTGAATCTTTTCACGCTGATGTGCATGCAGGAAACCTTTGGTTGCTTCGTGATGGGCGCATTGGATTTATTGATTTCGGTAACATTTTCTGCCTTTATTTTTATTTTGTGGTAATTGCATTTCTCAACTATATTATAGATTGTCCCAAAAAAAAAACTATATTACAGATTTAATGGAATATGAATTTCATATACAGTTGAACTTCAACCTTTTACTCACATATACACGAAGTCCTAGTACCTTAGTTCATTGCCGTTACCATGCTGGTCTTCTATTGCTACACTTTCCTTGCCATTCATTACTCGCAACGTAGTAGCGTTATAGTGTAGTTATATGACTTAATCCTTACAGGAATTGTTGGTCGAATATCCCCAAGGACTTGGGCTGCAATGGAGGTTTTTTTGGCTTCTTTTGCAACTGAGGATTATGATGCTATGGCTTCCGCCCTTTCCGAAATGGGTGCTACAGGGACAGATATAAATGTTAATGAGTTTGCAAAGGACTTGCAAAAGATATTCTCATCAATACAGGTGATGTTTCCCAACAGCAGTAGGATATTTTCATATTCTGTAGGCTTGATCGATCTTCTTTCCATGTGCCTTATCTTTTGTGGAGGAACATTTACCAAAACTGTTACAGCTGTCAAATCTCAATTAAGATGCAGATTTAAGATAGCTAATGTGCCACATTTTTGTGCAGCTAGTTTTTTTTTTTTTACTCTGACCTTCTTTAAGTTGTGTTGTACTTGACATTCAGTTGTTACTTTGAGACATAGGAATACCCAAATACACTAATGTGTTATCATTTGTTAAGCAGGACTTGGATACTGAAATCATAGTTGCAACAGCAAGAGGTCCTGATGCTACAGCTGTATCTGCTAATGTCGTCGTGGACGAGAGACAAATGAATGCACTCTTTCTTGATCTGGTGAGATATTTTCTTCTGTGTTCTATCTAGAGCAGATGAATGACAATACAGGAAACAAAAAGTAGCATAGGATATTTAAGGATAAGAAGCTGTCAGAAAAAAAAATATTTCTCCCGCTTTTAGTACTGCTTGCTACAGAAGCTTTGTTGCCTATTATTGGGTGGATACAAGGATATATTCAAATCTTATTCGTTTTAGATAGGTCTTTGGAGTGATTGGGCCCTCGGTTTTGGAGTCGAACATGGGTTGGCAGTCATGATAAAGCCAATGATTAGTTCAACTGCCATATACATTCTTTCACCATTGTAGTACTCCATAGTAGTCATGAAGAAGCCAATGATTAGTCACCGTCTGAAATTTAAATAGCACTGTTGCAGATTTTACTTGTTCTTTCTTTTTTGTCTGGCCATACATATGATTATAGGAAAACGAAGCAAATAGAAATGAAAGCTAACGCCAAGCTCTCGCGGGTGGAGTGGCTAGCACAGGCAGGTGAAGTGCTAGCCCACCCTGGTTCGAGCACGGCATCCTCTTAATAAAAAGCCAGGGGACGTCTCTCCCCTTGGTCGAGTGTTTTTTTTTTTTTTTTGATAAGAAATGAAAGCTAACGATTTTGTTGCTATATCTCCCAGGTGAGGGTTAGCGAGTCTTATGGGCTGAAATTTCCTCGGGAATTTGCTCTTCTTATGAAGCAGCTCCTTTATTTTGATCGTTACACAAGACTGCTTGCTCCCAGCATGAACATGCTACGAGATGACAGAATCAACATCGCATCCAACCGAGCTACGAGAAGAGTGGATCGATTCCAATAATGCAACTTCATTGGTCGTATACTACAAGAATTCTTCTGATAGAGTGATAATTAGCAAGCTCATGACATTGTGAAACTCAAATTTGTATATAGTTGCCAGACCAGCATAGAAATGAACCACATGCTACTAGAAAATTTTGCACCCCTCTTCGTGTGTAGTTTGGTGTTCTGCCATAGCAACTAGGGAACATGTATAAGTTGGATGTCACTATCTAATATGACCGCTGACTGCCAGAAGCAGTTGTGTAATAGCCTTACAGTTTGCAGGTGCATCATGTGTCATAAGAAAATCGGCTTAAGAGCACCATGTTTTTGTTACATTTGCCCAACGACAACACGAACTTGTCCATGAGCTGGAATTTTAGGAAAACACTGCAAAATAGTTGTGGTCCTTACTCACAGCATACGTAACAGGGTGCACGCTGAACTACTTGCAAAATACCAGCTCAAGAGTTTGAGCTATTGCCTGGGCTTAACATGTTTAATGTTTTTAGATTGTGGTTTTTTTTCTTCTCATTTTCATTTCAACGGGCATTCTGCAGTTTTTGTTTTTTCTGCGCAGAAGGCACATAATTTCCTTGAGGAAAGGGTACTCCGTTTGAAGCCTCCCGTGCTTTAATGAAAGACGCAGTTCCTTGATGAGAGGGTACTCTTTGAAAGCTATCCACGCTTGAATGACAGACGCAGCAGCAGCTCACAAATTGATTCCGAATCCAATGAACTTTGAGTGGCTCGAAATTGAATTTACAGGCCTCCAATATTATTGATGTTTTCAAAAGTTAAAACTGAAGGTGTCTCTCTGAAAACAGTCCACATACCGTGCTTACCACTGAAGAGTTCTGACCAGAGGCAGAGACGAGGCCGTCAACGAAAGGTTGAAGCAGCCCTTGGCTTTAGGTCCAAGGCAGAGGTTCTCACGACCTCCCATGCCTTTTCAAACAATCGTTAATACTTGTAAAAAAACTGAACAAACTAAAATACGGAGTATCTAGGAAGAGCAGGTTCTTGAACGAGAAAGAGACCACCAGAGTAATGTGGTTATCAAATACTCCATCCATTTCAAATTATATGCAGTTTTAGGTTTGGGCACAGGAATTAAGGAGAGGTGAAAAAAGTGATGGACACAGAAAACAATGAGTAGTGAAAGAAGAGAGAGATAGAGATAGACACAGGAAACGATGCATTGAGAAGTGGGAATGAGAAGAGACAAATGCATTGGAAAGTGAGAACTACTTATATTTTGACAAAAAATTTGAATGCTAGAACTACTTATATTATGAAAGAGTATATGGTTATTAACTTCAGTCACCATACTCATGCGTACTTTCCTACTTTGTGAAATACCTCCCCGCTACTCCATCGTTTACCCTCCAAAGTAGTGAGGCCAAACATATACTGCCATGTTTTTATTGTTGATGTTGGTTATAAATTTGAGTTAAAATGTTTAAAAAATACGGAAGTAGCACAAGATAGAAGATACATCATAGATGGGGCTCACCGTTGGGCTACTGCGGGTTTTTCCAAACCGCGGTAGTTGCTTTTCCCTGGAAGGGCCTAGTGTGTCGGGTCGTTGTGTTTTTATGGAGCTTGTTCCTTTTACATTCGTTTTCTTTTCTGTTTCCGTTCAGGTCGGTGTATCTTTGAGAAGTTTGTAATTTTATACTTCGTGGTTGGATTTTGCTTAGCCTCTTAGGAGACTCAGCCCTAGCCACGAAGTAACAAATTTCTTTCTTCTTCTTAATGAAATACGTGCGGATATATATAAGATACACCATTTGTTTATTTTTTACTTGACGATCTATGAGATGTGCAATCGAGGTTGGTAAATGTGACACTTGGATGTTAGAAAGTTGTACTCCCAACCTTTATTCTACATGTAGAGATTAATTCAATTTTGTAAATATCTAGTCCTCCACATTTCCAATGCATTTTCTAGCTTAATTTTCTGAACACCCCTAGTGACTGTAAAGCGGATATTTTTTTGGAGCCAGGGACTCATGTAATGTGCACATCAAACAAGAGTCATGCCTAGCGACTGCGTCTTCGTTCGTGATCGCTTAGAACCCCCTTTTCTTTATTTGTTCACCTCAATTTCTGTGTATTGATTATATTTTCCAAACTATAATGATAAGTTGTGCGTGCTTAGTCGATTTCAGAGAATGTTTTTTCATTAAGATAAGTTTGCCAAGTAGAGGGGAAAAATACTTCGTATACGACTCATTTGTATAACCGCAACATACATTTTAGTGCTGGTGGCGGAGCTAAGGGGTGTTGAGGTGCTGAGACACACAAGTTATGGTGTTTCGAAAAAGAGACACACAAGTTATTTTCTCTTTAATCCATTTGAAAGAAAGATCGAATTTGTGTATTCTTCACCACAACAACTAACTTAAACTATTGTCTAAATATAGTCTAAAGAAATAAACTATCGTCTAAATAATTCTATCTACACAGATAGTTCCACGGATACATTGCATTGTTCTGTAAGACTGACTCCAACGGGAGGCCTATTGAGCACCCCATACACAAAATAGGTCTGCAAACCTAAAAAAGCACTCTCCAACGGGTGACCTAGTACAGTATCTATTTTAGGAGAACTTCCCCTCCGCCATCGAGAAATAGAGCAAACCATGCCCCGCGACCCACGGTTTTGCCGCCCTCCCACCTGGGCCCACCCCCGTCGGATCTCCGCCACGACGAGCACGTGCGACGGCTGCCTCGGCCCCACCCCCAGCTGGGCGGCGGTGCCATGGACGCTCCTTCCCCTCGGCACGTCCGTGACACGGCTCCTCCCTGCCGAAGTTGACCTCCTCCTCCTCCTCCTCCTCTTGCGCATGCCCGCTCCTTCCCCTCGGCACGTCCGCGACACGGCTCCTCCCCGCCAAAGTCCCCTCCGAAGCTCCGAGGCCGACGACCTACCGGGCGAGCCCAGCCCCGCTGCCGCGTCGATTCTGCCCGAGCTGGCATCGATTCCGCGGCGAGAGCGGCGAACGGGGTCCGAGGTCGCCGCCGAGGTCGACGACGCCGCATCTCCCCTCTTCCCCGGCGATCCTCTTCTCCACACCAGCGTGCCCCGCAACCAGCGTGTCGTCCCCTGTGCCGTTCTCCCCAGGCACGACGCTCGTCAATCGCTCCTGCTGGAGACAGGATCCGGAGACGGGTGCGCGGCGCGACGACGGAGCCGGGGCAGGGCACGACGGCGGAGGGCGTCGACGGCGGCGATGACCCCAATATCGTCTTGCTGTTGGAGACAGCAGTTTTTTTTGGTTCCCTTTCAGCTTTTCAACCACCTATACATTCCTTTTAGTCTTCCATATGTGTATGCAGCGTTGGATTCAGTCTTACAGAAAAAGAAAAATAGTGCATCGCGACTCTCTTTTTTTTTTATGCGTGTCATCCTTACGCAGGGGCCATGCTAATCTTCTCTGTATATTCCAATTTTATCTTCTCTGCATCGCGACTCTCTTAGGGACGCAAACTTGATGCACAAGTCGAAACCGCCGTCATCGAGCTGGAAGCCTGGAACCTTTCTTTAGCAGCGCCGTAAGGTTAGAAGCTTCCAGAAACGGGCGCCTCGGTCGAATTAATCTTTTAACCCCGTTTGAATTTTGAACCTCAGGAATATTCGAGATACCTACAAGGGGCAGTCCCGTCATTTCCACCTCGTCCCTTTCCTCTACTCCCGTTCCCCAGCTCTCCAAGCGAATATGCCCCACACGGCGACCGCCCCGCCACGTGGGCGTCCTCAGCCCTGAGGAGGAGATTCCTTGCAAGGAACTCTCGCGAACAATTACGCAACTGCCCCTGCTCTGTTCAACTTAAACTGTGTTCTCCCCTCCCCGTGACGGACAGGACTCCGTCCCCAAATTCGCTTGGCTTGCTTCCCGCTCGGTTCCCAAATTCGCCGCGCCGGCTGCACGATTGCTTCGTGAATCGGCTCGAAACCCTAACCCTAGCTAAGTTGCCTCCATGGCTGCCGCGATCGGGGGCTGAGGCTCCGGTGTTCGGTGAAGTCTATGGGGTGAAGAGGAGATTGAGAGGCGTGGGCATGGACCCTAGCCTGGAGAAGAAGGCGGTGGCGGTGGCGCGGGAGGTCGCGATGGAGGAGGAGGTGGCGGGGAAAGCTGCGGTGGAGGTGGAGGAGGCGGAGGAATCGATTGATGTGGAGGTGGAGGAGCCGGTGGCGCCGAGGTGCCGGTTGGTGCGGATCATCGTGCACGACGAGGACGCCACCGACTCGTCCAGCGATGAGGACGAGGACGACGAAGAGGAGGAGCGCATGCCGCCTCCAGCGGCGGCGGCGGCGGGCGTGAAGCGCAAGCGCGTCCTGCTCCGGGCTGTAGGCGGCGGCGGCGGCGGCGAGGGCGACGGGAAAGCGGCGGAGGTGAGGTACACGGGCGTGCGGCGGCGGCCGTGGGGCCGGTGGGCGGCGGAGATACGCGACCCGCAGCTCCGGCGTCGCGTGTGGCTCGGCACCTTCGACACAGCCGAGGAGGCCGCCGCCGCCTACGACGCCGCGTGCCGCCGCCTCCGCGGGCCAAGCGCGGCCACCAACCTGCCCTCCGCTAACCCGCCGCCGCCGCCTCCGCCCGCGCCCCGCCCAGCTGCTGCGCCCCTCCCCCCACGCCCGCCGCCGTCACCGCGTCCGCCGCAGCAGGAGAGGAAGCAGCCGCAGCCACCTTCGGATTCTCCCCCGGCAACCGAGAAGCTGGTCGCCGCCCCTTCCTCCTCGCCGGAGCCGTTCGTGCCGCTGCCTGTGTGGGCGCTCATATCCGGGAAGCGCAAGAAGCGGTCGGGCTGCGGCGGCCGCGTCCCCGCCCTCCGCACCCCTCCCGCCGAGGAGGCCGGCCGCGCCTGAACCTCCCTCCGACTGGAGCACCCGCCCCCAATCTGTACCAATCTGAATAACCTCTCCGCTGATTTCTGCAATTGCGGGTGCTTTGAAACTCTGTAACTGCTTTGATTTCATCAAACTGATGCGATGCTGCTGATTTGCAAATCTGTAGTTCCTCTGATTTCTTGAACCAATGCTGATGATGATGCTGTATATATGCTTCTGTATGCTTCTGCTGCTATAATCGCAGTGGATGAACTGGTCTGTAATTTCTGATGACATTGGATGGATGTGTAATAAATAAGTGTTATCCGTTTCGATTTGAACAAGGTCGCTTTTTAGATTGCAATTGCAGAGTCGAGATTGTTTCCGTTTTTGTGACTTTCCCTTTGATGGCTGTGGAAGTTGTGGCAGGCGGTATACTTGTTTAAGACTTTCTACTGTGCCTGTGATCCAGCGATTGGCGTGACCACCATAGGATTCGACGTGTGGTCGCGTCGCGATGGTCTGCGCTAACCCAGCGCACGTGCAGGCCTAGACTTTGTGTCACTGGTCACTGACAGCAGCATCTTGATCTTCGTCATGTGCCAGAGCCACCAACGAAGAAAAAGCTGGAAACAAAAGAGGAAAGATAGTGAACTTTTTTTACCAGCAGATGTAATTGGTCCCATATTAGATGCCTAAAATTGTTTTCTCTAACATGTAAAAAGACCCTTTTCTCCTTTTTTTTTTTAGTTATCGAGAGCATAATTGGCTATCTCTACCTATACTACTAGTTAATAAATTTGATCTCAGCCACGGATTTTGTTTGGGAATTCACGTTCCTGAATCTCGTTTCTGAACATGATCGTATTGGATTCAAGTTCTGTTTGTGTCAAGTTTAGTTCATGTTTGAATGTTCATCTCAGAGTAATGTTAGCTACACAAAATAGAGAAATCGAGAGCCAGATCTGAGATAAAATTTCCCCAAGAGAAATCGAGAGCCGGATCTAAGATAAAATTTTCCCAAAGAATTCAAGTCCCAGATCTTAGATAACAATTTCTCAATTTATGAAACCCTAACCCTAACAGTGTCTGACCTAAGCTATGATACTCACCTCGATTCCTCGTGGCATCGGCCACCGCCACCACCGCATGTACACCTGTGACCAACCTCCTCGCTCGCCGTTGGTGAGGCACCGCCTAGCGTGAGCTCACAGTTTGCCACCTTGGTTCAACCAAACCCAAGCCTTGCGGCATCAACCTGCCAAACATTGTCAGGTAGTTATGCTGGACAATCGAGGTTCCGATCGCTGTTGTCACATCCCCATGAATGCCGCCGCCTTGTATCTACGGAGAAGCAACTCACCGATAGGGCACCATGGAGCAGCTGACAGATCGCATCGGCGAGGAGCACCCTGTGGCACCTTGGTGTTTCGGTATGGGGAGAGGCGGCACTGCCGATCGAGAGATAATTGAAAGAGGAGTGGGAGTGAGAGGAGGACCACCGGCGGTAGGGACGAGCATAGCTGGGGTATAGCAGGGTGGGGGGAGGCAGTGGAGCAGAGTGGGTTCATGAGAGGTGCGGCGGAGGAGACGCCGCTGTGATTTGGGGAAGAGAGAAGGGGAACGGATGAAATAAGATAGGGTTTCAGAGAAGCCAGCCGGAGCATGCTTTTTGTTCCGTCCGGGCATGATCACATCCATCCGATTCGATCCGATGGCTCATGGTTCTCCTGCTCTGGATGAGCCTAACAGGCGTTTGTGGCACACCAGGCAGAGGTAGTGGACTGGGCTAAAAGCAGTCCAAGACCATGTGTGATGGCATACCATTCCAGGAGGTAATGTTTGAGTGATTTTTTTCTTTACCATGTAACTATTTTTAGGTCATTTGTGAATCATATTTTAACAAAAAAAATATTTATAAACAATGCCCATTGTTTCAGAAAATTTGCTTGTCCCCCCTTGTAATGCACGAGCAAATTGTTAGTCACAATCAAAATGAACACATCAAATACGAGATCATACACTAATAAAACCTGGAATTATGTATACGTGGAACATTTCTTTTGTGAAGCTAGAACATTTTCCGATTGAACCTGCAACATTAGTTTTTAGATGAACAGGATCTGATATATTTCTTGGTCACATTTTACGGAATAAATAAAATGCATTCATGGAACATTGTTTTACTGAAGCTGGAAGATTTTTCTTATTGGGCGGAATAAGATTAAGATTGAAGGAGGGTGTGAAGATCTAGACTGTTTCATGTGCGAAAAGGTGCTCCAATCTGGTGCTCATTTGGATATTTATCTCTTCTGCAATATCATCCATACGCAACCCATGATTATTTTTGGGTTCTTTCTTCACTACATTATACAAAATCTGTCTACATCTTTTTGGCATATATAAATGTTAGATACTATATATACCAATTTTTAAATTTTGTTAAAAAATCATACGTGAATAGCTTAAAGCAAGTGAGATACCACATATATATAACTTCATACATAACATTATAAAATCTGAAGTAGCACAGAATTGTCTACAAATGGGGTATTCGTTTCCAGGGGTCTAAATTTTAGAGGGGTCACATCAAAGAGAATTTTGTTATTTAGAAGTATTAAATAAAGTTTAATTGCAAAACTAACTGCAGAACCCCGGGTCTAATTCGCGAGACGAATCTAATGAGGGTAATGATGCCATGATTAGATAATGGTTACTGTAGCATCACTGTAATAAAATATAGATTAATTAGGCTCATTAGATTCGTTTTGAAATGAGCATTCATCTGTCTAAAAGGTTTTGTCATTAAATTTTATTTAGTACTTCTAAATAGCAAGATTCTCTTTCATTTTAGAGATCTAAAATTTAGAGAGGTGAAAACGAACACCCCCAAAATCGGTCTGCATCACCCGTGGTCCTATGGGCATGCAGATGTCACCTTATCCATAGTCCATTCCTGGGACAAAATATCGAGGCCAACTTGACAAGACGGAAACTACGGGCGCACCCAAGGTGTTTTCGACCACAGCTTTTTCCGTGTTTCTTCGCTGGCTGTCAAAGTTTCTGCCCAGGTAAAGTCCGACGACGTATTGACGGCCACCGCCGCCGCCGCAGGCCTACGACAGTCACGCTCTTTTTTTTTATACGTGCTGTGGCTGCTGTCATCACGCATTCCGGGGACAACGCCGTACTAGTAGTCTAGTGAGTAGTGATGGATTTGGAGTTCACTTTTAACCATGGGTTTCACTATCAAGAAAAATGATTTCGCCTCCGGATAAGCTTCTTTTATCTGATGACATGCCGAGAAACATGTTATTGAGAGTATACTTTTCATAGTAATGTACTACTGGTTCTCGAAACCAAACATCTTATCGTGGCTCCGTTGACTACTCGTTGTCTCTTCATCTGACTATTCGACGCGTCAACCTGACTCATCTCCAGCGGCCGTCCTTCCGTGTATTTCGTTCGTCCCAGACGCGCCATGCCAAGAGAATTCGCACGGACACAGAACATCTGAACTGATTGTTTGTTCATCATCCGACAATGCCCTAATAAACATTTCCTCAACGACTCGGACTACTACATTTGCACAAGTACAGAAGATTTTGATTTATATAGTTCATTCAAAGCTGTAGTCATCATACTATCATAAAGTGGAGAGTCATCATCAACAACTTTTGCAATTCCATAGTGTAACATGGGGAGAATACAAGATAATTAAACACCTAAACGAACAGCTCACATCCTCATGCCTACCTAATCTCCCCTGAAACCATCTATCCTTAGTATCACAAGCTACTTAGGGTTAACACTCAATAACGAATAAAATGAATATCCATGACCTTACAAGTTACAACAAGACAGCTGGATCGACGAGAAGATTGAGACAGTTCAGCAGCCATTGAATCCTCCTTATTTGAAGGAGGAAATGCGCTTGATATCAGACTAATCGTCCAGCAAATGCATACCTTCCCTTACACAAGCACCCACACGAAATGGACAGTTCAAGCTTTAGGGGATGCTACACCATGAAGGATTGAAGGGCGGAAAAACAGTTTTGCTACTGGCTCGGTTTTGCACGTTTCATGCCACCATTACTGAAAGGAGAGACGCTTCCAGGATGAGGACTATCTTCTCTCAGAGTTGAGTTCAACATTGCCAGTTCCCTCAGTTGTTGCCTTTTGTAGAAATCTTGTGATTCGTCCTATGTAACAGGAAAACAATATTGAGTTCTGAACATAAGGAATATCTAGAAACTGGATGGTATTAATTATCATATGAAATTTCTAAAGAAGTTAGAAGAATAAACATATAATGCTTGAAAAGTGAAAACAACTTTACTGAAATATTGCTTGAAAGAAAAATTAATTACTATTTTGAAGAGTAACCAGCAGACAGCAGCTATTGTCATTCTAACTCTGATGCCATCTTACTTCGTTATAACATACCAAATGAAGATAGTGTGCATCGCTATACCTTTACAAACGTAAGCTCTAGAAATTTCCCCAATTCTAAAGTTTGAAGTTTTCACAATAAAATAAAACATGGAGTCATGTAATTTTGCCTAAGTATTAGGTCCTTTACTAAAGAGTACCCATGCATGATGAATTTACAGTACATATACCAGTGGCTTTAGCAGAAGACCCGTGAGGATAGATTATGGTGTAAAAAAAGAATTATCCACGGTGGACAAAAAAAAAAAGAACAATTACCACTGGTTTAAGCAGTTCTTCCATAATTTCTTGTGCCTGTCTCAATCTTGTATCAATAATATTGGCTGGTAACTCGGCCTCAATCAGAACATGCAGTGGCTCGTTCAAATGTTCATAACCAGGTTTTCCTTTAAGCTTCTCTTCCTAAAGAAATCAAAACAAAAATGTGTAACTGCATTATGGGGCAATTATAAAGGGAAAAAACGGAGCAATATGACAATAGGATGGAGCAAGTCATCTTGATTCTCCATAAAGAGTGATCAAATTTTTGCACAGTTAAAAGGAGGCAATACCAGTTTCAAAAACAAGAAACAAATCCATATCCATGACCAAAAGCCATGGCAAGCAAAAAATATAAATGTTATGAATAAACCATATATAGAAATATCTGACAAGATTCATTGCCCCGTATCAAGTTCCCAAAAGGCAAATATAAATCTGCAGGATTCCAACTTATTTAACCAGAAGAACAAGACTAAATGTTATGTTGTATGGTAATACCGTAACAGATGTGCACGATATGGTAAAGTTGGGCCAAATAAGACAAGAGACTTCAATAGGAGCTCTAGTACATTTATTAAATATTCACAGTAGAGGTGAGGTGCACATACCCAGATTGGGCACCAACCACGTCCAGAGTTAGACACTCTGTCAAGAGTTTTCCATTTGTAAAATAGTAAGATAAGAGACTTCTACGGACTTTCTGGCGCAATTGAAAAAAAAAAGCGACCCCAATGGCAACGGAGCCCACATGTTAGCAAGTATTTCCCTCAACTATGTTAACCCTTTGAAGTGCATTAATAAAGAACTAGCAAAGAGTTGTACAGTGCTACAGTTAAAAATCAGCATTAAGCCAAAAGCATCAAGCATGGAAACATCAAGATAAGTAACATGTCAAAATTTGTCTTTCTCAATGCCACTTAAAATTGTTTTCTTCATCGTGATAAGAGTGCTACTCTTTCTAAGAGCCTCCAACATGTGAGGATGTGGGCCTTGAGGAGTCTGTCGAGTGACTCTGCTCCAAGCAACACAGCAAATTGATGATCAATGAAGCATGCATGTGCCTCGAAAAGGTATCTACAGGTCAACTTAAAGCAGCCATACAGTTGTGCCTTTTCTTAAATTTTTTGGGTCAGGTTAAGCCAGATAATGAAGACCATGGACACCAAGGTTAAAATCATTGCGGAGATAGCACCACACGTTCAACAAAACTTGATTACTAGTCAAGCAATTTAATTAAAATGGCATATAGTTAGAAGTGTTCTGTGAGACTTGGGGCGTGTTCGGCGTTTTAGAGTCTAAAATTTAGAGGGGTTTAAACAAAAAGAATCTTGTCTTAAATAAAGTTTAATTACAAAACTAACTGCAGAACCCCCCCTCTAAATCGCGAGACGAATTTAACGAGGGTAGTTAAGCCGTGATTAGACGATATTTACTGTAGCATCACTGTAGCAAAACATAGATTAATTAGGCTCATTAGATTCGTCTCGTAAAGATGTACCCATCTGTAAAAAGGTTTTGTCGTTACACTTTATTTAATACTCCTAAATAATAAGATTCTCTTTAGAGCTAAATTTTAGAGGGGTCTAAACAGGTGCAACGAACACACCCCATGATAGACATTACATTGAATACAAAACCTTGCTATACATTAAAACAACATAAGCTTCCCAGACATGTTAGTGTGAATGATGGAACATTAGAACATTTTGGTTACCTTATCTGTATCTTTTATTGAACCTTTTCCTCTAATGAAAACACGGCAGCCAGTTGAAGCTTCAACCCTCTTTAGAGAATTACCCCTTGGCCCTAGAATGCGCCCCACAAAATTGAACTGTAGCAAATAGAAAAGAGAAATTATTAGAATCGAAATATTATTATCCAGTGCTAAAGGATATATTGCACAGGTCGTGGAAGGTAATACATTAGGGTAAGAGTCGACAGGAACTTCCAAGCGTATGATCTTCTTGACAATATAAGATCCAGGGCTTGGAGGTGCTCCTTGCCAATCCATACTTGTTCCAGGAGGAGGGAAGCCCAATCTCTGTTACAAATGAAAAAAATAAAAATAATCATCATTAGCTACAACAGAGACACCCTTAAGCCTGAATTATGATCACTACAGATGTTACGGAACACGATAAAAGTGGTACTGCAGCATTAGAGCTTCATGACTTCATTTTTGCCACTAATCATAACTTTCAACATTGGAAGCATGAAAGAACAAGGTTTAAAGAGATCAAAACCTGTAAAAAGGAAGTTTGATTCAGTGGTTAATTAAATTACGCCTACCTCTTGGTGTATACCATTCCAAGGACCAAAACCATTGCCTGGACGGACAATTGGTGAAGACATAGGGCTGGGACTTCTAAATCGACGCCTGTCAAAATCGCTGAATCCATGGTCATGGACCATACTTGATACCCGCATAATTTCTAAAAAAAGAGGATGGAAGAAAATAAATCAGAGTTACTCCACAAAATGTGTGCACGCGTGTTGTGGTGAGGGGAGGAGGTGGGGGCAGTGCAATATGAAACACATTTATAGGATAGGAGTGAAAACAAGTATGTTCAGGTATCCATATAAAAAATGCAAACAGCAAACATGGATCGCTTATTGCAGTGGTAGATCCAGAAATTAACTTAGATATATGAGGTTACATAAATATAGTAGCTCAATCTTTTTGTGTTAAATACAAATGAAACCCAACTGGAGCCAAAAGTTCATTATCTGTTAACAATATCTAGTCCTTATTTCTAAAGCCTGCTATCTTAAAGCATACAAAAGTTCCTTCTAAAAAGGTAGCCAGTTTGAACTTGTAAAAGACCAAACTGAAAAGGGAAAAAGTCACTTTCTGTTTAGAATGTTCAAAAGTGATCACTCTGAAAGGTTGATCTCGTTATATAGGTGTTGTATGGTTAACCAGGCAATTAACAGCTATTCAACCCATTTACTTTGGAGATGCTTGAAAAAAAAGGAAAAGAAACAAATTCTCATGTATATGATAAAAAAGATATATCGGTGCCTGTGGATAATCCCTTCATTCTCCAGCTTAAGTACATGAGAATTTAGCATTTTTGTAATGTTACCCAATACAATCAAATCCCAGTGCGGTGCAAAGCTCTATGAGAATTTAGCATTTTTGGAAATGATGGTGATAAATGGACAAATGATGTCTTTTTTCCATGGTCACTCTGTTTCTAGTAACTGATGCTAGACCAGTTAGATTGACAGTTCATTCCCACGTGTTAAAAGATGACAAAAACTGTCAGCTACATATTTAAGAGGCAAATTCAATGGCCAACCCACCAAAACACCCCACTGGCAACAGAACTGACTGGCAATCGCAAAAACTGTTGAGCAAGACTCGGTATCTAAACCAATACTGAATTTTGATCGACAGATCATATCATCGATAGGGCAAATATTGCAAGACAAATCAAGAGGGCCACTGGCCTAGTAGCCGACTGTATCCAAACACCACACATACTACTATGCTATCCCTCCAACACAAAAGCTGCAAAAAATCAGCAGGCATCCGAACATTGTAGGAACGCGATTCCCCAATCCCGATTGCAAAGACACTCCCTCTGATACTCGTAGGCAAATAAATTTGTAACCAATCTGCAAGCAGTATTCAGCAAAGGGATCAAAAGATCTCACCTTGGTTGAGCAACCGGCTGCATATCGGCAGCACCTGCATGAACGGCCCCAACTTCTGATGCTCCGCGAGAAGCTCCGCCAAGTACTGGCTGCAAAGAAGCCAAGCAAGAATCGTACCGTCAGGCGTCAGCACCAATCAATCGCGCGGGTGAAGGGGGGGGGGGGTGACGGAGCAATCTTTGGATCAAGAATCAGTACGAAACAATCAAGAGGCGGGCGGAAATCAGTACCTATCAGCATCGGGGTTGCTCCTAATCTGGGGCGAGAGGGTTCTTGCAGGGGAGAAGCCCTGGCTGTAGAGCCCTGACATGGTGGCGGCCACAGGGGAAGAGAGCTGGAAGAGAGGTTTTTCCTTCTAGAGGAAGGAGGCTGATGATAGAGAGGCGAGAGAGGGGCCCAGAGGAGGAAAATAAAAGAAGGGAAGATGATAGTCCGGCGTGGGTGTGAAGTGGTAGAAATGCCTGCAGGTGCTGACTGCTGCTCAGGTAGCTAAAAAGAAGTCTCAAGGAAGTAGTTGCCGTTTCTAGCACATGAAGACCCACAAATCAGGTACTCAGTAAAAACACTGTTTTGAAATTTCCTCGGAGTAAAAATCAACACTGAATTACTCCTTTTATATTATTATTACATTACATGATGTACCAACATTTATGACAAATCATATTGACTTAGAAATATAGCTTGTTTAGTCTCAAACTCTCAATACCTCCAGTATATTATGTTGGTTGTCCAATTTTCACAAAAAAAAAAAATCTAACATGTGAATAAGGAAGAATGTTGTCATCGGTGAGCACGAAGAAGGAAAAGCTAGAAAGACAATGTAGAGCATGCATGGTGCGCTGAAAAGAACGAAAATCAGTATGTAATCATGTATTGCCTTCACCGCACCCTTTTCCCCAATGAATATTACAATGAATAGGCGATACAACTACATTTAATAGAAGGGAAAATTCCTTCAGTGCGATTGGCATAAATCCTAATCCCTTCTAAGCCACCGATAAAACTCCAATCTCGCTGGTGCCAGTGACCGAAAAAATTTATCCGCTCTGTGCCAGCGGTGACCGGTTTTGCACAACAACGATGGGTTGTCTTCTTTCTCCGCCGCGCGAAGCCAGTCGGGGCGCCCACAAAGAGCAGCGGCAGCGCTTGAAGCGCCGCGCGGGCGCGCCACCTCGTAGTCGAACTCTGATCGGAAGTCGACCTCCACCCCCGGACGAGTTGTGGTTAGACTTGTGCTCCCCCGCCAGGAACACATCCGCGTCGTACCCCAGCGCACGAAGGCTGTCGCCGTCCGCCATCAGCGGGCACCACCTCCACAAACGTAACCGAGTCGAATTTCATTGGGGAATTTGGTGCTAGGACATATGAGAACATGTCTCGGTCATGGATTTATTGATTACTCTCTCAATTACCTTTTAATTTTGGTTTCCCCAAAATTTCCCCTTTTGCTTAGGGCTCCACGAATTTCTCAAATTGGTGCGAAAAGCTTGATCTTTCTTGGGGCTTTCGCTTGGATTGGGTCACGCATGAAGTTGTGATTAAATTTTCATGATTTCTGGTCTCGATTTGGTTGCTTTTCGAGCTGAATTTCAGTGGCGAGCAGCACTTGTTCTTCAGAGTTCTTCGTGCAATTGTGCTCTCTGTTTTGTGATTTACTGCAGGACCACACGTCCACTCGGGGTCCCCTTGGGGTGCATCTGCTTGTGAGATAGCTTAGCAAGAAACAAGTTTTTGTGTGCTGCTCTGAAGACACGGCAACGAGCTCCATAAGCTCGAAGCTGACGCTGTGCGACGAGTAACACAGGACGACGACGCCCGGCTCCATCCGCTAGGGATTCGGAAGCTCCACAAGGAATGACGAGCTCGGGAGTGATCGGGCGACGCTTCAGGCGCTGCTTCCGCTCTTCGTGGGTTTGATTGACCGGTTAAACCGGTCACCAATGGCATAGAGCAGATAAAATTTTTTGGTCGTTGGCACAGGAGGGATTGGAGTTTCTTCGGTGGTTTGAAAGGGATTAGGATTTATGCCAATGGCACTGAAGGAATTTCCCCTTAATCGAAGTACAGAAATAGCCATCATTTTATCTTTGTGCCAATCATGCCCAGTTGTTAGGACCAATGATTTTTGGTATGGTATGACCTCATCTCTTAATAAATACAGTCAGCATTTTCATTGTAGAATGAATGATCAAATGAAAAGAATAATCTGTTCCTGTTAATCAAATAGGCCCAGCTCTCGAACCACATCCTACTGGTTTTGTTCCACAAGTACCTTGAAGGTCCAAAACACACCAAACTGGACACGTGCTGACCCGAAGCTCATTAACCTATCGGATAGCATTTTGGGCCATCTTGCCACTAAGCCAGAAAAATTTGCATGTTGGGCCGCCATCTTGCTACTCATCCATTTTTCAGTGCTTTTCGAAGTGTCTTACCTCCATTTCAAATGAAAGGGGCTGTATCGGAAATTTGCCCACCTGAAAATTCCCCTACGTGGAAAACCTAAAACACGACAAACAAATTACATAGAAATAACATTTGCCAACGGCTTTCCAACCACCTCTTCTCCACCTTTGGTTTCTTCAATATTGTTAAATCAGAATATTTTTTCAGTTAATTAGAAGTTTTAGTACAAGTGAATGCAACAATATTATATTAATAATATATAGATGTCAGAAACACGAAAACATGGGGTATTGGGTGGTAGGAAGCACGTTAAGAAATTGTGCACAAAAACAATCAATTTCTCTGGGTGATTCATCTTATATTGAGTAGGTTACTTAAAAAAGAATAGAAGGTCTTATACGTACTTAAAGGTTTTCTAGAAGGACTTTTTGATGGGAAAGTTTCTGACTAGAATATTTTGAGCTTCATCAATACTACTACATACAATTTATATAGTACTTACAATCCTAAGGATTTCCACCAAAATTAAAAAAGGGCCCTAAAGTAAACTAAGGTCAGTATTGAAATGTGCCCCCACCCCGGATATATGTTATTGAAATGTCCCCCTTTGTGCATGCATGCAACCATTTGCTTTGTATATTTTCAAAAAAAAAATGAATATTTTTCTCTCACTCCGTCCACCTTTTGCTTTGTGATGGGCCCGGCTCAATATTCTAAAGTACTAGGTGAATTCCCAGCACGGCAATTCTAGATTGATTTATGACTAAGCTTGGTAGCAGAAGAGTAATTTGACATAGAGTTACTTAAAATAAAAATGCAGAAACTGGACCGTAGAGTTTATCTATGACAGGTAAGGTTCACAACGTAGCATTAGGAAATATTTATTTGTCCAGTAGAATCATATGCTTCTGAACGCTTTCAGAGCTCTGAAAGTTGAGTATAACAAAAATGCGAGGATATTTTGAAGCACCAAAGTGGAATGAAATGTGTAGTAATCGGTGGTAAATGCGTGCAATTTAATTCACATGTCAATGCAAAAACTTCTGCCAACAGACATTATTGGAAAGAATGGTATACGAACTAAAGAAGAAAAAAAAATTCATTGTAGGGCTGGAAAGGAAACATCAGGTGCATATTCGCCACAGTAAATGCTCTATATAATTTTGTACTGAAATCTTGTGCTGATGCCGATTCATATGTGGGACTGACTAAAATGTGAAAATAAGACACCAGAACATAATGTATGTTCAAAAATCTATTCAGCAAAACAAAATGCAGAAAAGTAAAAATTCACAGCTTAAGGAACAAAGTTACTTTTATTCCGGACCACGCATTATGCCACACACAACTTATAAATGAACTTATTTTTTTTTATGAACCGGATTATTTAGGTGACGTGAAACAATTTGGTTGACCTCCGGTTGCCTTACCACCTCGAAAAAAAGAAAGAACATGCCCCCGACACGCAACAGTATAGTGAAATTCTCATCGCCGTGTGGCTTGCTCCACCGGATGTGCCACAGCATGGACATTGCTGCACTTTGACTCTCCGTGGTGTCATGAGAGCGATGTATAGTTCAAATCCTGATAGAATCTACCTTGTCGTCGTTTTATTTTCATTTATTTAATTCTACTCGTATTGAACTCTTTTATTTTTCATATTGCTGAATCAGTTCATATGGGAGAATGATAGCAGATGACAATAAAGGTAAAGAGCATCAGAGTAAAACTATGTAGGTGATGGAAAGTAAATCATAACTCCAAATAATGAAGAAGGTAATCACATATAAATTAAACCAAGCAACCAAACACAACCTTTATATGTTGTCTCCAACGGAACACTTGGTAAAAGCATGAACTAGCCAACACAAGCCAAGTTTACACTGTCCTGGTTTGGATTCTACTAGCCAGGCAATATCTAATCCCAGCAACCAATCGTGCCCATAGTGCCTAATGCCCACTTGCTCGAACAGAAAGCTCATATGATACTAAACGTTTGCAGGCAAAATATTTCTTGCTTGCGTATGTCGGTTTTTGTGGTCCCTAAAATATGAGAAACATCCAAAGCATATTGCTAAATGTGTCACTGCTCCAACAGAAAGTACATAGGATGCTAAAATAAGACTCTTTATTTGTAAGCATCACATTATTTGTCAGCAAATATCAGTTAATACATCCACAGAATAGAGAAAACATGTTACAACATATGCCTTTTTTACTGAAAATGTATGTGATGGAAATTAAACTCATAATAACTTCAAATAATGAAGAAGGTGATCACATATAAATCAAACCAAACAACCCAATGCAACCTTTGCAATGTTGTCTAAGCTATAAACAACCAAACACTTGGTAAAAGAACGAACTAGCCACCACATGCCAAGTTTACACCTGCCTGGTTTGGATTCTACTAGCCAAGCATTATGTGAGCCCAGCAACCAATCATGCCCATAGTTCATAATGCCCACTTGCTCGAACAGAAAGCGCATAGGATACTTAACGTTTGCAAGCAAAATGTTTCTGCCAGCCTATGCCAGTTTTAAGGCCCGTAAAATATGAGAAACGTTCAAAGCATATTGCTAAATGTGTGACTGCTCCACAAAAAGTACATAGGGTGCTAAAATAAGACTCTTTATTTGTAAGCATCACATTATTTGCCAGCACATATCAGTTTTTACACCCACAAAATAACGAGAAAATCTTACAACAGAAGCCTTTTTTTACTGAAAATGTAGGTGATGAAAATTAAACTCATAACTCCAAATAATGAAGAAGGTGATAACATACAAATCAAACTAAGCAACCCAACACAAACCTTGTAATGTTGTCTAACCTGTAAACAACCAAACACTTGGTAAAAGCACGAAGTAGCCAACACATGCCAAGTTTACACCGGCTTGGTTTGTATTCTACTATCTAGGCAATATGTCAGCCCTGCAACCAATCATGCCCATAGTTCCTAATGCCTACTTGCTCGAACAAAAAGCCCATAGGATACTTAACGTTTGCAAGCAAAACGTTTATTGCCAGCCTATGCCAGTTTTAAGACCCGTAAAACATGAGAAACGTTCAAAGAATATTGCTAAATGTGTGACTGCTCCAACAGAAAGTACATAGGGTGCTAAAATAAGACTCTTTTTTTGTAAACATCACATTATTCGCCAGCACATATCAGTTAATACACCCATAAAATATAGAAAACATCTTACATCATAAGCCTTTTTTTTATGGAAATGTAGGTGATGATAATTAAACTCATAACTCCAAATAATGAAGAAGGTGATAACATACAAATCAAACCAAACAACCCAACACAACCTTTGTAATGTTTTCTAAGCTGTAAACAACCAAACACTTGGTAAAAGCACAAACTAGCCAACACAAGCCAAGTTTACACTAGCCTGGTTTGGATTCTACTAGCCAGGCAATATCTAAGCCCGACAACCAATCATATCCAAAGTGCCTAATGCCCTCTTGCTCGAACAGAAAGCACATAGGATACTGGCAAACGTTTATTGCCAGCCTATGTCAGTTTTTAAGGCCCGTAAAATATGAGAAACGTCCAAAGCAAATTGCAAAATCTGTGACTCCTCCAACAGAAAGTACATAGAGTGCTAAAATAAAACTCTTTATTTGTAAGCATCGCATTATTCGCCAGCACATATCAGTTAATATACCCACAGAATACAGAGAACGTCTTACAACGGAAGCCTTTTTTACTGGAAATAGTGCATGTACTTCTATCAAACTTCCACTATAAATATAACCATTCCTTTCTCTTCCAAGACACAACATCACAGTTGAATCACAGATGGCACCTTCATGGTTTGAACTATTACTTGTAACTAGGGATGAAAACGGAACGGTAAATTTCTGAAACTACCGATGCCGTTTTTATATTTTTCCCGATCATTTCCGTTTTATTCAAAAATTTATGGAAATTGGACGGTATTTGGAGTGACAAATATGGAATCTGGTTTAAAAATGATTTCGGCATTCTTCCGGCCGTTTTATCATATTACTAGATTTACCGAAAATCACAACCAAAATTTCCGCATTTATCCAATAATAACTATGCATATATGCGTGAGATTGATTATTAGAAGCATTTCACTCGATACATTTGAGTATTTGACCACTTCCTACTTTTGTTGAAGTATCATGTTCATACTTTTTGTTATTATCTATGCATGTAAATCGTATATGTGTATGTAGACTATCACTTGATGCGAATGTAAACATACATGGTACTTAAAGATTACACTATACACATAGAAAAATATATCGCTTGTTTGTCTCCTCGTCATCTGTCACATTGGCTGGACATTTCATTGGCAATGTGCTTGTCCGATGTCAACCGTCGATTTCTGACCGAAATCGATATTTTTCCGCTCAGATTATTTCGTTTTTGATGTTTCCGTTATTTCCGATGCCGTAACCGTTTCCGGTGTTACCGTTTCCAATTCTGACTCCGAGAGAAAAATATACGAGTGAAAGTGGTTTATGATATTTCCCGATCATTTCTGACCGTTTTCATCCCTACTTGTAACACAGTTCTTTTCCACTTGCACGAACCATCTTCACTCGAGTCGAAATGAGTGCAACTTATTTTGCATTGATTGTGAGGAACAACCTTTTGCTTTCTGCTACTATTGCAAGTCACGCCATCATTCTACCCACCGTGTAATTCAGGTATAGAATGTACAATTTTGCTTGCTTTCATCTTATAATATTTGTGCATATGCAAGTTATTTCTTTACAAAAGCGTTACACAGATTAAAAATGGCACAATAGAGTAGCTATCCATTGACGGACTTCAACAAATTTTAGCACTAATAGATACATTACGTATTATAAAGATCTATTGTTTCTTTAAAGAGAGTTTAAGTTTCGATTGATCTTTGCAGATAAGACGATCATCGTATCATGATGTCGTGAGAGTATCAAGGTGGAGGACATCATTGATATTAGCAATGTGCAGACTTATGTGATCAATGGTGCTAAGGTTGTGTTTCTAAATGAGTGATCCCATAAGTGTGAGACATGTTGCCATGCCCTTCTTGACGAATTTCGCTTCTGCTCTCTTGATTGCAATGTAAGTTTTTTTTTTCATGTGTTTTTGCCTATCTACGTGTTTCAAGCATGTTTGATGAATTTTTTTATTATACTCACTTTACATATTTGAAATCTTTTATTTCTATAGCTTAGAGGCATGAGAACGGATACACAGATGCCAAATTTGTGTGATAATGGGCCTAACCATGCAAAAACAGAAGATGTGACTGATAAGGGAGATACTTATTCAAGTGCTAGGAGCAAGAGAGACAACCATGGTGACAATAACGAGGAAGAACCACCAGCAAAAAGGGTTGCTCGTAGTCACCGTAGAAAGGGAATTCCTCACCGTGCACCATTCTTTTGAATCAATGCATGTTGGCAAATAAAATGAGGAAATGTTTGAATGAACCAGGAAAATGATTCTGACGAATGTTAATAATAAAAAATAAATGAGCTTATATATGTATGTGTGTTATCTTGAATGTGTCTTTTATGATGATTTTAAAATTTGAGCATATATAAATTGAGCTTTAGAAAAGTAATTACCTTAGTGAATATGACTTATATAATTATTATAGATGCGTAAGCCAATTATGTGTGTAGAAAAGTTGAGAAACTAGTAAGTGGATCGAGAGCCCATCTCTTTTATGGGAAATATATATTAATGCCTAGTGCCTACTCCCTCCGTTTCATTTTAGGTGTCATTCTAGCCTCGGACATGGGAATGAGGAGAGGTGAAAATTAGATCGCACGCTAAAAAAGATGAATAGTGAAAGATGATAGAGATATATAGAGAGAGTAGCATTGGGAAGTGAGAATGACATCTAATATGAAAAAACTGTGTTGCTCCTAGAATGACACTTAAAAAAGAACGGAGAGAGTAAAATGTAAGGTACGTTGAAAACGGAGTGCGGCTATGACAATATATATCATAGTATTCACAAGGTAAACCAGTGGTGGACCTAGCTTAAAAATTTAGGTATGGAAGCTCTCTCTGTATATTGAACGAACCAACATGAAAAGGCATCACAATTCTGTCATTGTGCGGGTATCCCTTACCTCTTCCTTGCGGCATGCTGAACATCCCTCTTCGATGTGTGGATCACCGCCAGGTTAAGGTGGATCAGATTGTAGTGTTTCTATAAGAAATTTAAACATATAGGAATGCAACTATGATCTTCGATAAGGCAGAAATTGTGAAGGACTAAATGATCATAAAGCCATATATTTTGTCTAAATAAGAAAATTTGCCAAACTAAAACAAATCAGGAGTTGTGAGCAAATGGGTATAAATGAAAGAAAAAAATTAAACCCATGGTCCTCTATAAAATGCAGGACATGTTTTACCTTTATCAGGAGAGAGAAGCTGATATGGCTAGGATCCTACGGCCATGTATTGTTTGCAAACTTTTGTTTTCCCTCCTTTCAAAATCCACACATCCATGCTGAACCATTGCTACTTTTATGAGCCATGAAATCAACACGTCATGGTCAAAAGGAAGAAATGGCCGCTGGTCAAGGAGATAGAAAATGCATGCCTGAAATTAGCACCACGTTTTATTCGTGAGGCTCTCTCAACCCCATAATTCCTTTACACTTCTCTATCAAACGAAAGCACATTAAGCAAAGACATATCCCTGGGAGCTCCACAAAAACAACATCAATGGTCCAAAAGAACAAGTTCATTGCGGTCTCCCTGGTCATTGCTGCTCTGGTGGTGCTAGCCACATAAGAGCCAGAGGCGACCATGGATGATGCAATAGTTGAATGCCATAAGGTTTGTTCCAAGAAAAACACACAGACCCCCATCAAAGCCATACAGTGCACCGATGAGTGCATCAACAACACCTTCAAGACGGTTATGGCAACTGATGCACAGGCAACTTCAGCCACCGGCACACAGTCACCCACATGATGTGCTGGATCAATGGGCCTCTGCAGACCCATGGTTGTCCTGTTATTTGATTTTTTTTTTTGATGAAAACTGGAGGGGTCGCCCCCTACAGTACTTTATTCATAATAAGAAAACCAAGTCTTATGTACAGCAAACCAAAAGAAATTAAAACTACAAAAGAGAAAGAAAGTAGAACTATTGATTTAAATCTATCCATTGCTTGATTCGATCTGACTTTTTTGAGCTTGCTCGATGGATAACCAAAGACAGCTCCTTGAAGAAATATTCTCTGCAATTCTGGACTGTTGGATCGACATTATTGAAAATCCAATTGTTCCTTGTTACCCATATGCTCCAGCACATCAATATGATGATATCCATATAGCAACTATAGCTTATTCTTCTCTTCAGCGGCGTGATCATTTGCATGGAGGTTAGATTCTGGGGCAACATTAGTCCAATGGATTGCCAGCAGGCCTTTGCAAAGTAACACCTGATAAATAGGTGTCTGAGTGTTTCCTCCCTCTGAAGTATACATAACTCGCAAGTGTAATCATCCAAGAACATGTTTCTCCTTCTCAACATTCCCCTCGTGTTGAGCCTGTCTTTCATGAGTAGCCAGAAAAATACTTTGTGTTTGGGTTGACAGGAGGATTTCCACAACCACCTGTAGGCAGGATGTACAGGTAGGTGTCTCATAAGAAGCTTGTATATTCTAGCTGCAGAGTAAGATACCTGGCCACCCATGCATTGCCATACATCATGAGTTATCTGAACTTCCATGTTGCCCAAGACTTCTTGCAGAGCCAACATCTGTTCATATGCTTGTATTGAGAGAGGTAGATGGAATAACGTCTCTATATGATCAGTTGCCTGAACGTCTTTGAGAGTAATGTTAGTCTGCCGGGCAAAAGAAAATAGTTCTGGACAGGTTATCTTTAGTACAGATGTGTGCCACATATCATGCCAGAACAGGACTGTTGCACCATCTCCTGGAGTGACTTTAGCAATGCCCTTATACTGGTCAAGCAACTTAACTATATCTCTCCACCAAAAGGAACCTCTCTTTTGCTGGCCTGGGAGCTTTCCATTTGAATAGTAGTTATCCCATAATAACTTAACCCATGGTAGGTCTGCTCTATTGTAGAATTTGTGCAACATCTTCATAAGCAAAGCATCATTAATTTGCACTGTAAGCTTCTTGATTCCAAGACCTCCTTCCGCTTTTAGGCCTTTGTACCATATTCCAAGCTGCCAAGGGGGGCTTTTTGGCATTGATATTAGATCCTCCATAAGAGATGTTTTCTGTAAGAGTCCACTTGCTTGATGACAGTTACATGAACCTTATAGGTGCACATGTGGTATGTTAGCATAGAGGACATAACTGTATCTGCCATTTCAAGTTTTCCTCCCTGAGTAAGAAACTGAGCGCAGCCAATCAATCTCCTCTCAATTCTTTGAACCAGTGGAAGAAAATCAGCAACAGATGGCTTAGTGAGTCCCAATGGCAATCCTAGGTATGTAAAAGGCATTGACCCTCCCTGGCATCCAAAGGTATTGGTGAGGACCTCCATTCTTTCAGGGCTGACATTAATAGGTACCATGACTGATTTAGCATAATTGACCTTAAACCCAGTTGACTCTGCAAAAGTGTGTAACAAAGCTTTAAGAACCACTAGATGTTTGGTGCAGGCCTCCATCACCAACAGTGTATCATCAGCATATTGTACAATGGGAAAGTCAGAACCTGCTCTTTCTGGAATTGGCAGTCTAATTAAACCCATATCTTTTGCTTTGTTTAATTAGGATTGACTGTAGGAGGTCAGCAGCTAGCACAAAGAGGAGAGGGGATAGTGGGTCACCTTGTCTCACACCTCTTTTACAATGAAAAACTTTACCAGGGACTCCATTAAGTAGGACAGCTGATGTTCCAGATTTCATAATGATTTCCATCCACTTTAACCACTTTTCACCCAAACCTTTGTGCTTCAGAATGTCCAAAATAACTTGATGCTCAATTTTATCAAAAGCCTTTTCAAAGTCTAACTTAATGAGAACAATCTCTTTCTTTGATTTATGGCAGATATGTAAGTATTCAAAGGACCAGGCCAAGCAGTCTTGGATACTTCTACTTTTAATGAAGCCATATTGGTTTTGATGCACCAACTGCAAAATAACTACTTGTAGTCTATTTGCAAGTAGCTTTGTGATAAGCTTGATTGTTGAGTTCAGCAGGGATATAGGTCTGAAGTCAGAAACCACTGTAGGAGAATCCTTTTTGGGCACCAAGGTTATAAATGATCCATTAATACTCTGTAAGCATATCTCCCCTTCATAAGAAGCATCAAGTATGTTATTTGAATTTTCCTTTTCACTTATTGTCTAATTGTAAATAAATCTCAAGCCATGCCCTGAAAACGGCTCCCTCTCTTTCCATACCTCAATCAATCCCTTGACCTGCCGCAGTGCTTCGTCTCCCCTGCTCCCTGTTTTCCCCGGGAGAACCTGAAGCCGCCGCCGTCTCCGGGTAGGTCGACGCCACGCTTTGTCGCCGTGAACCGCCATGGATCCCTGCTGATCCAAGCTCTCCCATCGCAGGGTAGCAAGGAGCTTGCAGAGCATGTCGCCATTGTCTTCTCTACCCGGCAAACACGTTCCCAAAGAGCACCGGTGAGTAGCGCCGCCATACAGCCGCACACTCATGGTTTGCTTTCTAGCCGCTGATTGCCTTCTCGACACCACAGGACAGCCACGGCACCTTGAGGACCCGCCATCACCGTCGCCTTGCCGCTCGGGAAATCACATCTTCGATGAGTTCCGGTGAGCTGCACAGTCACTCGCCATTGTCGTCGCACTTCTGGGTGTTTTCCTGTCATCACCATCATAAGGATGCCCAGAGTTGTTTCCTGCCGTCACCACACCGTAGGTGAGGGCCTCAGGCCAATCTCCTCCTGTTTTGTTGTCTGTCATCGAGCTCTATAGACAGTTGCATGGGCTAGGCCGTCTTCATGGAGCTCACCAACTGCGGCCATGGCTTTTCTGTCGTAGACCATCACAGCCACGACGTTTCTGCATGCTTGTTCTATCTCGTCAGTTAGACCTGCTAGGATGGCTAGGACTAGATGTTTTAAAGATCTTCGTGTTGATAATTGGAGCAGGCGCCCTATGTTTTCATCTCTGATGGCATTTTCCTGTATAAAAATACTTTAGTCCCTGTTGCTCGGCAGCCTCTTGCCAATGTTGCGCAAGATACTATGCCAATGTAACTTTATTTGCTTATATATCTTTTTCATATGAACTCCGTTTCAGACGATTTTTGCGCTCACGCGGCTGTTACGACGTAAGCTTTGTGGTAGAGTTATTGTTTTACTATGCTTCTTCTGATTGGTTCTGTTTTCTCAGTGTGTTTGTTGTTTGCTTGTCTGTTTTCTCAGTGTGTTCTGTTTTCTCAGGGATTTGAGAAGCAACAAGGCAAGTGTCATTAACCATACTGAACCCATCTTAATTGTCTAGTTTTTATTTATGCATGCATGTCTTAAACTGGAATCCCATGTTATGGTTTACTACTTAATTTCTTATTATTTCTTGAAGCTTGTTGATGAGTATTATATTGGTCTGGGTAGATTTTATTGCTAGTTGATGTCAGTGGTTGGTTCAGGGGTACTTTAATTTGACTAATTGCATATTGAACTTAACTCATGGGATGGTGATTGTTTTTTAACGACATGGAGATAAGGGAACCTTGACAGGCTGGGATGTTTAGTATGGTGCCGTCGTGCACGAGATTTTGATTTGTGTTAGTATCTGCCATAGGTTTTAAGGATTAGTTCATGGAGTATGTAAAACCTAGCTCAGCAGTGCAACTACGAGACCTATATGAGTACAGCCTGGCCCAGTAATTGGATATTCTCTTCTTCTCTATACACCCCATCCGACTGTCTAGTGGCGCAATATGGGCCTTCTGCAGTAGAGGTAAAATGGACTACAATATATTGTTAGTAGTGGAACCGTAGCGAGTGTCTACAGGATGAGAGGAGCTTTGGAAAAGCCTTGTAGTGTGACCCTGGTAGCACACCTCGGAAGTGTGAAGCAAAAGGGGAAACATGACTCATGGGGAACGTACGCAAACTCTGCCGAGATATATAACAGCCATGCTCACGGTCAAAAGCGGTCAGGACTTATTCCTGATTAGTGGGGGCTTGGTTGGTTGGTCTGTTGGTAGCCAGGTGGCGGGAATCTGGTGAGTCGGTAGTAAGATTGGGATCCGATGAGTTCTTTCCTTGTTGGTTCAGTTATGTTGGAGGGATGAAACCTAGTAGAATGCATTGAGTCTAGGTTGTTAGTCTTTCATAATGCAGTAAACCTGAGTCGAGCTTTTCTTGCTTATAGACAACATGTCATATTTTCCTACAATTTGCTGAGTACTCTATGTACCCTTTTTTGCCATATATTGTTGCTCAGACGATGGAGGAGAAGCGGAGTTCAATGACGAAAACTTTGATCTGGACGCTCCGAACTAGGCTGGTGCTCCCCCTGACAACGCCTGTGGAGATGAAAAACACGCTTCATTTGATTAATGTAAATTTGTACTTTTGTTTTAGACCTACGGTCCTTATGTATCGAATATTTAAATGTTTACTTGGCTTTTTAATAATGATATTTCACTATTTATCGACTATATGTATGGTTAACTGATCCTGGCATACATGTGTGGAGTACATTCAGTTATATATATTTTTTGAACCGGGTGTGACACCCTGCCAATGCCCATAAACGACGCTCTTCACCTGCCCAATTCAGAGCACCAGCAAGGTTAGGACTTGTTCCACTAAACACACAATGATTGCGGTGATTCCATAAAATCCAAGCTCCAAGTACTATGAGTGAATTGATCCCATTTTGTTTGTGGCCGTTGGTTGCTTCATTTGCTCTCTCCCACCATGAACAAAAGAAACCTCAGTAGGCTGTGGGGATCTCTGTTCACAATATGCACTGCCGATTCTTCAGGATTTGTTTGCATCCCATGCACATATGCAAACGATAGTTTTGAGTGTATTAGAATAGCAGATCTGGAGATATCAAAACAAAAGGAAATGGATAAATGTGCTGAAAGTGCAAAGGAAAAATAAAAATGAAATTAATAATGCTGGAACTTATTTTTCTTTTTTTTCTCGAAAACGCAGGAGAGCCGCATCATTTCATTAAGAAGGAGAGTTGTAAAATACAACACACACGCCACACACCCCTCATGTGCATAAGATGCTTTCACAACTTCGTACTATATATCAGGACTGGTGAATACCTTGGCCAGGACGCCACAGTGCCCTAGGAACACGGTCGACACAAGTTTTATTATATTACTAAAAAGAAGATGCACCATCCTACTTTATTTTATACCGTGGACACAAGGTGCAGAAAACATTTTTTTTGCCAAATCTAAGCCATTCTTCTCCAAATAAAAAAAGGAGATGATACTTTTTGTTGCCAACAATAGTGATAAAACAAGGAAATTTCTACAAATTTAAAATATCAACTGAATTTTCCAGCTCTACAAATATACAAATATTGATTATTGACCTATATCTAACCTCCCTGCAAAATACAAATATTGATCACGCTATGTTAGGGGAGCCCACAACAGCCCACACCCAGGGTCCAACTGGAATGGAAGTGTACCTGTAATATATATAAGGAAAATACCATCTTGCATTTAGGACATAATGAGTCACCAGAGGCAAAATATTCATTGTACAAAAGGGTAGGTAGGAGATATGAGATATAAATACCACATTGGAACAACAATTTTAATTTGCTAGTACGTTGGAACATTGGAACAACAATTTTTTAGTTTTTTTAATTTGCGACATTGGAACAACAATTTTAGTTCATTTTAAAAATGTTGTCCTAACATCATCGATCAAAAACCAAAGGGAGTACCAAACATAAAGGATATGTACAACATGCACCAAATATATTTGTTTATATCACCAAAAGAGATGGTGTGAATAGGTGGCAAAAAATACTGCAAGTTTCTCATCCACTTTTGATACAAGTTTGATAAGTTTACTACAGTGAAGAAAGCCACTTTTGGGTAAATTTTGCAGAACAAAAGATCTTCCAGCTTTTGGATGAATTGTGGCCTCAAATTTGGGAAACTGCTGTCATGTCTTTCGCAGACTAGGACCACTCAACAAACAATATTTTTCCATTCAAGTTGCACTTATGCAAAGCATATGCACACACTTCCATACGATTAAGAAGCAGTAGGATAGTGGTAGCACGATTAAAAGTTAGTGTATTTGTATGTAAAGTTAGGATTTCCATAATAGAAATAGTTAAATGGTCATCATAACGAATAGGAACTTTGTAGAAAGGAATGCAAAAGAGAATGGGCTTCTAATTAAAAACCATCAAATATGTAGTAAAAGCTCAGCTACTCATAAATGAAGCACATTATAGCTCGAACAGTTCGTTCGCTTATCACAATTTTAGCAGATGATTGGCTGCACAGTAGACAGAATGATTGTATCAGTTGAGGTTGTACTTGAACCAGTAACTCTTGTCGCTTGGAAACAGGAATGACTCAAAATATTCTCTGCGAATGTGCCGCCAGTTATCCTCTATTATTTCCAAGTTTAGTCCAAAGCTGAGGAAGACGATATAATGTGTTACTCAGCTTTGCTGCTGTTTTAAAAAGCGTTTTCATTTTTTTTACATTCAAAACGCTGTCATTAATTGACTGGTTCATACCGGCAGGAGAAAGAGATTATAGATTAGTATTATAAACAATTGCGAGGAAAAGAAAGCAAGAAATCCAAACAAAATATAATGAACACTTTACATCCCCTAAGACGTAACTGAAGTCCTAATCAATTCTGTAATATATTCTGACCGCAGCCTTAAGCTGGCAGTCCAGTAAGTATATGTTATACTAACCACTGAAGCGCTCTCTGACGAGCGGAGGAAAATCTGACAGAACTTTAATTTTTACACAATGCAATTAAAATGTAAGTCAACGAGACGATGCGATCTCATAACTTTCAACTGTGGGTTTTTTTTTTTTTTTTTTGGTGGCGAAGGAACTTTCAACTGAGATTGACCACCCGAGAGTTAGGGGTAGACTTTTTTACGGACTGCTTATGCATAACCAACCAATCTCGAGCTGTCAAAGTGATTACACATTTCACAGAAATAATTTGGTTAGATTCCTCATTGTCGTCGACCTCGTTCTCTCGAACATGGTGTGAAACCTGGCTTATGTAGTAATAATGTTATTCTAAATCCATAAATTGGATCACCTTGTTTGGCAATAATAATGTTGACAGAAAAGAAGTAATATATGAATCATGATTTCAGCGTGGATTCCGTATCTGATGTCAAAAAAATGCATCTCTCCAACCTGTCTGCGTTGAATAATCAAGCAAGATCTTGATCACAATCAGGATTTCCATTTGTTTTTGCCCCAGACCTTGACTACTTTAAGGTTTGCATTGTCCATGCATTCCTGATCTCATCATTGCGGCCACAAACTAGGAGAGTCAGCTTTTATGAATCTTTGACAAGGTTTGGTTTGTGTTTGTATGGTGGCTCGCTGCCAGGCTATTCGTTGACTGCGCAATACAATCTTCTCTGGACAAAAACTTCTCCTCCATCCTATAACTAAGGTGTTATCTGTGAACTGTCGATCAAACATTTGTTCTGTCTTTCATCTGAAAATATGTCTAAAACTACCAATTTGATACGATGTAGTTCGGACCCTATATATGATTCCAATGATGATCGATGGTTGATGTTTTTCTTCTTTTTTTTTTTTGGGGGGGGGGGGGGGGGGGGGGGTTGATAAAGGATGTTTTCCTTCTTTTAGGATGTGTTTGGTTCTGGGACCGAGTGGAACGGGACGGTTCCATTCCGATTTTTTGAATGGAACCGTTTCATTTTATGTTTGGTTGGAGGGATAAGATAAGGACGGAATGGTCCCTGTTTTTAGTTTGGTTGGAGGGACGAGGGGTGATTGGGATGGACGCCGTCTTCTTCGAACGTTAGTTGCTTCGCTGAGGAAAATCGTCGAACACCTGGCGTGCGTCCTTGCCGTGCACGCCAGCCCCGCCTTGCTGCCACCGCCGTGGACCTGCGTCGCGCTGCCGCAGCCGCGCACACACCCCTCGCCGCGCCGAGACCTCGCGCAGCCACAGACGCGCCCTCGAGCACGCGAGCTGCCGCGACGCCGCCTCGCCGGGGCACACATCCTTGCGCCGCGCGCGTCGCGCTGCCCTGCTGCGATTAGCCATGGACGAACGCGTGCGCAAAACAATTGCTAATCGAAGGGCTAAATCAATTGACTGGGGAGTCAATTGGTCCAATTGATAAACACTTGCTAAATCAATTGATTGGGGAGTCAATTTGCAGGTCACAGCGGCGTCGTGTCCCGCCGCCCCTGCCGCCGTGCCCACTGCTCCTCGCGGCGGCGGCGCGTCAAGAGGCTGAGGTAATTTGGCGGGAGGCTGACGAGCAGCATCGCGTGATGGAGGCGGCACGGCGGGACGGCGTCGAGGCCCGCATGCGACGGCCACTCGGCGAGCCAGTGGAGTTGGTCCGTGTGCGAGGCCCGCCACGCTGCAGCTCCGCCCACGCGCGCACGCGAGCCTGCCTTGCCGCGTCCTGCGCACGACAGCCACCGCGGGCTGCGAGCCTGGCGCGGCATCCCCCAGCGCAGCGCGGCGACGTGTGCTCGGCAACGTGCCCCTGCTGCAGCCCAGCTCGCCCCTGCTGCAGCCCGCCCCCGCACTGCCGCTCGTCCTCCGTCCTCGCGGGATCCGGTGGCATGGGCTCCCCGCGCCGCCGCCCACACGCGAGCCACCGCGTGCCCAGGCGAGCTCGGCTCCCCACGCCGTCACCAAGAAGACCGGCGGGTGCAGCTTGGCGTCCGCCAACGAGGAGGAGCGGATGCGCCTTGGCGCACGTCGTGGAGATGCTGGTCGCGATGGGAGTGCGGCTTCGACGGAGACGATGGCGGCGAGCTCCATTTTTGGCGTTCCAAGGGCGAGCGCGATGACGGAGGTTCACGCCGTCGCTGCGGGACGAGTTGGTTCGAGCGAATTCGGGCGGATGAGTCCGTCCCGCATCTGGGCAGTATATTCGCTTGGGACCGTCCCGTTTCTCACTGGTCCCTGAATCAAACATCAGAAAAAAGGGATGGAACCGTTCCGTCCCTCCCCATCCCTCCAACCAAACACATCCTTAGTTGCAGTAGTGCGATCCCTGGCAGGGTACAAGCAAACCGACCTATACTTACAAAAAAGAAAATAACTCGACGGAAATAGACAGACAGCCTACCCGCTTTGTATTAAGAAGGAAGCAAGGCTCGAACCCGGGTCTCTGGCTTGAGAGCTCATGAAAGCCAGCCATCGCCGAAGGAGAAGATAGCTCCAATAGCCAGTCGCCCGCAAAAGCACCTGCCAACCGAACTATACTTACACTTGGCCACCGTTGAAAATGAGTGTATAAAAAAAAAAAAGTCATGATCTGAAGGCAAATAGCGTGTTCGTCTCGCTGCTTTGCAGCGGCTGTTTTGCAGCAGCTACAGTGTTCGCAGTTATTTCTTCAGCAGCAGCTACAGTGTTTTCAGCAGCAGCTACAGTATCCGCAGTTATTTTTCTGCAGCCGCAGCCGCAGCTGCAGCGAAACGAACAGGCTTAAAGGATCTAGGTGAAAATTAGTCAAAGTCAACCGCATGCACTGAGCTCTCCAAGAGTCAAAAATCGTCGAAGCCCCTGCCCTGGTCCGGTGCTCTGTCTCTGACCCGTCGTTCGCATTTATGACCACCTGCCATCAGTAAGCTCCCATGCCAGTGGATCACCACGACGAAATGCTCCGCCTCGCCGCATTCCTCCTCCTCCTGGCGCTCGCAGCAGCGGCCACGCCTCCTTATGCGGCGCCGGCGCCGGCGTGCCCTTACGACCTGGCGACGGCTGCGCAGCTCATCCCGGCGGAGTGCCACGCGAACGCCACCGGCGGTCAGGCCGCGACGGGCTGCTGCTGGTACGTGTTCGCCGCCTACATCTTCGCCGCCGCCGACCACGCCAACCGCACCGGCGAGGCCTTCCTCCCCGCCGCGCCCGCCGCCGCTTGCTCCGACGCGTTCGCCGCCGCGCTTCTCTCCGGCGGCCTCGTGCCGCGTTCCCTCCTGGCCGGCTCCTCGTGCGACCTCACCGGCGACGCGGGCAGGCAGCTGGCGGCGGGGGCGCGCCCGTGCCAGCTCGCCGGCATTAAAGCAGTGCGCGCGCAGGCGCCGCGCGCGCTGCCGAACGCTACGCGGCTGTGCGCGTCGCCGGCGGCGTCCCCCGGCGTCGCGCCGGGGGAGCCCGGCTGCTCGGCGTGCCGCGCGGCGGTGATCGCGACGACGTACGAGATGCTGGCGAGCGCGCGCACCAAGGAGTTCGTGCCATGCGGGATGGCCGCCACCGTCGCCGTCTGGTCGCGCGCGCCGCCGCCGCTCGCGCGGTTCCGCGCCTACGCGCTCTGCATGCTCCAGGTACTCGAGAACGTCAACAGCCTCGGCACCAGCGACCTCGTCCCTTCGCCGCCGCCGCCGCCGGCGTCGGTCACCGAGTCGCCTCCTCCACGGCGTTCTGCCTCGTCAAGCTCCTCCTCGAGAAGAAACACCATACCCATCGCCGCTGGATCGGCGGCAGCAAGCGTGGCAGCCGTCGTTTGCGTGGCCTTCGCCGCCGTGGTTGTGACAACAAGAATCCGTCGCCGGCGCAGGCTGAACGGCGACGACGACAGCGAGAGCGGCGGCGACTCGGCAGCGGCGCCGCCGCCGCCGCCGCTGCCGCGCGAGGGCGTGTACATCTTCACCAAGGCGGAGCTGATGCAAGCGACGAACGGGTACGACAAGAAGCTTCTCCTCGGCACGGGCGGCGCGGGCAAGGTGTACCTGGGCCACCTCCCGTCGGGCCAGCGCGTGGCCATCAAGAAGATCTACCGGTCCAAGAAGGTGTCCGAGTTCTACGCCGAGGTGTCCGTGCTCGCCAAGCTCCGCCACCGCAACCTCACCACGCTCGTCGGCTACTGCCTCGGCTCCGGCCACCACGCGCTCGTCTACGAGTACATGGGCGGCGGCAACCTGTGGCGCGCCCTGTTCCAGGACGACCTCCTCCCCTGGCGCCGCCGCCTCGAGGTCGCCGTCGACGTCGCCGAGGGCCTCGCCTACCTCCACGGCTTCGCCGAGGGCGCCGTCGTGCACCGCGACGTCAAGCCCACCAACATCCTGCTCTCGTCGCCTCCACACTCCGGCGGCCGCGCCGTCGTGGCGAAGCTGTCGGACTTCGGCGTCTCCCGCATCATCGACGGCGGCGGCACGCACGTGTCCACGGAGGTGCGCGGCACGCGCGGGTACGTGGACCCGGAGAGCTTCAGCGCCGGCCACGTGTCGGAGGCCGCCGACGTGTATAGCTTCGGCGTCGTCCTCCTCGAGCTCGCCACGGGGATGCGCGCCGTCGTGCCCACCCCCTCGGGCGGGGCCGAGTCCATCGTGCAGGCCGCGCACTGGGCCGTGGCCGAGGCTGCCGGCGGCGGCGGTGCGGGCGACGCCGCAGAGGCCATGGTGGACCGCCGGCTCGGCCCGGGATGGGACAGGCCCACCGTGCGCGCCGTCTTCGCGCTCGCCTGCCGCTGCGTCCGGCCCTACAAGCACGAGCGGCCCGAGATCGCCGAGGTGCTCGCCGTGCTCAAGGCGGCGCTCGCCGACTACAACGCCCGCGTCGACAACGGCGACGAGTCGTTAGACGACGTCGAGAGTTCGGAGGGCACTGCTGCTGCCACTTCGTCCGTCGCGACGACCGATCCGGCGTCACTGCCGTCGACGTCGTCGTCCGCAGTCAACTCCGAGGCGGTCTCCTCCACGTCGTCACGGCAGGGCGAGGCGTAGCGTGGCCGTTACGACTTAGGACACAGGTCGAACAACTGTCGATTGGCCCACCCGAGCATAGCCGCAAGATTTCTCAATATATAATGTCTATATGCTCTGATTTCCCTTGCTTTGTTGTTTGTGCAACAAAATCACTGAATAACAAATGCCACTGGATTTTTACTTCATCACTAATATCCCACCAAAGTCCAAAATGGATGAAGTTTTTAAGAGATACAACCTGATTTTAGAAACTCTGCACCAAAAAAAAAAATGACTAGCAGACAATCTACTCCTCAATAATACTTGAAATTTGAGATTCATGATCGCGTCGTAATATATTTTTTACAGACCTCCAAAATATTGTTGGCAAAACCACCCAATACAAGGGGAAATTTTTAGTGCAAAAGCGAATTCAGTGCAATGGTGCAAACATGTCTCCTTGATTGTTGGATCACCATCTAACCGTGCGGAGGCAGGCGTGCCTTCCTTCCTGATTCCACGTTACTCGTTTACAGGAAACCCCCCATAAGAAAAAAGACCTCACGGAAAACTCCCTCCATAGTCCATAGCCCCTACTTCCTCGTCGATCCCTCCAAAAACACGATCGGAGGGGATTATCGGTCCAGGGCAGGAACGGCGAGGAGAAGGGAATAGAGGAGGAAACCTCTCCTGGATCTGCCGCCAAATCTCCGATGCTATACTAATATCTGCCGAACGAATGTTTCGACGTGCATTCCAGGAGTTCCGTCAATGTCTGCATAAATCCGACGTCGCTGGAGGCCAAGCCGTCCGCGTCAACACCATCAGTGGCAAAGGCAAACGGTTTCGATTTGACACTGTTAAAGAAAAACAAGAATTGGAGTTGATGGAAGACAGTGCTAGTAGTATACTAGTATCCATACAGATCCTGTATTGAAGATAGGATGGCCGATTGAAAAGCATGGAATCGAAGTGCTCACATACGTACAGAGTCAACGCCATGTGAAAAAAAAACTGCTTCAGATGATAAAAAAAAAAAAAGAAAACAAATTGCTTCTTCAGTTCAGTTACAGGGCTCTGTAGTTCTTGTGTTCTCCTGTTGCTGCTGTTAGCGTGTTAGTTTTCAGGTTTTCTTGTTTTCCCAGCCAGATGTGCAATCGAGATTAAGACACAGGGCATGGGAGCGGCAGGTGCCCATCTCCGATGGTGTTGCAGGGTTGATCGCCGGAGTTGGGGGCGGCAAGGAGAATATTAAAGGACAAGAGGACGGCCAAGCCGACGAGTTTCACAAGCAGAAACATAGCCACCGCTATCGAGCGCCCCAAATCAAAAATCGAGTCTGGTTGTGATTCCGGAGGAAAGAACAGGGAGAGGTGAGGAGGAAGGAGGGACCATGGAGTTTTTCGTGAGGAGGTCTTTTTTTTTGAGGGGTTTCCTGTAAACGAGTAACGTGGAATCAGGAAGGAAGGCACGCATGCCTCCGCACGGTTAGATCGCGATCCAACAATCAAGGAGCCCTGTTTGCACCATTGCACTGAATTCGCTTTTGCACTGAAAATTTCCCCCCAATACAAATATACTAGTGTTGCAAAAACCACCACAATGCAAAAACAAACTTCACCGAGATATAGAGGCACCAAAGACCGTGAAGCTTGCCCACTCTGTCGGATGGCTGCAAAACCAGTGGACTATCTCTTTGCCCGATTTTTTTATTTTTGATAATTAACACTCTCACAATTTTATTAATAATAAATAAGTAGAGTAATTTTTATAATTGGGAAGGATGCTACCCTTTTCAGCGTCCAGACGAGGACGTCAACAGCAACAGCGTCCGGCTCGGGACGTCGTTCGCTACAACGTCCATGTCCAACCTCGCCTGATCCGTTTTGTCAAAGGAAACACGCAAACCAGCTGTTTCTGTTTCAGTTCATCTTCAGTTAGTCACCATCCAGAGTCTTCCGCCTTCCAGAGATCAATCTAAGGCGTTGATGCCTGTCCAGATTAATGCCCGTGTCAGCTAAAATGGATTCAATGTCAGGTTTAGAAGATAAGAGTGTGATCAATTTGATCGAGTTTATGGTTTGTGCCGCGAATTTTGCTGCTTTGCAGCCTGTGGTTGGAAAGGGGAAGAAGCAGAGTAGTCGCCGTCGAGTACAGTCCCCTTGCGCCGCCGCACCAATCGAATCTGTGGCACCAATCAAAGCACGAGCGAGTGCACGACCAAGCTCCCGATTGGCGACCAGCAGGGGCCCGTGCTGTGATCTAGCCGCTCCATCGTGTGATGGAGCATATCACAGCAGCAGAATGTTGTGATGGGGGCTCTTGTTGTCTTAACAACTGAATTATCAATACCTAGCTCTTGGTAGTAATTAATCCATAACAAATTTCTATATCTTTCTACTGAATCCCACAGATGGCTTAGCCTACATATATAGCAGTGCCTATCGCAGCATCCTGGTTGCAGTCCAATCAATTACGTGCGGTCATGCGTTGATCTCTTCTTCCCTGGGTCTTTGATTGGAGTTTAATTTATCTAATCCAAGTAGTGAGATGATGGTATATGGAGATTGGAGATAGGCAAAAAGGCCCAGCTGAGGAGAGCGAACAATGTTCGGTGTCCATCAGGCCGGAGGTGGAGGATGGGGCCATCAGCAGGGGCACTGAGCAAGCAGACTCTGGAGGTGGATTCAGTGGAGGACACAGGAGAGGAGCTCCCACTGAAGCAGGCATCGCTCGAGGAGAGGGACAGCGGCAGCGGCCTCCCTGCAGTTCATCCGCGGAATTGTTGAATTTGCAACAGACGAACAGACGGATTGAGGAAGACTGATTGACCCGTTCGGGACGCTGTGCAGAGTAGCGTCCCCGTCGGGACGTGATTGCAAACAGCGTCCGTTTTGGGACGCCGTTTGCCTAAGCGTCCTTCCCATTTTCCTAATTACGATTAGCAATTACTATTTTTAAAATTAAGGAATTATTACTTATTAAGAATAAAAAAATCGGTCTCTTTGCGGAATGCGAGTTCACAAGTTGTGGCGTAAAGCCTTCGTCAGCATAAACTTTAGTTTTAGCTGACTACCTCTCCCTGGTTGAGTACAGAGACAACCTCATCAGATCAGTTCCGCCATGGATCATCGCTTAATGGACGCTACATTCATCTTGCTGACTTGGATGGTTTGGAATGAGTAATGCCAGGGTTTTCGAATCCAGCTTCCGTTCTGTTGAAGAGCTTCAAGGGATCGCCGCTGAGATGGGAAGACAGCGGGAGCGTGCAGGCTTCTGTTAAGAGACTTGCTACGGTGCTTGAAGGGAACCAGAGGTTCCTCCCCTCTTGATTAATCCCATCCGTTGATATTAAAAAAGGTGTTCGCGAATCTGATTAATTGTACTTAGGGGTAATTTAGTAACTGCCTTTTCACTAATTAGGCGAACTTACCCGACTCAATCGGTCAACCGCTTTCAGCGCTTCATGTTCATCGCCACGGGCCGCTCATCCTCACCGCTCCCACTGTTCGGCGTTGTTGCCCCGCACGCCTTCGGCACCTCGTCCTCGATTGGTGGCGTTAGGGTCGCCGATGGCAACCACAACGAGCCGTCCGGCCGTCGTTTTGATGGCGTGGGTACTTGTGCGACTCGATTTGGACAAGGGCTGTAGTGCCGTCTCGCCCACACTTGCACGCTCCCATGACTTCGCTGTTATTTCTACGAGCCTCCGTGACCTCGACCTGGATTGCTGGTCACCGGAGTCACAGAGGACAACCACTAGTCCACCATGCCTGGCCATTGTTTCGATGGGGCACTGCCGTTGTGCCCATCGACTTCGTCGTGATTTGCAGCAGCACGCGGCGCAAGCAGTGCATAATGGTGACACGCGTTGAGGGCGCGGCGGTGATGCGAGCATCGAGGAGGCGTTAATGGAGGTTCGCACTAGGGAGGTGGTGCCATGGTGGTCCACGGCGGCGGCGACGGCGGAGGAGCCGCGAGCACCGAGGAGGCGGCAGCCCGCGACGGCAGTGGCGCCAGAGGATCAGCGGCACTGCTGTTGGTGGCCGTCGAGGCCTAACACATGAAGTACTAAACTACCCTTTGTCGAATTAGACAAAACCGAAAATAGTTAGTACCTGGCCCATTAATTTTTGGTACCGGTCCACAACTTAAAGTTCCTTTTACTAGGTTCCTCCCTATTTCTAACCGTTAAATCTAGACAAACGAACGGTTACAATTAACTTCAAGCACCATAGAATTCCTCGTCTGTTAAAACTAAAACATAACTAGGTGCATGATCTAGAGAGTAAACAACTTAGATAAGCAGATCAAGACTCAGACACTAGACCGAGAGAGATCTACCTAGAGGGAGTGAGGGAGAGACATTACCACCGAGCATGGAGTTGGCTGTCATCGGGTTGCAAGTCGAGGCAGAGGAGGAGGCCATCGCTGCAGCATGTCGTCGAGCTTCTCGTCGGCGATGTCGAGGTGGTGGCCTTGGTGCTCGACGGCGAGTGGCAGTAGAGGAAGTAGACATTTCCGGTGGCGGCGGTGTGGTCGGAGTGCAGTGGCGGCGGCGCTTCTTGTCGCTTCTGCGCAACCCTAGATCGGCGGGTTTGTAGGTGGGATGAGTGGACACGGTGAATTTTGGCGTGCGTGCCCCCGGCCTCCACCTTCTCTTTTATATGCGCAGTGCGACGGGGGCCCACTAACCATGAGTTGGTTGTGCGCCCCCTATCAGGGCGCGGATAAGGGAACGGCTCGCTCGTTGGAGCGAGTCGTGTGGAGATCAACTAACATTCTCCCCCTTGATCGTAACTTTCCTCGAACTTATACTTTAAACTTAAACTTAACTTAGATAACCATCTCATTGCAGATAGGCGCATAGAGCATGCCTCGTCATGATAGAGTATACTACCAGATTAAAAGCCACAATGCACTTTTTCCACTTTGAAACAGTTCTTTTCTAGACCTTTATTATCCAGTGATCATAGGCTTTCCCTTAAACCCATGCCGGCTAAGTGTTCTCTGATCACATTGGGTGGTAAGCTTTTTGTGAGCAGATCCGCTATCATTTCCTCTGAAGGTAAATGCTCAAGACTTGTAAGATCATCCTGGATATATTCTTTCACAACATAATACTTCATGTCAATGTGCTTGGAAGCCACACTTGACTCATTGTCGCAGTACATCTTGAGTGATCTTTCAATGCTGTCTACCACTTTCAACCCGGGTATAAATTTTCGAAACCATTTTGCCTGCCCCGAGGCCTCAAAACATGCTATAAACTCTGCATACATCGTGGATGGAGCAGTAGTACTTTGCTTGGAGCTTTTCCACGAGATATCTCCACCTGCTAGGGTGAAAACATCGCCTGATGTGGATTTAAGATCACCCACACTATCCCAAAATCTAAATCTGAATATCCTTTAATCTCTAGGGAATCAGTTTTTCTGTACGTTAGCATGAGGCCTTTAGTGCCCTGCAAATATCGCAAGGCCTTCTTAACCATTTTCCAGTGATCTAATCCTGGATTACTCTGAAATCTTTCAAGTATCCCGGTAACAAATGCTAAGTCAGGGTGAGTACATACTTGAGCATACTGTAGGCTTCCGACAGCTGAAGCATCTGGAACCGCTTTCATTTGATCAATCTCATACTGGTTCCTGGGACATTGAAATTTTTCAAATATATCGCCCTTGACTATAGGAGCAGGCGTAGGCTTGCTCGCATGCATACCATATTTTCTCAGAACCTTTTCTAGGTACGTCTTGTGCGAGAGTCCTAATACCCCATTTCTTCTATCTCGGTGAATCTCAATTCCTAAAACGAATGATGCTTCACTAATATCTTTCATATCAAAATGCGAGGACAAAAACTTTTTTGTCTCCAGAAGTAGATTCAGGTCACTACTAGCTAGTAGGATATCGTCCACATACAGGATAAGGAAAATGAATTTCCCATTCTTAAACTTTACATATATGCAATTGTCCTCTACATTCTTACTAAACCCAAACTTACTTATATATTCGTGGAACTTTAAGTACCACATCCTTGCTACTTGCTTCAGCCCATAAATGGACTTATTTAGACGGCATCTCAAATTTTCTTTCCCTTCCACGACAAAACCCTTAGGTTGAGCCATGTAAACATTTTCATTTAAATCCTCATTCAGGAATGCCGTCTTTACATCGATCTGATGTAACTCTAAATCGTAATGCGCCACCAATGCCATTATGATCCTAAGAGAGTCCTTGCATGAGACCGGGGAATAAGTCTCATTAAAGTCTATTCCCTCTCTTTGAGTGAAACCTTTTGCCATAAGGCATGCTTTGTATCTATCTATCTTCCCTTGGGAGTCATATTTAATCTTGTAGACCCATTTGCAACCTACTGTTTTGGCTCTTTTAGGAATTTCTTCTAAGTCCCAAACCTTGTTGGTACTCATGGATTTCATTTCATCTTCCATGGCTTCTCGCCACTTCGATGCATCAGCACTTCTCATGGCTTCATCAAATGTAGTGGGGTCATCCCCCATTGGCTCTTCTTCACATTCATAGACTTCATAGTCATCAGAAATGGCTGATCTCCTTACTCTTTGAGACCTTTTAGGGGCCTCTATGGCAGGCGCTACTTGGGGCTGTTGCAGCTCCTCCTCTTGTGATGCAATGTTTTCTATAGGCTCCTGAAGGACAGGTTCCTCGTTCACATTTGTTGGCGCCACATGAGAACTAACAACAGATGCCAGCACCTCAGTGTTATGCACTGGCGGTGCAACAGCAACAGGCAGTGAGAAGAAAGGTTCTTGAGTCATAGGAGTAGGTGCACTCACTCGCTTCTCCTCAAGATTAACTTCTCGAGCTGCCATGCTCCCCTTAACCATGTCATCTTCCAAGAAGACAGCATGTCTCGTTTCCACAAACTTAGTATGTCTGTCAGGACAATAGAAACGATAACTTTTAGACTTTTCTGGATAGCCAATAAAATGGCAAATTACTGTCTTGGGATCTAGCTTCCCAATGTTTGGATTAAATACTTTGGCCTCAGCTGGATAGCCCCACACACGCAAATAGCTCAATGAGGGTTGTCTCCCAGTCCATAACTCATATGTTGTCTTCTCTACAGACTTACTGGGAACTCGATTAAAAATATGTATGGCGGTTTTTAAGTCCTCCATCCATAACTCAATCGGTAGAGTGGAATAGCTTATCATGCTCCTCACCATATCCATAAGGGTACGGTTTCTCCTTTCTGCCACTCCATTTTGCTGAGACTCCCCCGGTGTGGAGTACTAAGCAACTATGCCATTTTCCTGTAGGAACCTTGCAAAAGGTCCAAAAACTTGGCCATAAGGGGTATGACGACCATAGTACTCCCCCCCCCCCCCCTCCCCACCCCCACGGTCGGATCTTACTACCTTAATATTTAAGTTGTGCTGATTTTCTACTTCAGCCTTGAATATCTTAAACTTATCCAGCGCCTCTGAGCGCTCTTTAATTGGATAAATGTAGCCATAATGAGTATAATCATCTGTGAAGGTAATATATGAATCAAAATCATCCATTGATCTCACAGGAAAAGGACCACATATGACTGTGTGGATTAATTCCAAAATCCCCGTGCTTTGTTTGGCATCTTTCTTAATTTTCTTAATGTACTTTCCCTTCATGCAATCGATGCATTGCTCAAAGTCTAAAAATTCTAAGGGCGGTAGAATTGAATGACGAACTAAACGTTCTATTCTCCCTCTCGAAATGTGGCCCAAATGACAATGCCACAATTTCGAAGATACATCATCAATTCTCTTTCTCTTATTACTCATAGAAGAGGAAACCACATTCTTAATGCACACAACATTCACATTCTCACAAAGTAATAATAAATAAAGCTTGTCTTGTCAGAAGGCTAGACCAACACACTTGTCATTAAACTTAATCTCGCATTGTGCATTGCCAAAATTACATAAAAATCCATCGCTATCCAAGCGAGATACACTTATTAAATTCCTACGCAAAGAGGGAACATAAAAGACATCTCGAAGACGAAGTACAAAGCCGTTATTCAACTTTAAGGGGAGATCTCCTATGGCTTCAACATCCGTTTCAAGTCCATTAGCAACTCTAATGGTTCTTTCTCCTCTTTGCAAGATCCTCTTCATATGGAGTCCCTGTTTAGAATTAGTAACATGAGTAGTTGCACCAGAATCTATCCACCATGTGGACTTAGCATAACTTAAATACAACAACTCATCTACAAATGTAATAATGTCCTCACCCGTCTTAATCAGGTGCCTCTGAAACTGTGGGCAATCCTTCTGATAATGCCCTTCTTGCTTGCACCACCTGCATTGGTTGGGGTTGACATTCTGGACACGGCTTGGTGCTTGCTGATGATCGGACTGTGGAGCTTTGCCCTTTGAGGGAGAGGAGTTGTTCCTTGAGTTAGAGCTTTGCCCTTTGCTAGGGGAAAAGCTCCTCTTCTTGTTGTTGTTGTTGTTGTGCCTGAGGTAGTTTATCTCACCACCTCTTGCACTCTTGTTCCTCTCCTCCTCTTGCACACACTGTGCAATAAGCTCCTGCATAGTCCACTTCTCTTTCTGTTGGTTGTAGTTGACCTCAAAAGCCTCAAACTCCTTGGGCAGCGAAGCAAACACCAAATGGACAATGAAATCAGAAGGCAACGGGATGTCCATGGTGCCAAGCTTGTGCGTCCAATTACTCATCTTCAAGATGTGGTCTCTTGTGCCACCTCCAGTGTACTTCTCATTGACTAGCCTCTTGATAAGAGTGGATGCATAAGACTTTGAAGAGCCAGTGAAATGACTCTCCACTTTCTGGAGGTACTCTATTGCGGTGGCGCATGTTGGGATTGCTCCCCTTATACTCTCCACAATGGAGCTCTTGATCACCATCAAGCACTTGCGATTCGACTGATCCCACAATGGTCTTCTCAAGATCATACTTCATCCTCATGGGCGCATGATCACGCACCCGAGTGTTGAATGCAGCTTCGGTCTCATTCTCTTCCCTTTCAGGATCAACAGGCTCAGTGGGGCAGGGATCAGTGATGGCCAGATCAATGTTGGACAGCGCCAGCGCCATCTCAAGGTTCTCACGCCACGCCTCGTAGTTGTTGCCGTTGAGGGGTGGAATGGACTTGATGCAAGCCATGGGGTCAAAAACTGAAATAAGACCATAAGATAGTGAGGGACAATAAAACATAATAATTTGCATATCTCAATTTAACGTTGGTCAAAATTAAAACACACCAATTTCTACTACATCAATTCCACATCACCATTGGGCAGAAATAGAATAAATGCATAAAACTCATGAATACGACTTTATGACATTGCGATTATCAACTTTGGTCAGAACATAACAATATCATAATTCAACTTAAATAAACTTCTCTCCCAAATAAACTTTTCTCGTTGGTTCCAATTTTACTAGGGAGATAAACTAAACTTGCAGCGGAAAACAGTAGCAAAACTCACAGTAAAATACTGTGTAGAAGCAGTAGAACACTTATCTACTCTCTGTCAAAATTACCTCGTTGGTTCAAATTTAAACAGAGATCAAAACTTAATCAAAATTCATTCAAACTGCTTCTGTAAATAAACAAAAGCTTAATAACAAGCCCTACTGTGAAACTTTGGTCCGGCCCGTGGCGCAAAATCGCGCGGCCCATACTGCGCGCAAGCGTAACACAAATCAGCGGCCCAACCCGTCAGCGCGTAAAACCATCGAAGAAAAAAGAAAAAAAAAACATCTGCGCCCGCAGGCCGCGTGAAAGTAACCCTTACTGGACCGGCCCGGCCCGGCGACGGGTTTTCTCACCCCCGCGTCGATCTCAGCCGTTCGTCGCGATGGACGGCTGCGCGCGCAGATCGGAGGCCACAAAAACCGTCGCCCGTCGCGTTCTACCCCAAACCCTAGCCCATTCTTTCTCTCTCGCCTCCTCTCTTCTTCCCGCAGAGCGGTGGTGGCTCGGCGATGGCCGGAGGAAAGCAAGGCGGCGCCGCCGCAAACCCTCTCGCCGGCACACGCGTCCACCCGAGGGTGAGCGCGCCGCCGTCAAGCGGCTCTGTGACGGTGCCTCGAGCCCGCGCGCAGTCCGATGACATGCGACGGCTCGGCTTCACTACCCGCACGACGGCGGTGATGGGCGACTTCCCGCATGGCGGCGGTGGTGACGGCAGTGGAGAAACACAGGTAAGGCTCCCCCGATCCGTCCTTTCTTTACAATCTAGGGTTAGGGTTTGCAAATTTTATAGGGTTAGGGTTAGGTGATTCTATCTCCTTCTACCTCTCTGAGCAAGAGTAAGGGTGGCGCCGGCTCATGGGGTCCCGGCGCCGCACTGATCTTAAATCTAGAAACCAAAACCCTAAAATTTGCTAACCTCTACTAGATCAACACCGTAGACTGGCTCTGATTACCAATGTTAAAACTAAAACATAACTAGGTGCATGATCTAGAGAGTAAACAACTTAGATAAGCAGATCAAGACTCAGACACTAGACCGAGAGAGATCTACCTAGAGGGAGTGAGGGAGAGACATTACCGCCGGGCATGGAGTTGGCTGTCATCGGGTTGGAAGCCGAGGCAGAGGAGGAGACCATCGCTGCAGCACGTCGTCGAGCTTCTCGCCGGTGACGTCGAGGTGGTGGCCCTGGTGCTCGGCGGCGAGTGGCAGTAGAGGAAGTAGACGTTCCCGGTGGCGGCGGTGTGGACGGAGTGCAGTGGCGGCGGCGCTTCCCGTCGTTTCTGCGCAACCCTATATCGGCGGGTTTGTAGGTGGGATGAGTGGACACGATGAACTTTGGCGTGCGTGCCCCCGGCCCCCGCCTTCTCTTTTATATGCGCAACGCGACGGGGCCCCACCAACCATAAGTTGGTTGTGCGTCCCCGATCAGGGCGCGGATAAGGGAACGGCTCGCTCGTTGGAGCGAGTCGTGTGGAGATCAACTAACAGCTTCACGTTGCGAAGGTTTTGGATACGACGACACCTGCTTTGACGAATGTCCTCTCTTTCCGTTTTCAATGACGCTTCCCTTCAGCCTTTTTTTTTAGAGAGACCCAAACTTTAATCCGTCTTCTGGATATATGAAGTACATATGCCTTCAGGGACAGACAAAAATTCAAACAAATCAGCCAGTTCCTTCATACATCGAGCCTCGAACAAGCCTACGTGCATCGGTAGCAGTGTTTAAAAAAGCGACCGCTTCAACTGCTTAAGCGGCGCTTAAGCGCTGAGCGGTGCTCCACCGCTTCGCTTTCACAAAAGCTGTGTTATTAAGCGGCCAAACGCTTAAACATTCAAAAGCACACTTTTTGACGCTTATTCCCGCTTTTTAGCATGGGCTAGGCATCGATTCTGCTGAGGTATAAGGCTTCCCAAACTGGTTCCATTACGCTACCTTCTTTTCTCTCTACCCCTGCCCCAAAAGCAAGCGCTACCATTCACATCATGTCCGGCAATGCGTCATTCCCGCTGGTGGTCGTCTGGTCATCATCGAGCTCTCCTCTCCCATTCTCCGTTCGCGCAGGATGTCATTGAATTTGAAGATTTATGCATGGAAACAGTAGGTAGTAAAGTATTCATTCTAGGCAAATTTAAAAATGTACAATATATAGAGAATATATTATACATTTCACTCCGCTTTTTGAGAAACGCCTAGAACGCTTAAGCGCCGCTTAAGCGGCCTAGGCGGTGCTCCTCCGCTCGCTTTTCTCTACCGTTTTTTTAAACACTGATCGGTAGTGCATCACCATTAGCTGCTCGTCCTTCATGCACGAACTCAACGGGCCGACAAAGAACGCGCCTCGAACCACCACCACCAGTCGCACACTCGCACGCCTCGATGCCCCCAATCCGCGACACCTAGCTGGCCGTCCACGCTTGAAACGCTGCAAAACCCGTACAAGCTTGAGACCTGTACAGCCCACCTCCGCGTACATGGGGGTGGGCCGGAACTCGCCGTTGGACTCGAGTGGGCCGGAACTCGGTGGCAGGGATGCTCTGCCAATGCATGGAACTAATAATGGAATAAAAACTCTAAAATAAATAATGGAATAAAAGATTTAAAATAATGACATAGCTTAAATAAAACTAATGTCAGAAGTGGGATTTGAACCCACGCCCTCGTTAGAGGACCAGAACTTGAGTCTGGCGCCTTAGACCACTCGGCCATCCTGACATTTTCTATTCCAAATTCAATTTGTATCTATATAATCCAATCATGGTTGTAAACCGTAGCAGGAATGCAGGATTTCGACCTTTTGGATCGTCAGCTTGTAGAATTGCTGCGTGAGGTAAGTATGAGGCTTATCGTTCGTCCCACCTCCGCAATGTTTTAGGTACGCGTGGTGCTGCGTGGCGTCATATGAGCGAATTTCAGTCCCAACTAGCAAGTGCAGCTACCCTTTTTTTTTCTAACTGTACAGCTGTCTTTTGACCATCCAGAAGGCCGCCGCCGAAAATCGATATGGCACGGGGAGCACCTGTTGCGTCATGTGTACTCCTATCCAGCATGAAAACCATCAAACCCTTCAATAATTGTGTAATAATTCTCGCTCTTTGGCTCAAGATTCCAGCAAATAATACTTTGTGCAGGTAAATACGATACCTGGAACTTAATTAACTGCGACCCTGTCCTGTGTCTCACATTGACAGTTCATATCTTACTTCTAAACATGTAGTTGATCCAAATAAGACTAAATAGATTTAACAGATCTTTCTTGGCCGTGCTCGATTGAGTCAACGAGATGTCTTCTGCAATCACCATCTGCGAAAACAAACAATCAGAGTCTGTGAGTATGTTTCACAATGACCAGAAGAAAGAAAGAAAATGGCAGACACTGGCACGGGGCGATCAGAAATTGAGAGCTCACCCGTTTAACTGACAACACGAACAAATCTAATGTTTGATTTTTTTTAGATCGTAAACACAAGAATTTGACACTTCATCACAGCTCTGAAGGTGATTGATGAGCACACTAGAATCCGATCCTAAATCCACCTTCTACGTCATGGCTCCGACTTCAGAGTCGCCACAATTTATCACTCCCTCCAGTTGCAAACTTGCAATTCGCTGTCGCTGCAGTGTTTGATCACAGCCACGCCAATGTGCCAACTTTCGGCCTGCATCCATTCTTAAGGCCAATTCCTCTGTATCCTTTCTCTAAAAGGAATATTTTATCCTAGTCATCAAGATTTTTTCCTCTAAACCAATTTCTTCCGCACCCATGGTTCCTCTATATTTTTCCTCTATCCCAACTACCACATATTTTATTCAACCATCTTCAACTACCATCTTATTTAACAAATATATTTCTTCATACCATAATCATTTATAATAGTTAGTCCAAATACCAAAAAATATCGTAGACACAAAAAAATCGTAAAACAAATATAAGATAACACAAGGGCCCATCCGCGAGCTCCGCGCCGCGCCGCCGTCGCCGTCGTCCGCGAGGCCGCCGTCGTCGTCGTCCGCGAGCTGTCCTGGGAAGCGAGGTGAGCCCCGCGTTCGATAGCGGATGTCCTGGGAGAGCGCTAGAATTAACGGAAGAGAAGGCTTCCTCTTCTTTAACGTGATGCTCTCCGTAGCCCGGTGCAGCACTCGTTCCGCTATCCGCTTCCTGGAGGAAGCGGTAGCGGACACCGGTGCGGGCAGCCTAAACACTCTAGAGCCACATCTAGTATACGTGCCAACTTTCATGAGTACAATACTGGCCATAACACCCTCCTAGTTATTACTTCCATATATAAAAAAATAGACTCTAACAAAGCGCCAGGTTCCAGCTCTGTTGGGAGCTGTGAGTCTTCCATATACAATACTCTAGCAGTGAACTGTCTGTTTAACTTGCACACGTTGTTCAGCCGCACTACCAAGTTTAGGACGCGTGGTACTCTGAACACGACAGCGTGACACGTCATACAACTCCAGACGCATTGGATGCTGCTGCTTTCGAACCGTCCTGCAACTCCAGACGCCAGAGCTTGAGGGCGGCCATGGCCGCCGTCGACTTCCTCTTCGCCATGTCTGTCGTCGCTGCGGCACCTTGGCTCCTTCCTGCCATGGCCGCCGTCGAGGTGTCTACGCGCTCTCCTTGTCGTGGCCCTCGGCGCGTCCCTCCTCATCACCATGGCCGTCACCATCGCCGCCGCCGCTGCGCTGTTGTCTTCCTCGTCGCCGGCGAACAATTCACGCCGCCGCCACTGCGCCGTCGTCTTCCTTGTCGCTGGCGGAACACCTCACGCGCGGGGGAGAAAGCGGAAGAGGGCGCTCGCAAGCTGGAGAAGGCGGTCGCAAAATCGAAGAAGTTGTCGAGTCCGGCGGCGACGGAATCGGAACTGATTACAGTCGTGGATGGAGGGATTCAGATTTGAATAGGCCCGTATCCGATTGCGCCGTAACTGATTACGGTCCACGCCTAAACAAACACATGTAACGGTATCGCATTCCCTCCGTAATCGGATTCCGTTACAAAACGACGAACCAAACACTTCGCAAGTTCGACGGTCCGTGTACAGCTGCGATTCGATCATCCAGAAGGTACTGCTTCGATTATGCACGGGGGAATGCCTACTCTGTCAGGTAGGTGTATCCAGGGTCAGTGGCGAGTCTAGAGGGTGGGCCGGGTGGGCCGCGGCCCACCCCCAGATTCGGCCGAACGACGGACCCCCACCTTCTCTATTTCGAGTTCTGCTGAGCGCGAACGAGCGACGAGACCGAGCGAGAGAGAGACTGGCGACTGCAAGGTTACGGCCGTCCAGCCCGTCCCGAGACTGCCTGCGGCGCCCTGCACAGCTGCGCGTGTCTGACTATGGATCAATTTGTCTTCATAATCTGTATGGGTTGCGAATTTTGTGATTTTCGTGACTACAGTTTGAACATAGGCGCAAAGCAGAAACCGAAGGAATTGACGCTCGCCGGCAGCGATGTAGGACAGTGGGGAGGCCGAGAAGGAGCTAGCGCACTCAAGCCACGGCAGCACGGCCAGTGCAATTGCTGCCCAACAACCTACATCAGGGCTAGTAAAACAGAACCTATTTGCTTGTGTAGCTACTTTTATCGAATTGGTACCGCAACATGCTAAACGCACCAGCAGAAAATTTTGGGATAGGTTTAGGGAGCTGTTGGAAATTCTCGAACTTAATTAGCACGCCAAATGCAAGAGCACTTGTAATTTGTTGCTCAATGCAACCGTAAGCTCTTGTAATGCTGCCAAATTGTAATTCATGACAACATTAGATTTCGAAATTAATTAGTATTTCATATATATATAAATTATCTAGTTCAAAAAGTTATCCAAATACATCTTCAGTATGTTTTGGAGACATTATTAGCCTTAAAATTTCTGTTGCGATATGCCATGTTAAATTTGTTGTGCGGCGGAAGAAAAAAATTCCGGCCCACCCTCACTTCCAACCCTAGACTCGCCACTGTCCAGGGTTTCAGAACATCAAAATCTTTCAATAATTGAGCTGTTTTCGTTTGGCGCAAGATTTGAGCAAGTAATGATTATCGAAAACCTGGAGATACAGATCAACTGACAACGTTTTGGAAAATCCACAGCTAAAACACGGCTGCCAGTTTAGTGATCTCGTGATATACTACACAAATGACAGATCACGTCTGAATGCGTTATGTTACAGGTTCTTAGAAACATGATTGTTTTACAAAGTTGATAAATATATTTGCCTCCGTACGTGCCTGGTTGAGTCAACTTGACGTCATGTCTACAAAATATTTTTAAGCACTGCATAAATTTCCTTCAAAGTGCGGCGGTGTTTTAGTACTACGAGTGGTGCTCCCTCAGTTCCTTGTTTAAGGCTCGTAGACAGTTCTAGCTTCGAAATTCCAAAGCAAATTCTAGGATTCAAACATAGTAAATGTTGAAGTATTCACATTTGAAAGTATATTCATATGATTCCATATTATGATCGCAAAAAATGGAGTAGAAGATAATAGCTGTCAAAGTGTGTAGTCTTCAGGCCTGGATCAAAAGGCACCCAACCTTCCGATTTGAAGATAGTACTGCTATGAAATTAGGTGACTGTCCTTAAACTTGCCAGTAGGAACAGTTCCTCCATGAATTTAACAATGGATGCTGATTACAAAGGAAACCGCAACTGTATGCTCCTGCTTGACAACATAATCAAACAAGCATCCATCAAATGTTTGTCAAACACAAATATAAGCGCAATCAAAGTGTCAGTGGCAATGCAAGAGCAGGCTTTGGCCATCACCAATCTGAAGAAACAAAACTGAAAGATGATGCTTGAAACAAAAGAATTTTGTCACTTTGTCATACAGCACTAATGATGCTTGATGAGTACTACTACATAGGATTCCATAAATCCTAAACACATCTCCATAGATGATGCTACCGCCGCGGCACTACACCCACTACAATAAAATCAATTCTGTTATTTTTTCCCCACTGAATTTTCTGACGACTCTGAACTATGTACACGGTTGTTTTGTTGTGTTGCTCTGCTCCCAACCAAAGCAAAGCCAAGCAATGCTCCTCCGCCCGCTCAGAAGAAGAAGCCGAAGCCGTCGGCGCCCTGCTCCGCCTTGGGCGTGACGAGCATGGAGGAGTAGAAGTCGTCGCCGGGCATGGGGCAGAGGCCCTGCAGGTCGTCGAGGTTGATCCCCGTGAGCCAGTCGTCGGTGGCGGCGGCGCCGAGGCCGAGGTCGTCGAACTCGTGCACCTCCTCCTTGGGCAGGACGGCAGGCGGCGACGCGAGCTCCGGGATCTGGTCGACGTCGTCGATCTCCGACTCGGGCGTACGCGTATCGCCCAACGAGTGCGAGTTGGACATTTCCGTCTCCATTTCCTTGTCCTCCTTTTGCTGCTGCATCTTCTCCCACTCGTTCTTCTTGTGGTACAGCCGGCAGAGCACCCAGTCATCCAGCTGCAGAATCAATCAATCGAACATCAGCATTCCAATCCGCCAAGAACGAACAATCCATGATCCTTGAAGAGAAGAAATAAAACAAATCCACGAATTCGAATTCTGAGGCGGGGGCTTACCCTGAGCGAGCCGTTGTTGCCGGCCTTCTTGTTGCTGCGGCCGCCGGCGCCGGCGTCGGCGAGGCGGTACTCATGCATGATCCACTCGGTCTTGACCCCGCGCGGCGGCTTCCCGTGGTAAAACACGAGCGCCTTCTTGATCCCGACCGTCCTGCCGGCGTGCGCCACGGGCTTGTCGGCGCCGGTGGCCTTCCAGTATCCCGTCCCGGCGGCGCGGTTGGGGCGCGAGCCGTTGGGGTACTTGCGGTCCCGCGGCGTGAAGAAGTACCACTCGCGGCGGCCGAAGAGGGCGCGCTCGGGAAGCTCCCACGGGTTGAACCTGTACAGGTCCAGCTCCGCGATGATGGGGACGGGCGGGCGCCGACCCGCGGCGCGCGCGCAGAGGTAGTGCGCCACCAGCTCCTCGTCCGTCGGGTGGAACCGGAACCCGGGGGGCAGGTTCAGCTCCGCCTCCGCGTCGCGGCGCCGCGAGACGGCAGCAGCCGGGGCGGTCGTCGTCGCCATTGCCGTCTTTCTTGCGGTGGTGGTTGGTTTGGGATTTGGATGAGGGTTGAGGTTGAGGCGGCTGGTTTAGATTAGAGTGAAGTGGTTCTTGGGAGGCGAGGAGTGGGGGAGGAGGGGGATAAATAGGCGAGGGGGAGGCGGTCAAGGAGACGAAGCTTCGTAGTAGGGTTGGAAAGGAAAGGGGGTCAAAGCGAGGGGGCGAGGTGGTGGGGGATGGGATTGGAAGGAAGAGGCGGCGGCGGCTAGGGGAAGGAGAAGCCACCCAAGGGTCGCGATGGTTGGGGGCGCTGGTCGGCCGCTTGCCGCTTACGAGGCCACGCTGACGTCGATCCTGCAGATTAACCACGGCCACCGTTGGATGCACGCAGCGGCCGCTGTCGTTGGTTTTCTCCTTTTTCTTAGGTTTTTATTTCATGAGAAATATTAATGAAATCTTTTGACCTAAGTACATTGTTTTGTTTCCGCGGATTACAACGGGCTCTCTATTCGCTCAAAGAACAAAAGTACAGTCCTCTAGTTTTTTTATGAGGTCTTTTGATACATGGTTGTATTATACCATTAGTGTATCAATTTGGCGGGAAAAAATATGTACGTTACGCTCGTGCCAAAAGTACAAATCATTTGTCCTATTACTATTAAATGTGCCTTTTTTAATGTTTAAATATTATCCGTAGCATTCATTGTCGGTCGTCGGATAATAGTCTCGCAGTCTATATATGCAAATTTTTGACAGACATGATCCAGGTGTCTACCAAGTCAAGGCTAACGAGTTTCACATGCATAATTGCGGGCTGACTTAAAATTTATTACATAGTTTTTTATATACTTTGATTTTTTTTTTGCATCACTCCTTAAAACTCATGAGTAGGTTACCTGTTTATAGAAATCATCCATTCGAAAAAGATAAATCAACAAGGTTGCGAGCAAGGATAAGGCATTGACTCGTGGCCAATAGGATGGATGATCATCATAAAAGTCGTGTGTACCCACATGATGCCCATCTAACCCAAGGACGATGTCAACCAAGATAGGAGTAATGCCTAGGAAGTAACGAGAGCTTATTATTATACTGGCACGTGTGGTGAGTAGAAAAGAGTAGCCGCTACTGAAGCATGGCGCCCCCCGCCCCGCATGAACCTACGACCTGCATCGACTGTTGCTGCGTGATGATGCCAGCCGGTCTCCCGTCGCCTGGTTCTTTGAACCTGCTCGGGATGAGGTCGCCGTCAGCCGGAACACCAAGCTCCAGGCAGGCCCGGTTACTTTTTGTGACGTCAGTGCCGACTTCATCTCTCCTTCTCGTGACAGCAATGTTTGCGTCAGCTCGTACTACAGCTCGCGGTGGTTCCTCTGCAGCCAGGTAAATGTGTGGCCAGTGCTGTGTTTATGGATGCGAATCAAACCTATTTCCGGTTGTTGTGGTTATCGTTTCTGTTGACAAGAGGATATACTATTGTTTTCTTCCTTAACTAAAGACAAAAGGAGGGTTTTCTTTTTTGCTTCTTAACAGCAAAGCATGTGAGGAGAGAGTAAGTTGTCTTTTTTTTTTTTTTGGCGATGGAGGTTGTCATTATAATTGGTGTATTCTGGTTGAATCTGAGTACGTGAAAGCGTGTTAGGTGATTTTTCACTTGGCTGACAATACGAAAATGACCTTGGTAAACATCCCAAATACTCCTACAACACAAACGCAAACTGATTTTTGATCATGTCTAGAGGAATCATAGTGTGCGATCTTTTTTTTTAAAAAAAATAATCAACAAAATGACCTTGGCGTTTAGTCCATTTGTCCACTCAAATTGCTCTAGTATGTATTTTTAGATGACAATTACATATACTCAGTATAAGAAAAATTAGAAGTGCAGCTTAACCATTCACCAAAGATACTCTTATGACATGACAAAAAGGGAGATAAAGTACGAGTATATCAGGCGATCCCCCGCAACGTGCCTATACCCTGGCCGAGCCGGCACTATGCGGCGCTTTCCTTTTCTTTTTCCCGGCTGCTGTCTGCGCCTGGCTGTCCCTTGTCTGGTGCAGGTGCAGCGCACGCACGCCGCCGCAGTCGTCAAAGACAAACGCAGAGCGACCCCGCCGCCCTGCGCGCCATTTAGCGGCGAGTCGGTCGGCGACCGAAAAACCCCGCGCACGTTGCGAAATGATTAGTAGTACTACAACAAAAGAGAAGAATAAACAATGAGCGAGGCGGAGCATGTCGACCGCTGGCACGTGCACGATCGAGCGCCGCGCAGGTATAAGGTTCGGGTCGAGTACGTGGCGCTGCCCCGGTTGGAGGAGGAGGGAGGACTCGGTCAGCCACTGGGGCCCGGAACCGGAGGCTTGGAGCGCAAGCAGCTGTCGCCGTCGCAAAAGAAAAGCAGGCCGATCGCTCCAGCCACCTGAAGAAGGGACAATTAGATTTATAGCACTCATAAACAGCCGCATCTAAAAAACGCCCTTAGTAAAGAGCGGGTTCAAAAAAAGCCACTAGTTGTTCATCTTTTCTCAAATCCATAGCACTAGGCCCTGAATCATAATTTTATGGACTGTTTTGCCCTTGTAGCGACCAAACCGGCGCCGATCGGCGCTCCTCGCCGTGCACGCCGCACGCCACGCCCGCTGTGCTCGCCGACGGCGTCTGCCCGCCGCGCGATGTGCCCGCCGCATCCGCCCGCGGTGCCTGCTGTGCTCGCCCGCCCACTGCGCGCTGCGCCCGTCGAGCGCCGCGTCCGCTCGCCGCGCCTGCGGTGCTCGCCTGCCCGTCGCGCGTTGCGCCCGCCGAGCGCCGCGTCCGCTCGCCGCGCCTGCGGTGCTCGCCTGCCCGTCGCGCCTGCGGTGCTCGCCCGCCCGCCCCGCGCCGCCTTACCCCGTGCCGTACCCCACCTCGCCCCGCGCCGCCTTACCCCGCGCCGCGACCCGCCGCAGGCCACCACGACCCGCCGCCGCCTCGCCCAGCGCCGGAGCCCGCCGCCGCGCCTCGCCCCGCCACCGCAGCCCGCGCCGCAGCCCGCCGCCGCGACCCGCCGCGGCTCGCCGCCTCGCCCCGCGCCGCCTCATCCCGTGCCGTGGAGTGGCTCGAGAAGATGCCGGAGTTCAGGTGCTCGCCGAACATGCTCACCTAGATCGACGCGTACTGCACGTTCTTCCTCGGGGATGCGCTCGTTGTCGTCCTGTTCTTCCTCCAGAATGCGGCAGCACAAGGTGGCGCGTGGGGCTCCCTGCCCCTTTCTCAACACAACCCAAACTGAACGACGGCCACCGGCAGCGGCACCGGCTTGCCCATCTCCGGGCGAGGCAGCGAGCGACTGCTGGCTGCGCGCGCGTAGCGAGCGCGAGGCTGCTGCGCTCGCGAGGCGAGGCGGCGGCGCGCGCGGGTGATTCGGCTGCAGCAGCGCGCACGCGCGTGGGGAGCGAAGCAGCGGGCGGGGGCTGCGCGCGCAGGCGGCGGCCCAGGCTGCGGCGGCGCGGGCTTCAGGGGCTCGGTGGCCACGGAGGGTCGCGGCGACGCGCGTGCCGTAGGGGCGCGGAGTTGCGTGGGCCACGTAGGTGCGTAGCGCGGGCACCGCGGCGGCGTGGGGGACGCGATGGCTCCCGACCCGACGGGCAAGGAAGCAAAGCTGCCTGACGCGTGAGGTAGAAGAAGCTTCAGGGGTAAAAGAGTCCCAAAAAATCTGATTGAGGAGATAGTGCTAAAGATTGGACAGAAGATGAATAACTTGTGGCGTTTTTTGGAAGCTCTATTTACTGAGGGCGTTCTTTGGACTCCCATCTTTAGGAGTGCTACTGATCTAAATGCCCCGAAGAAGAAAAGAAAAGAAAACATCACAGGCGCCGGCCGGGTTGCGCTTCACGATCGCACCACCGCCCGGACGCGTGTACGCCGGGTTCGGCGCCGATGAGGACACGTGCCGCGAAACAGAAAGGGGGATGGCCTTCCCTACCAGCTACCACAACGATCGCATCCTCGCTCGCTCCTCCCACGACCACGATGATGATCTCGGTAGGCAAACTCCGTGACCACGTGCGGCACTAGGTCGCGGACACGTGTGTCGACGCTGATGGCCTGCTGCTGTTCTGCGCATCATGGGCGTAACTGGACGGAGGCGGCCTTCGTCCCGTCAGAGGGACACGTCGCGAGGTCGTGCTTGTTGCTCTCGGCAGGTTTTTTGTAGCAGCAAGTCGGACTGGACTGACTCGGCACCGAGCAGGAAGAAAAAGTTGATGAGTCTCGTTCGCGTGCACACACCCGGCCCGGCGCGTCGCGTCGCATGCGTGCAGACGTGCAAACGCAAGTATCGCCTTTCGTGCTGTGCGTCTTTGCTGTCCTCCAGCCACGCCACGGAGAGCATTCACGCGCGCGGCCGGCCAGCAGCGCAAGGCGTCGGCGGCGAAAGCAGAGCAGAGGTGGCGCCTGTGTCAAGTGCCGCGAACTACACATTAGTATTACCGGACGAGGAAAAAAGTGACGGCATTAGCTTCGAACCTTCCATTTTTAATTAAACCTTTTCCTTCAGGTACACATTAGGTAGTTTAAACTAGACGCTTGTATTTCCTTCTACTTCAAACTTTGGGTTGAGTTGAAATGGTTTGGGCTTCATTTGTACCTTTATGCTTCTTTTCTGTTTATTTTTTTCCATTTCTCTTATTCGGGAGGTTTTTAATTAAATTTCTTTATGCAATTGGAAAGTTGTTGTTTTGAACCATCAGAAAGTGGAAATCTTAGTTGAAATCTGTTGAGTTCTATCTTCTTTTTTTTTTTCCTTTTTGCAATTTCACCTTCCTGAGTTTAATTATTTCGTACATGATTTCCTTTTTGAATGCAACAGGATGGTACGTGCCGTCGAGCACTGTCACATTCCAAACAAAGGTTAGCTGTTTTTAGAGGCTAAATATCTCACGGCTATGACCATTTAAGAAATTTGATCCCATGAACAGCTTTACTGAGATGGATCCGGAAATTTTTAACATGTACACAAGCACACTATGAAGATCCTTCAGCCCCTCTGTCTTCATTAAGTAGTCCTGGATGCATCTCCGAGAGAGCCTTTGCAAAAAAATTGTGTAATTTTAGTTGACAAGTTCTGTATGAGAAAATGAGTGAGACATAACACCACCTGCAAAGATACATTGACAAAAAGGAAAAGGGCTGGCTGCGCGGCTAAAAGAGGAAAATGAAAAAGGGCGGCGCTTTCCTTTTTTCTTTTACCGGGTGTTGTCTGCCTGCCTGTCGTCCCTTGTTTGTTTGGTGCCGGTGCAGCGCACGTACTCACTCCATCCGCCACAGTCGTCAAAGTCAAAAGCACAGCGACCCCGCCTGCGGACGCGCACGTTGCGAAACTGAGACGAGGTAAAAACAAAACTCAAAAACTGAGGGAGCCAATTGCTCGAGTCGAGCAGTCACGGAGCACGTCGATCGTGCCCACGGGCGCGCGAGCAGGTATAGGCGGCCGGGTGCAGCCTCGCGGAGGTTTCCGGGGAGGCAGTCAGCCACGGACATGGCCCCCCAGGCATGGAGCGCAAGCAGCTGGCGGTCGTCGGAAAAAAAAAGAAGAGAAGCAGAGCGAGCACCTGAAGAGAAAAAAAAAAAAAAAGCACTTGCGTCGTGCCGCGGCACAAGCAACTCGTGAGACAGAACATAACATCGGTCTCTGGTGCTTCACGTGCGCGGCGGGCACTGTTGGGCGTACGTATCGGTCGCACACGCCGGCGGCCCCTGCCCTGACTCGTGTATGCCGGGCTCGGCGCCGATGCGGACACGTGGAACGTAGAAGGGGTATGTATGGCCCGCTCTACCATGATCGCATCCTCGCTCCGGCGACGATCTCTTCTCGGCAGGCAAACCACGTGGAGCGGAGCGTACCCAATTTCTGGTATCCGTATACGTGCACCCGCTAGATCACGAGGACGTACTGTAGTACCAATAACAGAGTGGGGGTATCGCGAGGACGTGTTGCTCTCGGCGGGTTGGTAGGGTGCGTTCGGCGTTTTAGAGCCTAAAATTTAGAGGAGTCTAAAAAAAAATTTTATTTTAAATAAAATTTAATTACAAAATTAAATGTAAAACCTTCCTCTAAACTGCGAGACGAATTTAATGAAGGTAGTTAAGACATGATTAGACGATATTTATTGTAGCATTGCTGTAGCATCACTGTATCAAAACATAGATTAATTAGGCTCATTAGATTCGTCTTGTAAAGATGTACCCATCTGTAAAAAATTTTGTCATTAAACTTTATTTAATATTATTAAATAATAAGATTATTTTTAGAGCTAAACTTTAGAGGGATCTAAAAAGGACACTGAACGCGCCCGTAGTAGGTCGGGCTGACTCAGCAGCTGCACAAGAACGATCAGGCTCACGATCTCACTCCCACCAGGCCACCACCGTACAATGATCTGCATGCAACGCTTTTTTTGTGCTGTCTATGTACTAGTTGTATCTTTGCTGTCCCTCAGCGGCCCGGCCATGCTCCACGCGTCCGGCCAGCGCAGCGCAAGGCGCCGTTGGCAAGTACTCCCTCCGTCCCAAAATGTAAGTATTTTTTGACTTTTAGACATCACGTTTGACTGTTCGTCTTATTCAAATTTTTTTATAAAAATACAAAACAAATTAGTCATGTTTATAATATATCTACTGATAAAACAAATTGTAACAAAATAAATAATATTTTTGTAATTTTTTTGAATAAGACGAATGGTCAAACGTGATCCTCAAAAGTCAAAAAATGCTTACATTCTGGGACAGAGATAGTACAAAACACGTGCGGATCAGCCATCATCGAGCTCGGGCCGCAAAGGAAAAAGTGCCGACATTGGCTCCGAACCTTACCCATTTTTTGTTCTTTCTATTTTTACCCTTTTTGGGGTACGAATTTCGGAGTTCAAACTCGACAACTTGAAATATCGTAATTTTTTCTGACTAGAAATATTCGTATCGTTGAAGAACTGATTCTTTCCTTGCAAAATTGTGCCTCCAGATTCCTGCTCCCACTCACAAAAACCTTGACCTGAAGCAGCGCGCGATCATGAGCAATCATCGAGATTATTGGAAGATATCGTGACAACAAATCCCGTCCCGGCTATACGCAAAGCATGGTCCTGGCGCTCCACGCTCGTCGTGCCGTCGTGTCCCTCCTGCGGCTGCCGCGGGTGGAGCACATGCATGATACAGGGGCAGCGCCCGTACGCCTCCGCCGTCATGTTTCAATGAATCAACAGGTCGACCCGTTCTCGCTCGTAAATTGATTTTGCGGCGGACGAAAGAAAAAGAAACACGTGAAGGGAGAGGGAGCCGAACACGTGCACAGACAAGCCAGGCCCGACTTAATTTGTCGGCCACCGAAACGAGTAGCTAGCCCCAGCAGTCACAGGGGACCAGCCCAAGCCCGTCCCGCGGAGGCTTGGCTCGCACGAAGGCCATCTTGCACGAACAAACTTCGTCAGGGACACGTGGCCGTGTTAAGCTCGTGGACGGCTGTTAACAGATTATTATTATGGACGTGTTCCCGTTCTAGGCAGGGTGGCATCCCATCCCATCGCCATGCGAGCCACTTCACGGTCCTCCTAATCAGTACGTAGTAATCACCACGGTCTTGACCGAAGCACATACAACAGCATCTGTCATGTTTCGATCGACACCTCCCCTTTTCCTCTAGAAGGTGAAGGTCACGCCACGGTGTCGGACTCCAGAGCACGTGCGTACTATGCGCATCGCCCTATTGCAGCGGCTGCCTGCCCCGACCCCTGCCGTGCCTCGGATGCTGGAGGAGATGCGGTCAACCCTACCGGGACCCAAACTGAGCCCCACGGGTCCCGCAGGTGTGGACCGCAAGTAGCCGCCGTCGTCGTCGGCAAAAAGTGGAGGGAGCCAGCACCTGAAAAAGAACATCGTGCACGTTGGCGGAAAAAAGGGATAAAAAAATCACAGGCGGGCGGGCCGGCCGGCAAATGTCGGATGGCAGGCACCAGCGGGCGCCGCACACGGGTCCCGCTTAGACGCGTGGCTGCACCGCTGCGCCGCACGTGTTTGGGCAAAACAAGAGTCCCTCCGTTCCGAAAAAGTTGTCGTACTGGCCACCCGCACAGGTACCCAAGGAGTTTGAAAATGACTCTTTTGCCCTTGTACGACACTGGGACGCGGCCGCGTGCGTCCAAGCTGGCGGCTGAATCCATCACCGCGGAGAGAAAGGAAAAAAAAATAATGCCATGAAGAAGCTTCTGTAACACCCTGTGTTTTGCCCATATTTAAAAACCACTAAAAATTTGAATTTTTCAAATTTGAACAAATTCAATCAAAGTAGAAGTCAAATTCATGCCAAAATTGAAACTTTTTAATTTTAAATGTGCACCAAACACTACCATGAGCATATTTAGATTTTCTTGTTTTTATTTATGTGTTCAGTTGGTGTTTGCCAAACCAAAATTCAGAAAATGTTTAAACGTTTTCTTTCCTTTCCGGCCACGCCTGGCCATGCTGAGGCGCGCACCGCACGCGACGCCCTCACGCGCACGCGCACGGCCACACAAACACGCGCAAGCCCGCGCGCATGCGCTTCTCCCCTCACGCGCAGCCGCGCTCCGCCATCTCCGGCGAGCCCGCGCCGCCTCTCCGACGCCCCGCGTCGTCAACACCCAGCAGCCCTCGCTCCGCCTCCGCGCGTAGAGCTCGTAGCACCCCTCCGCTTCGGCATCCGTGCCCTGTAGCCATCGCCGGCGACGTTTCCGGCGATGCGCCGCCGCGCGCGCCGCGCTCCGGCGCCTCTTGACCGCGTTGCGCCGCCGTCCGACGTGGCGTACCACGTCGGCACGCGGGCCCGCGACGACCGGGTCGCCTCGCCACGCGGCAGACCCGGTGCACCGTGCACCAGCCTCACAGACGCGCCCGGTCCACCGCCCCGTGGACCGAGCTCACGGCACAGTGCTGCACAGTGAACCTGGCCCCCTGACCCCACTTGTCAGCCTCACACACGCTCTGTTAATGCTAAGTCCACACGCAGATGCACACAGAAATCTATTTCGAGCACTTTTCTTCATCAGAAAAATTCCATAAAATTCCCATAAATCCTAGATTACCTCCTAATCATTTTGCAACCCTTGTTTACTCCAAAATAATTAGGATTATGTCTATGGTTAATTACTTAGCTTAATCCTATTTATTTCCTATGTTGTAAACTTATAAAATTCATATCTCCTTCATTTTAGCTCCAAATTTGATGAATCTTTCGCCAAAATTCATCAAATTTCATTATCTATCTGTTCATATCAAAGCTATCTGTCGTTGTTCTCTGTTTGAGTTCTTTTGGTTTATTTTCTTGTTAGTTAAATTGTTTGATCGGTAGATTTATTCGATCGTTTTTTACTTTTAATCAATAAAAGAACAAGCTTTTAAGGAAGGAGCTGAGGATCCGGATTACGAGGACTTAGAAGAAGAAGACTTTGGTGAAGGCAAGTTCTAACCCCTTTGATCATGTTGTTCCTATATTTGCAAATATCCAACTTAGAGCCCAGTTTAGAAATAAATATGCATGATGTTCAAATGTGATTTAAATGCTAGTATGATCCTAATTACTTGTTGATTGCCATGCCTTGATATTGCTTATCCTGATTCCATTGTTAGACCTAGGATTCACTGTCATTAATCCTTAATGATATGCTGCTTAGGACTTATTACCATGTGTACTTAATTAATCTTGTTATACATACTTTTGTGTGAAATGGTGTGTGTGTTTGGTGAAGTATGTGTGAATATGAAAAGTGGGATGGTAATATACTAGTGATAATTGTGCAACCCATAGTGGGGATATTTCATGGCGGGAGCAAGCGAGGTAGTCCTCAGTGGGGAGGGCTATCTCTGGGATGTGATTCCTCCTTGAGGATAGCTATTGAAGATGCTTGCTTCGGTCGTATAAGGACCGGTTCATGTGCCGCCTTGCCTAGCACCTTTCGTACAACCACATGCCTTGAATGGGAAAGGTTTGGAACCACACCCTACTATAGTGTTCACCCGGTACCCACCTGGAGGGCAGAAGTTGCGGCGGAAGCCAGGAGAAGACTCGACATGGCAGGTGTCGGGATCCGGCATATGGTGATTATTCAGGCCTTTCTACATGATGATGATGATATTGTGAAGCCCCTGGTTGCAGTATTTCCGTGGTGGTGCCGTGGTGACACCAAGTAGGTACGGGACCATTAGTATGCCTGTCCAATCCATGACGATGGAGAGGATTGGTGTACCTTGTGGGGAATTGTGTACAACCTCTGCAGAGTTAAAAACCTATCATGATAGCCGTGTTCCACGGTAATGGGCAACGCGAAAGTTTGTGCCACACAATGATTAGTATAACAGTGTGAGTTACTCCCTTGGTGTGTTTTTGGAATACTTTGGTGTGGAACCGTGCGCTGGTTTCCTGTCAGCATTAAAACTTGAGAACTGGCGGGATGGACTGCATCTCACCAGGGCCACAACCCTGCTAAATACCATTGATAATCTAGATAGTAGTTTGTGAACTGTTTTGTTTTCCAAACATCCTTTGCATAAAATTGGCTTTCCGCCCAGATGATAAAACCTCAGCCTATCCTTTGGTTTTACCCTTGCATTCAATTATCCCTCGTTGTTAGGACTTGCTGAGTACCTTATGTACTCACCTTTGCTTTAATCATTCAGACGAAGAACCAGAGTACATGGAGGATGGTGATGAACAGTAGGGCCCTGTCTACACTCAAGATGCCTGTGCTAGTGCCGTTTCCGTCTTCCGCTGTAGTAGTGTTTAAGTGGTTCTGCTGTTGCAGCCCACCAGCTTGATGCTTGATGTAATAAAGTGGCCTTTGGCCGGTTGTTGTAATACCTTTTATGTATGAAGGCTTGTATGAGACTTGGTAATATTTATGTAAGTGATGACTCTGTGATATTCATTCTGTGTAAGTGTTCGTATCAGCGTCTGATCCAGGGACTGATACGGTAAGCACTAGTGCTCCAGAAATGGGGTACAACAGCTTCGAGTCCACCTCGCCTGAGCCTGGCCTCGCGGCCAGGACGGCGCAGCTCTCCGGGCCACGGATGCATGCCGGCGGAGAGAGGCGCGGCGAGGTGACGACGGAGAGCGGCGCTGAGGTAGAAGCTGCCGGGAATTGAAGGGGAGATGGTGGAGAAAGGAAGAGGAGGGCCCGGCGATGCGGCCTGGGCTCGGACGCGCTCACCGACGGCGCGCGGGACGGATGGAGGCGGCTGGCTCGGCGGAGTCGAAATGTCCCTCCTCGTCGGTGGATGCTCCCGAGCTCCTCACCGCGCCCGCCAGCGTCGTCTGCCAGCGGCTCGATCCCATCAGCTAACGCGACGACGCTCCCGGCCACGCATCCGACTGCCCAGCCTCCGCGTGCCTCCGCATCGTCGCACAGCTCGGCTGAGTCTCCTCCGCCCAGCGGCTCCCCAGCTGGCTGGCGTCTCCTCTGCGCAGCGCGCCTCCGCAGATCGACGAAGATCTGGCTGGAGTATGGTAGGGGAGAGGAGATTTTGCCTGGAAAGAGGGAGGAGGAGAGAAAGATTTTTTTCCTTTTTAGTGGAGGAGGACGACCGACCCTGCGTGGGATTAGATGGGGCGTGGGCCCGGGTGCTGCAGACGACAGCTATTGTGGGAAAAACGATTTTGGCCAGAGCGACAACAATTGAGGGAAGGAGGGAGTATATTTGGGCCAGAAGTTGATCCAACTTCGTATCATTTTCATAGCACAATAAAGTATGAGAAATCCCAAATCAAGGTGACCATCAACATTTTACCGAACATGTCCCCGAATACATGAGGTGCAGCGCAGTCAGCAAAGTCAAAGTACAGGGACCCAGCCCACCAGTATCCTGCTTGCCAGTTAGCGGCGACGAAAACACCCGTGCACGCACGGGGCGAAACGAGAAAGAAGCCGAACCGTCCTGGCGGCGAAACGAGAAAGAAGCCGAACCGTCCTGGCGCAACTTGCAGCATCGGCACGTTTGTGTTTTGGGATTTGCTGCTGCTGGGGGTGATCATGCATTTGCTTGTCCGGGGGCCGCGACGAGCATCTTATGCGGTTCGCTGATCGAGCACGCTCGAGATCCCTTTCGCACTGTGTTGTTACAAAGTCCTACAGCTTGCTAGGAGTAGCAACCGTGCCATTTCCGGGTCATCTACCACACTAATAGTGCACCCGGAAAAAACAAATTTCGGAGTAAGTTATTTTGCTTTCCGGCGAAGATGACACTGTACACTATACTACTAGAACTAGAAAAGATAAAAAGTTTTGGTGCACAAACAGGGGACTGCAGCGACACGCCGCAAGAACTCCTGGTGTAAATAAATTGAAATTTCCCATCACCTGCTGCAAATAGAATCAAAATTCATACGGAACAACCGGAGCTATATAATCCTTCACTTTCTTTCCCGTGAACAACAAGATGCAGAGTCTGTCATCACACTTACAAACGAGCTAGCTCACCGGATAGATAACGCGATCCTACAGTTGCCGTTGCGATGTGCCAGGGCAGCATGGTCTCTCTGGGTCTTGTTCTGCAACTGCCCGAAGACATGGTTGCGTTGCAGCAATGCTTGTCCATTCGCGAGCATGCAATCCGAGGCTTCAGCATGTCAGGTAACCCTGCAAAATTCACCGGAATATTGCTGTAAGCTCGACTCGGTAGTGACCGATCTTTTTTTTTTTTAGCAACAGTAGTGACCGAGATGTTACTAGGTGTTTTAGTCCTCCCTGTAAGATGAGAGGTAGCTCTGGAACATATAGCCCAGCCCAAACATTGAGCCCACCTCAGAAATATCCAAAGAAAGATAAAAATGAAAAAAAGAACAAAAACCCACCCCAACCCATGGAGCCCATCTCAGAAATATCCAAAGAAAGATAAAAATGAAAAAGAAGAAAAGCCCACCCAGGCACACTCAAGGCCCAACTCTTGGGTACTCCATTGCCCATGGGCTCGTAAGATGTATGATTATGGAGTGCCCAAAGTCGAATTGTGCCTAGCAGTTTTTCGATCTTGATGCAAACATAAATCATAAATGCAAGCTGAGAGAATCTTTATTACACAAATCGTAGGTACCTTCTATCAGCATTACTGAATGCAAAATGCAATGCACTTATGTAGCACACGATGGTTTGGAAGTACCACTATATATCATGATACTACATATATCCTTGACTGAATGCAGTAGACAAGTACCTTTGAAGCACAATTCTTTGAGAATATCACGGTACCATTGTGCATATGTGATACCGCAAGAGCACCCTAGAGAAGAGAGAGAGAGAGAGAGAGAGAGCTATAAAAAATAGACATATTTCTTCCTGTGTTGGAATAGAAGGTCCCAGGAAATAGCTTACCACCGGGTGGTACAGATGTTGAACATGCCGAAGAGATCGCAACAGTGAAGACAACCTTCATAGCTCACTGGTTAGTACGCGCACACGGATGTCTTGGAATTGTGGGTTCCAGGATTGACTAACCTAAGTATCATGGACGGCGTCACGCACCAAGCTGCGGACCAGGCATGGCTCGCCTTCCAAATGTCTGTTCATCACCAGAACATCTGCCGATCTCGATATGCAGCAATGCCGCGATAGATTGACACTGTGAGACCTGCAGTAGCAGCTATCTCGATTTGCACAGGGATATTGCGATTGGAAGAGGCGAAGGTGATGAAGCTTGCACTCTCGCATTGGTTGCTGATTCACCTCCAAATTTGGGTTCAATGGCGTTTGTACTGGACGTAATCTCATTCCAAGGCCAGTGACTACAGAATGCTTAACCGAACATAGACTAAGTGGCTAACGAAATTGGTAACCACTGCAAATGGAATACATTGCATATTTAAGGCTGAACTAAACACGCTGTTTTCATTAGAGATCTTGGATATTTATCTCAGCAGCAGAGCATAATTCCCTCTAAACTAGTACACTGAGGTACGCATTATAATCACCTAGCAAGGAAATATCGTGTTGGAAAAAAAAATCACATCGAAGGTGTGTAGCATAACTCATGTACAGCTTGCTTACAGTTAAGACGACCATGAGCAAGGCTCAAAAAACTAATTGAAATGTGGTGTTACGTCAGGAAGAATGATTGTTGATTTTTGGGGAGCCACAACAACGCAGGTAAGTTCGCCAACAAAAAAATGTATCCCATCATTCTTTTTTTGATTTCTATTACGAAAAATGATGGAAGTATTTACCACTGGTTCATCATATCACCAGGAACTGACTTTTTGTGCTAGTAATGAATAGGCATTTCAGCCCCTTAGCTTGTTGCACGATTTGGGTTATGGGAATTGGGGAGCTTATGGTATAATAGAGTATGTGTGATTGTAAACACAAAACAGTACACCTCAACATTCAGTCCATGTATGAGCCTTTAACGTAAGTACACCATGATGTTCGAACGACGGTACTAATGTGTCATCAAATTGGTTGGGGCTGCACAAACTACAGACAACTGCATACTAGCATTCTCCTTCGAAATTGACTTTTCTTTTTAGATGCCCAAAATCATATCTTTTATCTTAGAAATTGACAGAGCTATAGATAGTAGTGCTGAAATGGCCTGTACTGTCAGGTTTATACAAATAACACTTTGTGGTACATAAGAACCACGATATGTTTAGTTTTTTAATAAATATATATGCAATCCGAGGAAGTTCCATTTAGACTATGCTGGTACTGTTAACCTAAATAAACCAACTGTCGGTTCACAGATTATCTAAAAGTACTGGAAACTACATTATAGATGGCAAGATTTACTTTCTGGCGTGGCGAGACATCAGTAGGCGAAAATCTAGGGGTGTGCTCTCTTCAGATCATAGTGCACACCAGCTTTCATAGCACTACACTTAAAAGCTGAAGTCCTAAAAGCAACATATTGAGCAAAAGCGCGTAAGAAACCCCATATAAGTGGGCCAACCAGATATGCTCTGAGACATCGAATAAGCTTGATACCAAGGATTAACAGATGTCATGTAAAAGTTGGTGAAAGTTTATCCCCACTATTTCCTTGCTAAGGGAAATGCAATTAACATAGTATTGCGGAAATGTTGGTAACTGCTACTAAGTAGAAGGTTATATAACTCAAACCCATGCAACGTTGCGTGTGTGGTCAAACCCATACACATGTGGCAAATCTTTCTAGAGATGAATACAAACTGAAAGATAGAATCTTTACACAAATCTTAGGTGCTACAAACTACAAGCACATGATTCTTTGAGAGTGCCACGGTACCATTAGATATATCTGTGATATACCGTTTACAGTAAACCCATCCTTGCTCGCTTGTTAGTCTTGTATAACTTGTACCTCTCCAAATACACGTCTACATCTGGATGGAGAATATCTATTCTTCAACACTACGAATCAGCGAATAAAACTTCCGGATTTACTGGACTAGATGCTCCCATGTACTGAATGATTGCTCTATAAACTTGTTTGGACGAAAACTACATGCTACATACACCAACAACATTGTAATACTCTTTTTTACATACAGAATCATTAAGCCTCCAGAGGGCTTAGGCATCACTTTGTATGTCTGAGCATTAAAAAGCCACAAAGGCGTTCTGAGTATGAACACAGATCCAGCTGCAGAGTGAGCATAATTTCCTCTGGTAGGGATGGACACTGAGACACGCATTACAATCACCTATCGACATCATGTACAGCTTGCTTACAGTTAAGATGACCTTGAGCAAGCGGGGAAAAAACTAACTGTTTTGTGTGTCTTCTGATATTACTCCAAGGAAATCCAAAAAAGAAGTATAGCAGACTGATCTAGAGTAGTAAGACATAGAAGGATTTTCTTTTTCACCGTAAGGCCTTCAGCTTTTGAACATTTTACAAGAATTCACGCTTGCGCCGGGCGTTGCTGATCGCCATGTGTGGACACCAGAGGCCTCAGGGACGTTCACAACAAGGTCGGCCTATCAACGCTTCTTCATCGGCTCGACCACCTTCGAACCTTACAAGAGACTTTGGAAGGCCTGGGCACCTCTAAAGGCGAAGATTTTCATTTGGCTGGCCATTTTGAACCGCTGCTGGACAGCGGACCGCCTCGCGCGCCGAGGGATGCAGCACCCGGAGCAATGTCCGCTTTGTGACCAAGAGGATGAAGACGTCCAGTACCTGCTCACCTCTTGTGTTGTTTCAAGAGAAGTATGGCACAATGTTCTCACCAGGTCCGGACTGCAGCACGTGACTCCGTCTATGGACGAGGACAGTTTCAAGGAGTGGTGGCGACGCGCCCTCAAGAGGGTCCCAAGGGACATGAGGAAGGGATTCAACACATTGGTGATCTTGGTGTGCTGGGCGATATGGAGACAGCGCAACCGATGTGTGTTTGATGGTGCTGCACCGCACCCTAGCATCATCATTCGATCCATCACCGAGGAATCGGTGGAATGGAAAATGGCAGGAGCAAAGAAGCTAAAAGAGATAATGCCATAGTTGTATGTGTTGATCAGAGGTTGTACACCATATGTAACTGGCGCGAGTGTAAACTACAACTAACCTCGGCCCGAGTAGGGCGATGTAATCGTATTTTCTCCTTATTGAAATGACACGCAGCTCTCCTGCGCGTTCGAGAAAAAAAAATAGTATATTGGTATGTGCATCTGTCAAGCTTCAGCTGCATGAAAATACATTGAATTGATTACAATAATCGAACCTTTGGTTAAACTTAAATTTCTATCAACTTAAGAGAAACTTCAAAGAGTATACTATACATAAAGTGTCCTACATATAGGAAGATGTGGAATGAAAGAGAAGAACTGAAATGACTAAGACATGAAGGCAAGAACAACAAAATCTACAAGTTTTAAACACCTTAATGCTTGTTAGTGCCAAGTGATTATTCTGAATAAGAAATGAAATATCACTGATGTCTTAACTTCTCCTAGAGCCAGAATGCTAAGACCACAGTGGTACTAAAAAAAATCAAGATAGATCAGCAAACACTACTACAAAGCAGGTAAAATAGATCAGGTGAATCGTGATCTAAAGCATGAAACAGCACAATCAAAATAGATCAGCAAACACTTAAGCCACAATGACATTCTGAATATTATAGTCTACAAACTAACAGTTTAAAGCCTTTCCTGGTGTTAAGTCTATTGCTACCACAATTCTAGAACGCTTTGAATGATGAACTGTCACCCTTTGCGTAATATGATACTTCTTATCTAACAAAAAGATCCACTACTACAAAGCAAAACTGATTTACTTGCACAAGTAATGACCAAACAGGCAAGCTAGAGGCACATGAATTATAGTTTTCTTACAATGCAAGATGGATGACCTCTGAAAATGAGAAAGCTAAATTACTGTTGTACAAAATATACCCATCAATACAATAAAAATAGGCGCAATAAACTTCAGGATCACATTCAGAATTAAAGGGCATACTGATTAGGCTAAAAAGCAAGAGACTGTAGTTTCCAAAAGGATGAATAGTTTTAGTTGTAGGATACAAACGCTGAAATAAAGTGCCTGGTTCCTGATGATGATGGGCCATTTCTCACATTGTAGAGAAACAAGGGCACTATATAATCCAGCTACTTAGTTACTGAACACCGATTCTGACTGACCTATATACTAACATATGCAACTAGTACTGTATACCTATACACCACAGCACAGCAAATCTTTTACAATTGCTAACAGCAATAAACTGTATCTTAAAGCTGAGACATGTTCTAATTCAGCTACTTATGGATTTGCTGCTGATCGTGGGGTGTTCATGCATTTGCCTGTGCGGCTGTCAAGTGGGCGTCGTTTTGCACCGAGCGCTCAAGATCCCTTTCCCACTGTGTTGTTCCATAGTCCTCCAGCGAAGACGACGCTGTACACTATACTACGAGAAAAAAGGTACAGTTTTGGTGCACAGTCAAGACCTGCAGCGACGCGCAGGCAGTCCTGGTGTACACAAAATCAAAATTTCACATCACCTCGTGCAAATCAAATCAAAATTCATACGAAACAACAGGTGCTATATAGAGTTGCGTGCGTGAGAAACTCCCCGCCTAGCGGCTTTCACAGACGGCGCCACGTAGAGGATGGTCTACGTGGCCATCCTAGTGACCTTAACATCTGCCATCACCTTCCAGGGTCATCCTAGTGATCTTAATATCTGCCATCACCTTCCACAGGGTCTGTTGTTTCCCTCCTCTGGCAGGTTTCACACGCACTTCTACGGATAACGCGATTCTGCAGTAGCCGTTGCGATGCACCAGAGCATCATTTGGACTCTGAATGAGTCTAGTTCTGCAACTCATCGAATGCTTGTCCATTCGCGAGCATACAGTCTGAGGCTTCAAAATGTCAGGTAACTCTGCTAAATGCACCGGGCCGGATATTGCCGCAAGCTCGATTCAAAAACTCCGCTGTGATGAGATGTTAGATGTTGTGGATCACTAACTCAGGATAGAACCACAAAACTGAGGGCGGATGTGATGATGACATACCGCCGCACCATGAAGGCAATGTTGCCCATCTTCAATCTCGTGAGAGATGGCTTCTTGGTCTTTTAAATCACAGAGGGAGAAAGGAGAGTCCTTCTCTGTCTTTTGTTGTCCTCATTGTAATATAAGAGGTAGCCCAAACATAAAGCCCAGCCCAAACATCAAGCCCATCTCAGAATTATCCAAGGAAAGATAAAAAGGACAAAGAAGAAAGAAAAGCCCATCCCAGGTACACTCAAGGCCCAACTCCTGGGTACACCCCTGCCCATGGCCTAATAAAAATGTGTCATTATGGTCGTATGGAGTGCCCAAATTCGAATTGTGCAGTTCTCAATCTTGATAGTTGATACAGACATGAATGCAAACTAATTAAGAGAATCGTTATTACGCAAATCATAGGTAGCACCTACCAGCATTACTAAATGCAAAATACAATGCACTTTTGTAGCACACGATGGTTTGGGAGTACCACTATATATCATGATACTACATATACCTTGACTGAATGTAGTAGATAAGGTACCTTTGCAGCACACGATTCTTTGGGAGTGTCACGGTACCATTATGTATATGTGATACCACAAGAGCAAGAGCTACACCCTATCGAAAACTAAAAGAAAGAGAGATAAAAAATAGGCACATTTCTTCCTGCGTAGGAATAGAAGGTCTCAGGAAATAGCTTACCACTATGTGTTACAGATGTTGGACATGCCATAGAGATGGTTGCAGTGACTTGAACATTTCTGGCTCACTGGTTAGTCTGCACACACAGCAGTCCTTGACTCGTGGCCCCCAGGACTGACTAACCTAACGATCATGGACGGCAGCACACAACATGCTGCAGACTAGCCGGCGTGGCTCGCCTTCCAAATGCCTGTTCATCTGTAGAACATCTGCCGATCTCGATCTGCAGCATGCTCACGGGAGAGTGACATCATGAGACTGGCGGTAGCGGCTATCTCGATTCACATAGGGAGATCGCGGTTTGAAGAGAAGGGGGAAAATATACACTCCAGTAATGGTTTCTGATTCACCTCCAGTTTGGGTGCAATCGCGTTTGTACTGGGCTGTAATCCCATTTCAAGGCTACGGATTACAAAATGCATGAACCAAACAATAATTAAAGAAATCGGTAATCAGTGCAAATGGAGTACATTACTAAGGCTAAACCAAACACGTTCTGAGTTTACTGGAGATCCTGCATATTTATCTCAGCTGCAGAGTGAGCACAATTCCCTCTGGTAGGGTAGGACACCGAGATATGCGTTACAATCATCTAGCTTGTTGGGTGTATAGCATAATTCATGTAAAGCTTGCTTACGGTTAGGCTGATCTTGAGAAAGGCGCCAAAAAAAAAAAAAAAACACCATGATCTTTGTTCAACGGTACTAATGAACCATCACAAATTAATTGGTTGGTCATCTACAAACTCCAGGTAACTACAAACTAGCACTCTCCTCTGACGTTAAGTTTTTTTAATTGTCTATGAATCCAGTTTTAGATGCGCAACTATCATATCTAATTCTAGAAAATGACACAGCTATAGATGGCAGTGCTGAAATGGCCTGTACTTTCAGGTTTATACAAATAACAGCCATGGGCTAATAAAAATGTATGGCGAGGGAGTGCCCAAATTCTTATTGTGCCTAGCAGTTCTCGATCTTGATACAGACATCAATGCAAACTGAAAAAAATGTTATCACACAAATCATTAGTAGCACCTACCAGCATTACTGAACGCAAAATACAATGCATTTTTGTAGCACATGACGGTTTAGGAGTACCACTATATATCATGATACTATGCCCCTGTTTGTTTCCGCTTATAAGCGGCTTATCCGTGAAAATAAGCGAGAATCCCACCCCAAACACTTCGCTTAAGTTTTCGCTTTCTCACGAAGCGGCGGTCCAGATAAGCGCAACTACACGCGTACCTCGATTTTTCTCTACGCCGCCCCAACCCCGCGTACGAGTTAAGCGGTCAGATTTTCCTCTCTTACCCTTCACCCCTCGTGTCCCCGACTCTCCATCTCGCCTATCCTGGTGCTGCATCTGTTGGATTTAATGGGTAATAATACCAATAAATCGGAAATTCCAAAAGGCACATTTATTTGTTAAAAGTTTTGTGTAAACGGAAAAGCCATTATGGACATTATGAAGGCATGCAAATTGTGTGTGTAAATGGTGCAAGGAATTAATGAGAGCATGAATTGTTTAACTGATGGCATGCACACACTAGTGCTGATAACGTTTCAGCCATGGGTTGCATGCAAAGTTAATACATTCAAGTGTGCTCCCGTTACTTGTCTTATGGCCTTTCACTTATCACCCATTTGTGCATGCAAAATAAAAGCAATTAAGAGAGTAATTGCTACCGTTACAAGTCCTTTGGCTTTTCTCCTTCTCCTTCACGTGCTACACCAGGCTATATATATAGCTTGCTATGGGATTGAGAAAAAACACATAAAACAACTCCTCTAATCACAACAGTAGCTGCAAGAGTGAGCATCTTCGTCCCGACGTCTGCGTGCACAGGCGTTGGGAGAGCAGGCCTCCGGAACCTCGTCCCTCTTGCGTTCTTGCACCGGGATAGGAGGGCGATAAGGTTTTTGGAGAGCGCATAGCGCGACTGCTCGCTAGTGGTGTTGATCGACTACTTCCTCTTCAACACGCGTACGACTACTTCCACTACTTCCCGATGGCTGGTCCAGGAAACGGTGATGGTGGTATTCCCACGGCGATTCCCATTGCGGCGCCTGCTCAGTATGTTATCCTCCTTTCTCGTTGTTTCTTCTTGTTCTTCCATTTCTTTTCGATAAAATAGACATGGTGATGTCTATATTTGTTCACTACGATTGGTACTTATCTTTAGTCATGTTTTTGATTTATGCCTCTATTTTCTGGATTAAATTATGTCGAATATTGTCTGTGATTCCAACAGCATCCGCCCTTCAGATTAGTCACCGCCACCCTCCCTCAGGTCCACGTCGCCCTCCGTCCGCCCCTCTCTCGGGTCATCTCTCTGCAGTCCGTCCCCGCCGGCCGCCCTCAAGAATCCAATTCTCTCTCAGTTCCCTATCAGTTCATCGATCAGAAAGTCCCTACTTCAGTTCATCCAAAAGCTCCTAGATCCGGACGCCTCTCTAAGCTCCTTAATCCAATTTGAGCTTCCCGGTGGCCTGGCGTTGCTTCCAGCAACATGGAGGCAAGCTCTATGGGGCAACAATGGCGGCATGTGGTCATTTAATTTTGTCTGTGTACATCACGGGGAGGAAGACACCACATGTATCACTTACAGGTGGGGCTCGCTTGATGGTCATGTTAAAGTACTACACGCGCACCCCATTTGCTACACCAGATGCTTTATCTATTTTTAAGGGGCATTTAGGTCATTTTAGCACAATCCAGTGAAAATAATCAGGATTGCCAAACACCCAGCTTATTTAGACAGCAGATTCTCTAGACAGCGGCTTATCAGAAAAGCCTGCTTCTCAGATAAGCGAGTTCTAGATAAACGAAAACAAACAGGGCCTATATATACCCTTGACCGAATGCTGCCTTTGCAGGACACGGTACTATTATGTCTATGGAAAAGAAAGACAGAGACATAAAAATAGACACACATTGATTCAGAGGCTAACGTCCTGCTTGAAAACTTTTTCTCCTGGCCCCCGCGTCGCCCCCCGCTCGGGCGACTCGGGTGGCGAACCCTAGCCGCCACCGCTGCCGCCCACACCTCCCCTCCTCCCACCCTCGCCGTCGCCGGAGGGGTCAACCGGAAGACGCGAGGCCCCAAGGATGGCGACGGCGGGACATTTCACCATGCCGGTCGTCTTCTCGCGCCAGATCTGGGCAAGGCCGGCGCTCGGAGGCGATGGCGGCTGCGCGCCGACGCACGGAGCTGCGTCGGCGGCGGGCGCTCCGGGGCGGCGTCAAGTCGCGGCTCGGTCATCGGCGGAGGGTGCGCGTGCGCGACGAAGGAGGGCGCAGGGGCTGCGCTGGGGATCGGAGGCGGTGTCTCGGGCCCGTGCGACGCGTGCTCCCTCCTGGCGATGGCCCGGCCATGGGTGGCTTGGCGGCTTGCGCCCCCGACGGATCTGGGCGGATGGCGAGCTTCCTGCGGCTCTCGTGCTATGGCCGACGGCAGCGCGCAAGATCGAGGACGGTGCGAGGCAGAATGGCGGCGCGAAGCGAGGCCACAAGGCGGCGCCGCTGCCCCGAGAGGGTCTCCTCGACGGCGGTCTTGTTTCGCCGGGCAGAGTGCGTGCTCGCCAGGGTTGGGATGCTCCGGGCGAAAGCCTTTTGGCGGCATTATTGCTGCTGGCCATGGCGGCGGTGCCCTAGGGCGTCGTCTTCCCCGGTGGGGGCGTCATGGTGCGGCCCCATTCCTGGTGCACGAGGTTCTCTGGGTGAAAACCCTGTCCAGCCTCGGGACGAGCGACGACGGCGCCGTTGGCGTCGTGCCCTCCTTGGAGACGTCGTCTTGAGAGACCCAACTCTGCTCTAGCAATACGGGACATCGCTCGTCATAGGAGACTGCAAATCGGTGATGGCGGCATGGTATAGGCGGTGAGCTTCACGGGGATTGCTAAGCTCACATGGAGGCATCATCGTTGTGTTGGCAAACTGTGGTTGCCGCATGTCTGTCGGGCTGGCTGCTTGCAGCGGACTACGGCAGCTGACGCCGCTTGGCGGCTGTCAGTGCGGTGCGGAACAACGTCGGAAGACGGCGCTTGCGGCAACGACAACATGGGGCGACTTGGCTTGCAGCGGACTGCGGCGGGTTGCTTAGCCTTGCTCGGTGACTCCGGTGCAGTACAACGTCATAAGACGGCGCAAGTGACAATTGGTTTTGCTGGCATGGCAAGGGTGGTTGTCTGAGCGGGCGGTGCAACGAGAGGATGTTGTCTGGCGGGCTTGGCTCGATTGCTCGACGGGGACCTTGGAATCGGGGCACCATTACTCATCTTCCTGATGGCGACATAGTAAACGGATCCGCGACATGGAGTACTGTGGCGGAAGTGGCGAGGCCCCCGCGCGGTGGTGTTTTGTACGAGGCGGCGAGAGTGTCCAACGGCGGATGTGGCGAGGCCCCCGCGCGTTGTGTTCTCGTGGTGATGACTGCGAGGCGGCCTGCGTGCGGTCCGGATTCGGTGGTTTCACCCTGTCGGATGGTGTGTGATGTTGCAGCGGCACTATGGCGGCAGGTCCCGCATAGCGGTGGCCTTCTCGGTGCAGTGCGGTCTGTTTTTCTCGGTATTCCCTATCGCCATGGGGCTGTGCCTTGCCGGGGACTTCATGGATTGGAAAAGGTTGTTAGCCGCAGTGGCTATGCTTTGTGTCTGCCTCTGCTGCCCAGTGGAGTATTCTTGTCTGTGTTGATGTCCCAATCTGACTAGGCTGAGTTGTCTCGTGGAGGTAGTTTTGAGTGGCTTGTGTCGATGTCCTAATCCGACCAGCCTGAGTGGTGGTGGTGTTCTTGTAGGATTGTTGCGTTTACTGTTATCTGTGTTTTTTGTTTTCTGTATGTAGTCTCCCAGAACTACATACTTGTATTTATTTCTTCTTTAATTAATGAAATTGGCACTGTCTTGTGCCGGTTCGTTTCAAAAAAATAAAAAATAAAAATAGACACACATTTCGTCCTTTGTAGGAATAGAAGGTACCGGGAAATAGCTTACCACTCAAAGGAATGGATGCTGAACATGCCATAGAGATGGTTGCAGTGGCTAGAACATTCGTTGCTCACTGGTTAGTCTGCACACACAGCAGTCCTTGACTCATAGGCTCCAGGACTGACTAACCTAAAGATCATGGATGGCGGCACCTTCGGACCAGGCGTGGCCCGCATTCCAAATGACTGTTCATCGTTAGAACATGTGCCGATCTAGGTATGTAGCAATGCCTCGACAGAATGACTTCGAGAGTGTGAGAACCGTGGTAGCGGCTATCTCGATTCACATGGGGAGATCGCGATTGGAAGAGGAGAAGGGGATAAAGCATGCACTCTAGTAATGGTTTCTGATTCACCTCTTGGGCTGTAATCCCATTTCAAGGCTACGGATTGCAGAACGCATGAACCAAACATTAACTAAATAAATCGGTAATCAGTGCAAATGGAGTACATTACAAAGGCTAAACCAAAAACTGAGTTCATTGGAGATCTTGCATATTTATTTCAGCTGCAGAGTGAGCACAATTCCCTCTGGTAGGGTACGGCACTGAGATACGCGTTACAATCATCCAGCTTGTTGGGGGAAAAATCACATCGAAGGTGTATAGCATAATTCATGTAAAGCTTGCTTACAGTTACGTAGGATGATCTTGAGCAAGGCGAGAAAAAAAAAACACCATGATCTTTGCTCAACGGTACTACTACTAATGAACCATCAAATTAATTGGTTGGTTATGTACGAACTCCAGGTAACTACAAAAAAGAGTTGAGGTTTTTTTTAGACTATGTTTGTCTGTCACTTTCATAGGTTGTAAAGAACATAAAGTAACCAACTCCGTCAGTTCACAGATTATCTAAAAGTATGGGTAACTACATTATATATGAATCAAGATGCCAAGATTCAATTTGTGGCGCGGCATGACATCAGTAGGCAAATCTCTAGAGGTTTGCCCCCTTCAGATCATAGTATACACCAGCTTTTAGCACTACACTTGAAAGCAATATCTTCCGAGGTTAAGCGTGCTTGGCCTGGGGCAATTTGGGGATCGGTGACCGACCGGGAAGTCGTTCCCGAGTGCGCACGAGTGAGGACAAAGTGCGCAGAAAAGACATGTGTTAGTCTGTGAGGGAAGTTTTGATGTCCTAGAGAGCTGCCAGGTGTGCGGGCCCGGCCTCGTGGAGGCGGGACGCCCGACCCTCGCGATTTCACGGGTGCGTGTGGGCGCAGTTGCGCAGACATGGTGCGCATGGCTGGTGTGGGCCCAGAGTGGTCACACAGCATGTCACATGCGCTGGCACTGGACGCACGAACGTGACTAAGATGGGACGTTCCTGGATTGGGGTTGACCGACAAGGACGTCGGTCTTCTAAGAGGGTGAGTATGTGACATCCCGGCCCACGGCTTAATAGGATTGATAGAATACTCATACCAACAAGTTGCAACTTCTTTTCCGGAAGCTCATCTCGAAAGAACTCCGAGGTTAAGCGTGCTTGGCCTGGGGCAATTTGGGGATGGGTGACCGACCAGGAAGTCGTTCCCGGGTGCGCACGAGTGAGGACAAAGTGTGCAAAAAAGACATGTGTTGGTCTGTGAGGGAAGTCTTGATGTCCTAGAGAGTTGCCAGGTGTGCGGGCCCGGCCTCGGGGAGGCGGGACGCTACACTACAGGCGCTCCTCTCCAATATGCAATACCAGCCGCTACGAGGTCCCGGCGAGAGCCGCCTCCTCCCTGCGAGCCTATCGCTATGCCGTCATGGTTACAACAGCGGCCCTCCTCTCATATTTATGAGGAGCCCGAGATACATGAGTCCGACACCAACTCAACACCCTACCGCTAATACAACTCGAAGTCTTAAGCGTAACTAACTCGTACACCATATTCGACACATATTTTAACATATTAGTCAACTAAAATTTCGATGCCGAACCCATGCACATGGGCAAATCTTTGCAGAGATGAATGCAAACTGAAAGATAGAATCGTTGCACACATCACATATAGGTACTAGTACTACAACCCATCAGCATGATTGAATGCAACAGCCAAGATACTCCTGCAGCACATGATTCTTTGAGCGTGCCATGGTACCATCTATTATATATATAATTGACCACGAAATGGAGTCATCATGTTCACTCTAAAATGTTAGAAATTCCCACGTTAATCCGAGAAAATAAGAAGAGAAAATTACCTACCACTGCCATTACTAAAAAAATTAGTCACAAAACCCCCTACAAATATTTTAAAAAAGCTAAATTTGGAATAATAAAAAATAGCCAAAAATGCCCTCGCATATATTTCTAAATTACTCACCATGCCATTTTGAGTAAAAATAAATTTGGAATAATAAAAAATAGACAAAACTACCCTTCACATCTATTTCTTAATTACCCACCATGTCATTCTGAGTAAAAATTAACTAAATTTGGAATAATAAAAATAGCCAAAAAAATACGCCTCATGCCTATTTCCAAAATTACCCACCATGCCAGTATGAGTCCAAAAAATAAATTCTGTATAATAAAAAATAGCCAAAATACCCCTAATTCTTATTTTTAATTTACCCACCATACTAGTATGAGTCAAAAATAGCTCAATTTGGAATAATAAAAATAGCAAAAAAACACTCCTAATTCTTATTTCTAGATTACTCACTTTTTCAAATTTAGATTAATAAATAAATTTATTTTAATATTATAAACACAAGTGAAATAAAATAAATTCAAATTAAAGTGAATATATTTTCTCTTTAAATTGTTAGGAAATACAACTTAGAAAACCACATGAAAAATATAAACAATATAATAATTCAAATCACATCTTTAGCTAAAACTTTACATAGAATGCACCTTTCATTAGAATACAAAGTCTTCCTTCACCGAGATATAATGTAGATGAAACATGAGTTGCAATGCATTATTTCCTAAATATGTAATGCCTTAATGGTTTAAAACTAACAATATTTATCTTCAATAAGTAAATAGGTAATAAACATGTGTATGCGTGTCTATAAAAAAAGAAAACAAAGAAAAAATACTTGACAAAGTATAAAGATCACTTTGAAGGTGATAATATTATAGAACTTTAATATCATACACCCATAACTTTTGAAAAATAATCCCAATATGTAAACATATATATTGTTTCCCTAGGGTTTTAAGGGTCTTTCCCTACCATTTCCGGCCTAGGGAAACCGATGAATTCTAGTAGTGGATGACGCTAAGCAACCATAACGATCTCCGAGGATGCACGTAAACACGATCCATCTGCTTACATAGTACCACGATAATCGTTGGCGGCGCTAAGTAGACCTCTTTAGTGTAAAGTCATAGATCTACGAGAAGCATATATAGTTCAGTCTTCAAGGGACCTAGATATGCGTAATCCCGAGTGGCATGGGGCTGGCTTGATCAAGGCTGAGCTATTGAGCCATAGCTACTATATGCTATACACCCATATGTGCCCTTGAGACTGAACATCATATGACAATGCAATTAGCAAAGTATCTTAATGGTGATACGAGAAGACAAGTTAGATGTCGTGGTGGATGGATCATATTATAAAGCATGGAACAAGCATTTATTATTCACTTATGTGCTTCACATCGATGTAACAAAAGACAAGACTATCAAATTGAATATTGAAATAATTACAAAATTCAAAATATTCAGCCAATATCCCCTGTAGCAAATATGCATTGTTGCAAAGAGCGTAAAAGTGCAAGAGACGATATATGTGAATCAAACTTAAAAATTTCATCACTACAAGCTAATCTAAGAAAATTAACAAGTTTCATCATTAATAAGAAAATCTATGTTTCGTTGAAATCATGTTATGTATCCTATTTTTTAAAAAACAAAAACCAAAATAGAAGCCTGTTCAAGATGAAAGAGTGCTGATAGAAGAACAATTGATCAGAATAAGTAGAGGGAGCGTGATGAAATAAATTATGAAAAAATGGGAGTTTCGCATTATTAAATTTGCACAAAAAGCATCAATTTTGTTAAATTTGCGTTTGGTTTAATAAAATATACATATATGTTATGATTGAGTTAATATCATATTTATTATTTTATATTGTTCTTGTGATTCATCTTTTATTCCAGCCCTTACACAATACTTACATGTTGTTGGCGGTTGTTATGCGTTTAATTAATATTTATTAATTTTGCAAGCGCATGGATCACCATTGTAGCATTTCACCTTGGAGTATTTTAGGGTTATCATATTTATTTCTCCACAGGGAGGAGCGATAGGAAATCGAATTGCAACAGAGTAAATACATTGCTGTGCAAAATAACAATACCTTACTTAATACGGGGGTAAAAGGGGTACATGATAATATGGGTGGCCCTCACCATATAATCCAAGAAAATAAAAGGGTATAGTAGAAGTTACATTGGGAGGACAACGAGATAGAGACAAAGATTCCTATATATTAATCTTACATCTATTTACTTCTAGCAATTAGTTATATAAGATTATGTACTATAGCTAAGATTATGCACATACAAGTCATTGTTGTTTCGGAACACGACCATTATGCCAAGGCTTAATGAACCCCAGAACAGTAGGTTCACCTTGGGAACTAACCGCTATTGAAAACCCAGTTGGTACGCTTTTGAACGTGGTGGATTGTAGAGGCCTAAACATGCCTGTCACACGTGGGGCTACCATCCTCCGTAAAAGCGGATGCCAATCGTGCATAGGCAAAGCTCTAAGCGCCACACTTACAACTCTCCTAGAGGAACTACTCCTGATCGAGGGAATAGCCTTATCTACGAATGTAGCTTTCACTAAGCGCGGACTCCATTCCGGCAAAGTACTTACTCATACTACTTAGACACAATCACGAAACCCACAACAAGACTTCTTTGAACACTAACTTAACTAAGTAGATAAACTTAAATAGAAAATAATTACTAAAAGAAATAAATAAAGAACAAACTAAATAATTATATAAATACTAAAAGAATAATTCTACAAGAGTTAAAGTACAAGAACAATACCGAAACTCTGAGAAGACTTCCGGAACCCTGAGAGAGCTCTCACTCTACTCTACTCTACTCTGACTCCCAATAGTAACTCTACTTCTACACAAATGAGTAATGGATCTCTTGGATCAGTAAGGTGCGAGTTGTTCCTGCAGATCCCAGGGGTATTTATCAGGCCTTTAGGACGGGGGGACTTTATAGCGCGAGGTGGAGTGGCGGGCGCGTCAAGGTAGGCCGGCCGGCCCCCTGATGTGGCGGTTCGCCACTACCTCGCTCTTGGACGTCCCTGATTGCCTCCTGAAGTCGGTCCAAAGGTCGGTTACTTCGTGGGAGCAGCAGAACTGGAGTAAGGGCCAAGTTGAGGCCCAAACAGCCCACCAACTGGTATGTCGATGGAGTTCTGCTAAACAGGCTTTGGTTTCTGCAGTTTTGGCCCGTGTACAGCCTGCTGGAGGAAGGCCGAGGACTTTGGGCGCCAAGAGGGGCCGGCCGGCCTATGGTGGGGCCGGCCGGCCTGTGTTTTCTTCTGCACAGGCTCTGTTTCCTCCATTATTTGCTCCTGCATCCAAATATCACCAAAACTCATGGAAGTATGTTAGTTCCTAACTACTATGCACAGAATCTTGGTGAATAACCTTTATTTACCGATATGTTGGAGGTCGAATGGCGATTTAACGACCGCCAACACATGTTCATTATTTTTGACCATGTATCTTTGTCGGCCAGTTGCCACAATGATGACTTTTACATGTATGGTACCTATAAATGTTGGTTATTTCAATATGACATTTAGATAAATAATGACTCATCACACACTCAAATTGACAGAGTCGACGAGCAATTTCTCCAATAAATTTTACTATGTTGGCATGTATTACCATAATAATAATAATAATAATAAATTATGTTCAAACTCCTACAATATAAAAATAATTTAAATAGTTTAACAAATCTAGCCGCGCAAATGTGCGAGCCGCCATTTATATATATGTGATCCCGTAGGAGAAAAAGCTACACCCAATGGAAAAGAAAGAGATAAAAACTAGACACAATTCTGTTTGCGTAGGAATAGAAGGTCCCAGGAAATAGCTTACCACGACAAAGACACGAAAGTCGAACATATCAAAGAGAGTATCATATCTGGCAGCTGTCTGAAGCTTTCCGTGCTCACTGGTTACTTGGTTAGTCTCGACATACAGCGTTCCTTGACTAACTGTGTGAGGTCCTTGACATATATCTAGCAACTGTGTGAAGCTTTCCTTGCTCCACTGGTTAGTCTCGACATACAGCGGTCCTTGCTCACTGGCACTAGGACTGATGCTGGTCCAAATGTCTGTGTGTGGAGGGAGCCCACGATGAGGGCAGTCATCCATGTACTTGCACCCCTCTAAATACCTCATGTTCTACATCTGGATGTATAGTACCTATTAATTCTTCACCATTTAGAATAAACGAAGACCAGGCTGATAGGCGCCAAGAGGGAGGTCCGAAGCGCTTATAAATTGGCATTGTAAATGGACCAGGCTGATAGGCACCAAGAGGGGAGTAGTACTGTAGAATTGTGAGAATCACTGTGGCGCCGAAGTGGAGAACTGAGCAGGGGTGGTAGCCGTGTGCGCCTGGAGGGTACGGGCCGAGGATGCCGCTGGAGGAGGGGCGCTGCTGCTGCGAAGATCCTTGGCCGAGGAGACCGGGCACGGCGTAGGGGTTGAAGCAGATCCATGGCCCGGACGGCTGCGGAGTGCCCGGTGCCGGAGGGCGCGGTCTATAGCTGGACTGGTTCTTTCCGCCACGCCAGCGACCACCGTTGCGGTGGTTGTTAGCGGGAGGACGGCCCTGTTGTGTGGAGCCGGAGGAGTGCGACGATGGAGCCGAGGCGGAGGAGGGCGCAGATGGACGACACGCGCCGGTGCCGCATGTCGGAGAGGGTGTGGCAGCGACGAGGGCCGTCTAGGATGCGGTCCGGGCTTCATTGGCGAGGCGCAGCTCCTTGGTGGAGAGCATGGAGCGCGCCCGGTCGAAGGAGGGCAGCGGGAAGGTGTTGGCGATGTCGTCGGCCGTGCTGGAGAAGCGGGGGTTGAGGCCGCGAAGGAGGTTGAGGACGAGCTGGGGCGCGGCGACGGTGTAGCCGACGTCGCGGAGGGAGTCCGCCACGACCTTCATCTGCTGGTAGTAGTCGTTGATGAAAACGGGTAGAAACAGATTGGGGGGAAGCTCAGCGCACAATTGTGGCGGCATCACGCTCGGCCTTACCATTCTGCTGAGAAGTGTAAGGGCACGAGAGGCGGAGGAAAACGCCATGTTGGCGAAGGAAGGAGAGGTTGAGGGAGTTGACGAACTCGCGTCCATTGTCTGCCTGAAATGCACCGACCGTGAGATTAAATTGAGTACGCACATAGGCATGGAAAGCAACAAGTTGCTTGTGAACCTCAGATTTTTGTGTAAGTGGGAACGTCTAAAAATAGTGTGAATAATCATCAACGAGGATAAGGTAATATTTAGAACCATGATTGCTAAGAATCGGAGATGTCCAAAGATCACAATGCACTAATTGAAAAGGATGCACACTATATGAAGAGGACCTAGAAAAAGGTAGCCGCACATGTTTACCAAGCTGACAAGCGTGGCAAATAGTTGAGCTAGGTTCATTATTACACAAAATGAGATTGGCCTTATTGAGCGATGTCATGACGTCGCGACCGGGATGGCCAAGACGTTGATGCCAAGTGTCGGTGGAGGCAGCAGCGGACAGGAGGGCAACATGAAGCGCAACACGGAGAGCAGTGGGAGTGACGGCGTCGAATGTGTAGAGATCACCGTCACTATTGCAGCGTAGAATCACGATCCTCGTGCGCAGATCCTTAATAGAAAAACCAAGTGGGTCAAATTCAATAGAACATGAATTATCACGAGTGAATTGACGAACGAACACAAGGTTTTTAATAAGGGAAGGCACGATTAAAATGTTGCGGAGACGAAAAGAGTAATGTGGAGTATCAATGGATGAATGACCAATGTGAGAGATAGGGAGAGAGGAGCCGTTGCCCACGGTCACCGAGGAACGGGGAACCGCAGGGGAAACGGATTGGAGAGTACCGTCATCAGCAGCCATGTGAGACGTAGCACCGGTGTCCATGACCCAACCGCCGGGAGGAGGGGTTTGCAGGGCGTTCAGTGCCGCGACGAGGGCGGTGGTGTCCCACTGTGGTCCGGCCGTGGAGGATGACGACTGGACAGGGGCGAGTGTGGTGTAGGCCTGCGAGGGCGCCGGTGCAGGGCGCGCACCGAGAACGCCGTTGTTGCCGCGTGGCTGCCCCGTCGTGGGGAAACCAGGAGAAACCACCATTGGGAGCGGACCCTAGGGAGTCATGCACACCCAGGGCCCACTGGCAGGAGAGGGCAAGGCCGAGGCACGACCGGACTGCGTGGCGGCGCTGCCGTGGCTAGGGTTGCGACCCTGGCTGTTGTTGCCGCCGTTCCTGTTCTTGTCGCGGCCACGACCGCGGCCACCCGCGCCAGCGACGGGAGCGGCGGTTTGGTTGGTGCCGGGCCTGTGGCCGTTGGAGGCGGTCGCCGTGGAGAGGAGGGCCGAGGCGGTTTGGAGACGATCGGTGTTGGCCCTTTTCATCTCGGCAGTCTGCAGGAGCGACCGGGTCTTGGCGAAGCACGGGAGCGGCTCGGTGAATGAGATGTTGTCCGCCTGGGTGGAGAAGCGCTGGCTAAGGCCGCGGAGGGCGTTGAGGACAAGCGCCGACTCCTCCACGGTGTGGCCCACATCCCGAAGTTCGTCGGCCATCGTCTTGAGTTGCTGGAAGTACTCGTCGATGGTGAGATCGCCTTGGATCATGGAGTGGAAGCGCGACAGGAGGTAGACGGCGCGCGTCGACTTGTTGGCCTGGAAGTGGTCGCGGATGCGAACCCATATGTCGCGAGCGGTCTGCTCGGGCTCCATGGCGAGGTCGTGGATCTCCTCGGAGACGGAGGTGTAGATCCATGTGCGCACGGTGCAGTCCTCCTGCGTCCATGTCGCATCCTCGGGGTTTGCGTCGTCCATGCCATCAATATGATGAGCGATGCCGAATTTGCCGCAGGCAGCGAGGAAGAAGGTGCTCCACTTGGTGTAGTTGGCGGCTTTGGTGGAGAGGATGACCGGAATGTGCGATCGGATCGACGCAACGTTGATAGCCGGCATGGAGGGGGCTAGGGTTAGAGAGAGGGGCGGCATGGAGGAACTCGACATGGCGGGGGTGGTGGGGCTCGACATGGCGGAGGTGGTGAGGCTCGACATGGTGGAGCTAGATGAGGAGGATTCAGTGCCCATGGCGAGGTGCGTAGGGCAGATAGGGGTGGCGGCGGCGAGCTTTGGAGCAGCGGAAGGGGAATTAGGTCGAGGATCAAAACCTAATCGTCTGATACCATGAGAACGGGTAGAAACAGATTGGGGGGAAGCTCAGCGCACAATTGTGGCGGTGTCCAGGGTTTGTATTTATAGTCAGGTGTACATAGAGTTACAAGGGATAAGGATCCCGTCAGGAGATAGCTATCCTAATATACAAGATATGCACACATTAACAGTTGATCGAGAGGTCGCCCTGCACCATGGAGGAGAATTGTTGGCTGAGGAAGAGGGCGCGCGACTCCTTGTTCTCGTTGAACAGGGACTCGATCCGAACGAAGAGAGCGCGCGCGGTCTGCCCGGGCTCGGTGGCGAGGTCGAGGACGTCGTCCGCCACAGTTGTGAGGAGCCAGCTCTTGACGGCGGCGTCGGCCTGAAGCCATGCGGCATCGATGGGGCGAGCCGCGACGGTGCCGTTGATGTGCGGCAGGAGCCCGAACTTGCCGCACATCGCGAGGAAGAATGCCGACCACTTCGTGAAGTTGGGGTGGAGGAGCTCGAGCTTGACGGTGAAGTGAGCTTGTGCGGCGACAGTGCAGAACGGGGACAGCGCGAGGAGGGGCGCGGACTGCGAGACCACGGCGGCCATGGTGGAGACTGCGCCGGCCGTGGTGGAGCTCATTTTGGCGGAGGAGGAGGCGGCGCCGGTGTCACCCATCGTGCACAGGGGGTAGGAGGCGGTGGCGGCGGCTAGGGTTAGCACGCGCGGAGGGTAGGGTCGCGGAAGTTTAGGGTGGGAGGGGATCGGGAAAGAAAAGCTCTATACCATGTAGAATTGTGGGAATCACCGCACGGCACAAAGGGCCTGGGCGTGTCTATTTATATTAGCGGTAGGCTCCGCAACTTGTACAACAAGTAAGGGTTACAACAATGGATCACAAGATCATATCTATCCATCTATACGTACAACATATCTCTAATAAGTACTCATGCTGATGGCTCCCGGCTACTATGGAAGAAAATCTGGTCCTCGCTGGTTCCACAAAAAGTGAGGGTCTTTGCTTGGAGGTTGGCCCAAGACGGCCTCGCTACCCAGCTCAACAGGAAGCGGAGAACATTAACAAAGCTTGCCACCTGCCATATCTGTGGAATGGAGGATGAGAGTGCCTTCCACGCCGTGGTATGGTGCACTAAGGCGGTCGCACTTAGACGGGAAATGAGGAAATTGTGGTCACTGCCGGACGAACAACAGTTCACAAATACTGGGTCAGACTGGTTACTAGTGCTTCTGGATTCAGTTGACTGGGACGTCAGCGCCTGTATTCTTCTCATGTTTTGGAGAGCGTGGCATCTGCGGAACCGATATTATTCATGGGAAGGGCACTAGTTCAGTTGTCGGTTCTGCTCGTTTTCTGCTTTCATATATGGCGAGTCACTCCACATTGCCCGGCAGAAATCAGCTCCAACCTGGGATGAAAAGGGGAAGGGACAGGTGTATGTTGAATTGCAGAAGGATCATGTTGCGGGTGTGGTTCCACGGGTGCTTCGGAGACCAAACATAAATGGGAACCGCCTCCCCAAGGCTGGGCTAAAATTAGTACTGACGCTGCTTTCCATGGACATTCAGGTGAAGCAAGTGCAGGAGTTATCATCCGGGACGAGAATCGCCGTGTTTTGCTGAGAAGCAGAAGCGGAGGCGTGCCTGGAAGGGGCGAGATTGGCGGCTGACTGGGTGAGACAACCAGCTGTGGTTGAATCCGATTGCTCGCTGCTGATCACGGCACTGAAGGAGTCGTCTTCGTCAAGGGCAAGCTGGGAGGGGATTCTGAAGGACATTCATGCTTCGTGTATCAAGAGAGAGGCCAATCAGATTGCTCATTTGTTATGTCAGGAGTTTGTAGTTAGGAGGTTTGATTTTCCTTTGTGTCAGAAACTTAGTAGTTTCAGAGTCCGTGTCGTTTGTCTCTGATCCTAGCAGTAGCAGGAGTGGAGAAACTCAAGCTTGTAACCTTGCTGTGACTTAATCAATAGAGCCTTTTTCTTTCGCAAAATAAAAAAGAACAAGCGAAGAAAACTTTTGGATTTAAAGGTGTAAACTTCTTTGGACGAAAACTAAATGCTCGTGAACCATCAACACTGTACATACTCTTACATACAGAATCATTAAGCTTCCAGAAGGCTTAGGCATCACTTTGAGTATCTGAGCAATTAAAAGCCACAAAGGCGTTCTGATAGGAACACAGAACCATCGAGTTCATTGGAGATCTGGCATATTTATGTCAGCTGCAGAGTGAGCATAATTCCCTCTGGCATATTTATGTCAGCTGCAGACTCTGAGACAGGCATTGCAATCACCTAGCAACATCGGGTGTAGCATAACTCATTCACAGCTTGCTTACAGTTAAGATGACCTTAAGCAAGGCTCAAAAACCTATTGATTGAAATGTGACGTTACGTCAGGAAGATAAGCCTTTTGTTTTACCAAAACAAAAGCCTTATCATTCTTTATTCTTACTGGTACATAGTGTTTGTATTTACCACTTGCACATCATAACATCCACAGAACCGACTTGTACCACCTTGTTAAAGTACTGGTAACTACATTATACAAGAATTAAGACGCCAGGATTCACTTTGTGGCTTGGTATGACATCAGTAAGCACTAAGCAAATCTCTAGAAGCTGAAGTTCTAAGTGAATCAACATATTGAGCAAACTGCAGCGTGAGACCCCTTATAAGTTGGTCAACCAAATATTACTATGAGCCCTACATCAGACAGCCTTGGTGCCAATGATTCACAGAGAGAAATGTGGGGCGAAAAAACAAGAAACAAACTGCTTTGTGTGTCTTCTGATATTACTCTTAGGGAATCCAAAAAAGCAATATAGCAGACTGATCAAGAGTAGCAAGACGCAGAAGGATTTTCCTTTTCATGGAAAAGGTATGTTGGTATGTTCATCTGTCAAGCTTCAGCTGCATGAAAAATACATGGAATTGATTACAATAATTGAACCTTTGGTTAAAACTTAAATTTTCTATAAGCCTTGTTACTGTACCTCTTTTACCTCTCAAGAGGTAAGAGCTCAAATTTAATCCCAGCCATTGATATTTGAGAGTGAAAAAATAAAAAAATAATAATAGGAACCCGAATCACATCATCTCGCTCCCTCCGGTTCTTCCGCTCACGTACGAACCCCTCCTATCCAGATTTCTCGGCGATTTCTTCGTTTCGTTCCTTTCCATAGATTGGGCAAAGAGGTTTCCGTAGTTCACGAATCAAATACTTTCCACCGCGCCACGCTACTTGTTTTTTTACGAGTGCATATATGCATGTTTCTTCTCAGGATTTTTTTTTCCCCCGTAGATCACGACCAAAGTAAGAATGATTTCGTTGATTGGCCAGCATCACATTTATCAATGTAAAATGTTTACATAGCACTTGCGATCTGTTGTACCTAAAGATTGGTGGAAACCCACACCAAAAAGAAAAAAAAAAGGATCGATGGAAACCGAATAATTGTGCCGACATGCAGAGTTTGGAGAGCAGGGACGCATGCCGTAGAGTTGCCAATGAGTACGTGCGTCATGTAACAACGTGAAAAGGAAAAAATGTATCACGATCATCCAAGTGCAACACGTTCATACAAAGGATAGTCATCACGTTCCACCAACAACATGATACTATTTTTTTACGTGAAAAGGGAAAACAATATGTTTCATGCAAAATCCTAACAACCTTGGAAGAAAATCTTTCTGTTATCATGCACTTAAAAAAATAAAAAATACCTATTAGCTTCTAGGAAGTAAAAGGTCACATATCTGGTTAAAATGGACGGTCCACAACAATTTCGATGTACCGTAAAGTTGCCTTCTATAAACTTAAGAGAAACTTCAATGAGTGATAAACAATACTAATTATATGGTATCAAAAAAGGTGTCCCACATAAATGAGGATGTGGATTGTGAAAGAAGAATTGAAAAACAAAGACATGAAGTGATTTTTTTTTTTCTGAATAAGAAATAAAATATCACTGATGTCATACTTCTCCTAGTGCCAGAATGCTAAGACCACAGCAGTACAGAAAAGAATCAACAGAGCAGCATTTCCACCAGGCAAAATATCTTCGTGTGAATCAGGTGATCTAAAGGATGAAGCAGCAGAATCAAAATAGATCAGCAAACACTTTTTTTTTGTGATTACACAGATCAGCAAACACTTAAGCGACAATGACATTCTGAATATCATATAGCCTACAAACTAACAGTTTAAAGTCTTTCCTGGTGTTAGCCTATTGCTACCACAATTCTAGAATGCTTTGAATGATAAACTGTCACCCTTTGCGAAATATGATATTTCTTACTTGCACAAGTAGTGACCAACCAGGCAAAGCTAGAGGCACATGAATTCTAGTTTTCTTACGATGCAAGATGGATGACCGGTTAACTGAAAATGAGAAAGCTGAACTAGTGTTGTAAAAAATATACCTATCAATACAATAACAACAGGTGCAGTAAACTTCAGGGTCACATTCAGAAAAGAGATACAGCATACAGGTTAGGCTAAAAAGCAAGAGACTGTATCTTCCAAAAGGGTGAACAATTTTAGTTGTAGGATACAAACACTGAAATAAAGTGCCTGGTTCCTGATGATGACATGTGGTTTCTCACATTGTCGAGAAAAAAGGAAAATATAATCTAGCGACATATTTACTCAACACCGATTCCGATTGACCTATATACGAACATATGTAACTGCTCTATACCTATACACCACAGTTTCAGCAAATGTTTTACAATTTCTAACTGCTATAAATTGTATCTTTAAGCTGAGATCATGTTCTAATCAATGTTACCTCTTCTTCTTCAGTGCCCGATGAATCCAGGCCATAACTGGAGGCAGGATCCCAAATAGGAAGCAGTTCGCATAACTCCGGCAAAATCCAGTGCCTTAGAGAAGGCTGCTGAGAAGAATGACGCAATGAAAATGGGAATTACCAGCACTGTCCATGTCAAAAGCGCCCAATTTCTGCCAAGACTACTACCACCACTAGGATAAGCCTGCTGCACACATCCTTTTTTGGGTGAAAACCTCTGAACAATCAAGTCTACTGTATCTGACAGCTGCTTAGGGAAGCTCACTGCATATCCTATCAGGTTCGTCGCTAGTGCAGCAAAAGCAAAGCCTCGAACAGCAGGTAATGCTGCTGGATTCACTGACAGAAGCAGCTTAATAGGGTCATCAAAGGCAGCATTGCCACCAGCACTTGCCAGGCCAAGAATGACAGCATTCCAAGACAGCACCATTGCCAATGGGACAGAGCCCCCAATCAGTATCGCTTTCCGAGCATCATACACTGAGTCCCCAACAATCTTGCAGATGAATGGTGTGATAAAGCAGGCCATGTAATCAGAAAGGATGTGCAGAGGCCGGCGTATGATGCCGACGAGCGCGCAACGAGCTGGTTCCTCGCAGCGAGCAGACCAGAGCCGGCGTGGGTGTAGTGAGCCCAGAGGTGCGTGTTTGAGGAATTCCCCGCCTAGCGGGAGCCGCTCCATGTGCGCCATGGCTTCCACGGTCTGTTATTTCCCTTCTCTGGCAGGTTCCACACGCACTTCTACGGATAACGCGATCCTGCAGTAGCCGTTGCGATGCACCGGAGCATCGTATGAACCCTGAATGAGTCTAGTTCTGCAACTCATCGAATGCTTGTCCATTCGGGAGCATACAATCTGCTGAGGCTTCAGCATGTTAGGTAACTCTGCAAAATGCACCCGACCGGATATTGCCACAAGCTCGATTCAAGAACTCCGTTGTGATTGAGTTGTTAGATGTTGAGGATCACTAGCTCATAGCGTCCCTAACAGTAGCTAGCTCTTAGAAAGGATTGATGAGAAGTGGGATCCATGGTTAAGTTTCTTATTTTCCTTGGAGACTAACTCTTGAGGAAGAGTCAGCAGCCTTCTCTCTTATTTTTCTCCAATAAATAAGTATAAGAGGCAGTTAAGAGTTAACCTTTGAGGAGGCTCTCGGGATAAAACTACAAAACCGAGGGAAGATGTCCTCACATACCTGAAGATGCCATATTGCCCATCTTCAATCTATTGTCCATCTTCAATCTCGTCGGAGATGGCTTCTTGGTCTTTTTTAAGTCACGGAGAGGGAGAAAGGAGAGTCCTCTGTTTCTCTTTTGTCCTCACTGTCAAATAAGAGGTAGCCGGAACATATAGCCCATCCCAAACATCGAGCTCATCTCAGAAATATCCAAAGAAAGATAAAAAAAAAAGAAAAAAAGAAAAGCCCATCCCAGGCACACTCAGGCCCAACTCTTGGGTACACACCCTGCCCATGGGCTAATCAAAATGTATGATTATTATGGAGTGCTCAAATTCGAATTGTGCCTACGCAGTTCTCGATCTTGCTATAAACATGAATGCAAACAGAAAGAATGTTATTACACAAGTCATAGGTAGCACCTACCAACATTACTGAATGCAAAATACAATGCACTTTTGTACCACACGATGGTTTGGGAATACAATTATATATCATGATACTACATATACCCTTGATTGAATGCAGTAGATAAGGTACCTTTGCAGCACACGATGCTTTGAGAGTATCTTTTTTTTTGAAAGACCCGGAACACAATGTGTGTTCCGGCGTATATATAAATAAGAAGAATGTGCCTCATATTAAGGGAAATGAGACCAAACCGTACAAGCTTATGAAAAGAAAAACCAACACTAACACTACAAAACTCCTGAGTGGGCAGGCATCTAACAACCAACACGAACAGCAGGAAGGCACCATCAACTAATTCTACACCCAAGACGCAACAGCTTCAACTTCATCCCAGCCACAACGATGTGAAGATGTCTTGAAATTGCAACTCCAAGAAGTCATCAGCCACTCCCCGACTATGCTCCAAAGCACAAACAAAAATCAACCTGAATGAACACACTAGTGTCATCGTTGCCAAGCTCATCGCACACACGATCGAGCAGCTCCGACTTCCCTAAGCACAAACATCCAAGAGGACCCGCTGTGAAATGAGGCAACGCCCAGGAGAGGCCTCGTCCGATGGCATCGATGTTGCTGTTGTCATGAGGATGCGCCGACTTCACCAAACGATGTCATTGATGCACCCAAACAACCAAGACAGCAATGCCGGTGGTTGACCAACGGTGAAGAGCAGCTCTAAGGTGACGCCTTCAAGAAGGATATGACGTCCGAGACGCCAACATCACCCGATCCGACTAGGCCGGACCTAGGATTGCTCCCAGAGCCATCTTCGGTGTGGGAAGAGCATGGCACCTCGACAAAGCCTTCAACAAGGAGAACGGCGTTCGTAAACGTCGTCGTTGCCGGCACCGGCATACTGCCAGGCAAGGTTACCCAGAGCTCTTGCATCACCCCACAACAATCGCCAACCTCCATGCCAAGCATCACAACCAAGCAGCAACACGACGACACCCTCGCCAAACAACTGCGCCCTCGCGTCTGGCCAGCGTCGGCACCCTCGCAACACCACAACACCACCACCAACCTTGCAACTGGCCAGCACGTCCGCCGCGCCGGCTTCACCTTCCACGGACGCGGCCACCTTGCCCTCCATGCCAGCCACGCGCACGCCGCGTGCCTGGCGAGCCTGCTGTGCCAGTGCCGCCCCCGCGGCGCCGCGCCCGCCGCGTCGGCCTGTGGCGCACCCACCGAACCGAGTTGCCGCACGGCCACCGCGCCCGCGCCGTCGAGCCGCCGTGCCAGAACCACAAGACCACCAGATCCGGCCATCGGGGCACGGGATCCATTGCAGGACCACGAGATCCGGCCGTCGGAGCGCCGGATCTCGTCGCAGCAACACCCGACGCCGGTCTTGTCCAGCACCAACGCCTCCACCGCACCAGGCCGCATCTGCCACAGCGCCGACCGGTCGTCGCCGTCGTGCCTCTGAAGGGCGCCTCCGCCACCAGCGGCCGCAGCCGCCGCACCCCTGTAGGGCGCCTCCACCACCAGCGCATGAGGCAGCCTGCGTCGTCGCCATGGCATCCAACGCCCACGCACGGGAGAGCGTCTAAGGGCCATGCCGTCGCCATCCCGGCAACCGGCTCGGGTTGTTCCGGCGGCTTGCTCCGGCGACGGCACAACGGAGGAGTGGAGGGAAGGGTGGCGGCGGCTAGGGTTTCGTCGCCGCCCGAGTCGCCCGCTTTGAGAGTATCACGGTACCATTATGTATATGTGATACCGCAAGAGCAAGCAGTGGCGGAGCTTCGGCCATAAATCAGCAGGGGCCAAAGGGGTTGAATTATAGATGTAGCAGGGGCCATAGCATGGAGATAATTTTTCAAAACGCAATTTACATGGTGGATTAACATTTTTCTCCAAGGTCGGGGGGGCCATGGCCTATGTTGGCCACAATGAAGCTCCGCCACTGAGAGCAAGAGCTACACCCTATCGAAAAGAAAGAGAGATAAAAATAGATATATTTCGATTTTCTTCCTGTGTAGGAATAGGTCTCAGGAAATAGCTTACCACTATGTTGTGTGGATATTGAACATGCCATAGAGATGGTTGCAGTGACTCGAACATTTCTGGCTCACTGGTTGGTCTGAACACACAGCAGTCCTTGATGCGTGGCCACCAGGACTGACTAACCTAACGATCATGGACGGCGGCACACCGCATTCTGCAGACGAGGTAGCGTTGGTCGTCTTCGAAATGACTGTTCATCTCTAGAACATCTGCCGATCTCGATCTGCAGCATGCTCGCGGGAGGGTGAGAGTATGAGACTGGCGGTAGCGGCTATCTCGATTCACATAGGGAGATCGCGATTTGAAGAGGATAAGGGGGCAAAACATGCACACCAGTAATGGTTTCTGATTCACCTCCAGTTTGGGTGCAATCGCGTTTGTACTGGGCTGTAATCCCATTTCAAGGCTACGGATTACAGAATGCATGAACCAAACATTAATTAAAGAAATCGGTAATCAGTGCAAATGGAGTATATTACTAAGGCTAAACCAAACACGCTCTGAGTTCATTGGAGATCTTGCACATTTATCTCAGCTGCAGAGTGAGCACAATTCCCTCTGGTAGGGTAGGACACTGAGATACGCGTTACAATCATCTAGCGTGTCGGGGAAAAAATCACATGGAAGGTGTATAGCATAATTCATGTAAAGCTTGCTTACGGTTAGGGTAAACACCATACACCCCCCCTCCCCCCCCCCCCCCCAAAAAAAAAAAACACACACACACACCCCATGATCTTTGTTCAACGGTACTAATGAGCCATCAAATTAATTGGTTGGTTATGTACCGACTCCAGGTAACTACAAACTACCACTCTCCTCTGAATTTAAGTTTATTTAATTGTCTATGAATCCAGTTTTAGATGCTCAACTATCATATCTAATTCTAGAAAATGGCAGAGCTATAGATGGCAGTGCTGAAATGGCCTGTACTTTCAGGTTTATACAAATAACTCTTTGTATTACATAAGCAATCGGAGCAGGGTTTTTTGAGACTTTGATGGTACTGTCACTTTCATAGGTTGTAAAGAACATAAAGATACCAATTCTGTCGGTTCACAGATTATCTAAAAGTATGGGTAGCTACATTATATATGAATCAAGATGCCAAGATTCACTTTGTTGCGTGGCATGACATCAGTAGGCAAATCTCTATAGGTTTGCCCTCTTCAGATAGTACACACCAGCTTTCGTAGCACAACACTTGAGAGCTGAAGCTCAATGAACATATTAATTCAACAGCATAAGAGACCCTTTATAAGTGGGCCAACCGGGTATTGCTCAGATAGTCTTGGTACCAAGGATTAATAGATGTCACGTCAAAGTTTATTGAAGTATCTCCACTATTTCCTTGTTAAGGGAGAATGCAGTTAACACAGTATTGTGTACAGCTTGGTAATTACTAACTACAAGGATAAAAAGTACCAAAGTCATACAAATGAACCTAACTCAAACACATGTAATTTTCAGGTTGCGTTTAAACCTTGTCATTTTAAATATATGAGGTGACATCAGAAATATTAGTCAACTAAAATTTAAAAAGCCGAACCCATGCACATGGGCCAATCTTTCCAGAGATGAATGCAAACTGAAAGATAGAATCGTTGCACACATCATATTCATAGGTACTACAACCCATCAGCATGATTGAATGCAACAGCCAAGATACTTCTGCAGCACACGATTCTTTGAGCGTACCATGGTATCATTATATATATGTGATCCCGTAAAAGAAAGAGCTACACCCAATGGAAAAGAAAGAGAGAAAGAGATAAAACCTAGACACAATTCTGCCTGCGTAGGAATAGAAGGTCCCAGGAAATAGCTTACCACAAGAACGCCAGGAATGTTGAACATGACAAAGAGAGTATCATATCTAGCAGCTGTGCGAAGCTTTCCTTGCTCACTGGTTACTCTCGAGTTCTCTCGACATACAGCGGTCCTTGCCCCTTTGCTCACTAGCTCCAGGGCTGATGCCGGCCCAAATGTCTCCGTGTGGACCCCACGATGAGGCTAGTCAACCATGTACTTGCACCCTTGCAAATACCCATGTTCTACATCTGGATGTAGAATACCTATTCTTCACCATTTAGAATCAGCAAAGAAAAATTTTGGATTTACAGGTGTAATTTCTTTGGACGAAAACTAAATGAAGCATCAACATTGTACATACTCTTTGTTACTACGTACAGAATCATTAAGCCTCCAGAGGGATTAGGCATCACTTTGAATATATGAGCATTAAAAGCCATAAAGGCGTTCTGATAGGAACACAAAACCATGAGTTCATTGGAGATCTGCTTATTTATGTCAGCTGTAGAGTTAGCATAATTCCTTCTGGTAGGGTTGGACATTGAGACACGCATTGCAATCACCTAACAACATCGTGTATAGCATAATTCACGCACAGCTTGCTTACAGTTAAGATGACCTTGAGCAAGGCTGAAAAAGCTATTAATTGAAATGTGATGTTACGTCAGGAAGATAAGCCTTTTGTTTTACCAAAAACAAAGATCTGATTATTCTTTATTCTTACTGTTACATAGAGTGTTGTATTTACCACTTGCACATCATAACATCCACAAGAACCAACTTGTACTAGTAAAATAAATCGACATTTCAGCCCCTTGTTAAAGTACTTGTAACTACATTATACAAGAATTAAGATGCCAGGATTCATTTTCTTGCTTGGTATGACATCAATAAGCAAATCTCTAGAGGCTGAAGTTCTAAGTGAAAAAACATATTGAGCAAACAGCAGCGTAAGAGACCCCTTATAAGTTGGTCAACCAAATATCTCTGAGCCCTACATCAAACAGCCTTGATACCAATGATTCACAGAGAAACGCGGGGAGAAAAAACGAACTGTTTTGTGTGTCTTATGATATAACTCTTAGGAAATCCAAAAAAGCAATATAGCAGACTGACCTAGAGTAGTAAGACACAGGAGGATTTTCTTTTTACGGAAATAGGTATGTTGGTATGTTCATCTATCAAAGCTTCAGCTGCATGAAAAATACATGGAATTGATTACAACAATTGAAACTTTGGTTAAAAATTAAAATTTTCTATAAATTTAAGAGAAACTTCAATGAGTAAACAACATTAATCCGAAGGCATCTAAAAATGTGTCGTACATAAGGGAGAATGTGGAATGAGAAAGAAGAACTTAAACACAAAGACATGAAGGCAAGAACAACAAAAACTATAATTTTTAAACACCTTAATGCTTGTTAGTGCCAAGTGAATTTTCTGAATAAGAAATAAATTATCACTGATGTCTTACCTTCTCCTAGTGCCAGAATGCTAAGACCACAGCAGTACAGAAAAGAATCAAGAGAACAGCATTTCCACCAGGCAAAATATCTTCGTGTGAATCAGGTGATCTAAAGGATGAAGCAGCACAACCAAAATGGATCAGCAAACACTTAAGCGGCAATGACATTCTGAATATCATATAGTCTACAAACTAACAGCCTTTCCTGGGGTTAGCCTATTGCTACCACAATTCTAGAATGCTTTGAATGATAAACTGTCCCCCTTTGCGAAATATGATATTTCTTACTTGCACAAGTAGTGACCGACCAGGCAAGCTAGAGGCACAAGAATTCTAGTTTTCTTATACTTTTGTACAAAATATACCTATCAGTACAATAACAACAGGCGCAATAAACTTCAGGGTCACGTTCAGAAAGGAGATACAGGTTAGGCTCAAAAGAAAGAGATTGTATTTTACAAAAGGGTAAATAATTTAGTTGTAGGATACAAACTCTGAAATTAAGTGCCTGGTTCCTGATGATGACATGTGATTTGTCACATTGTTGAGAAACAAGGACAATATAATCTAGCTATTTAGTTACTGAACACTGATTCTGGCAGGCCTATATACGTCATAGCAACTACTCTATACCTATACTCCACAGTTCCAGCAAATCTTTTTACAATTGTAACAGCTACAAATTGTATCTTAAAGCAGAGACATGGACCAATTGATGTTACCTCTTCTTCTTCATTGCCCGATGAATCCAGGCCATAACTGGAGGCAGGATCCCAAATAGGAAGCAGTTTGCATAAACCCCCGCAAAATCCAGTGCCTTGGAGAAGGCTGCTGAGAAGAATGATGCAATAAAGATGGGAATTACCAGCACTGTCCATGTCAAAAGCGCCCCATTTCTGCCAAGACTACTACCACTACTAGGATAAGCCTGCTGCACACATCCTTTTTTCGGTGAAAACCTCTGAACAATCAATTCCACCGTGTCAGCCAGCTGCTTGGGAAAGCTCACTGCATATCCTATCAGGCTCGTCGCTAGTGCAGCAAAAGCGAAGCCTCGAACAGCAGGCAATACTGCTGGATTCACTGACAGAAGCAGCTTAATAGGGTCATCAAAGGCAGCTTTGCCACCAGCACTTGCCAGGCCAAGAATGACAGCATTCCATGACAGCACCATTGCCAATGGGACAGAGCCCCCAATCAGTATTGCTTTCCGAGCATCATAGACCGAGTCCCCCACAATCTTGCAGATGAACGGTGTGATAACATGGAACCCAAGAGTCAGCACGGTCACCGGGATCGCCGGCAGGATTGCACCAGGGCTCCAGCAAGCGTAACCGAGAGATTTCAGCAAGCTGCTCCGGCCGACGGACACGCCGGTCACCACCAGCGCGGTGATTGAGAACAGCATCAGGCCACAGAGGACACGGTTGGCGCCGTCGACGGCCTTGAAGGGGAAGAAGGCGATGAGGACGCCGGCGAAGGATGGGAACAGGGCGTTGGCGAGAACCGGATTTACCCCGGGGAAGAGCTGCGAGACAAGAGAACCGATTCCGGCGACGCAGGCAACGAGCAGGGAGAAGCTGAGCGCGGCGTAGACGACTGCAACGACAGCCCCGGGGCCCGCCCCCAAGGTGCTCGACGCAAGTCCCGTGAAGCTGACCTCCTGGACGCCCCCTTCTTCCATGGCGGCGAAGCTGATCTCGGCGACCAGGATGATGGAGGACACGACGTAGACCCACGAGAGCAGGATGGCCGCCGCCGAGGGGGCCTGGCCGGAGCGGATGGTGGCGGACGGCAGGCCCAACATGCCCGGCCCGACCGCCGTGCCCACGATGAGGCTCACCGCCGCCCAGAAGCTCTTCTTCTCCCCACTCTCGCTGGCGCTCGACCCGGCGGGAAGAGGTTCTTGGACGGCGTCGCTGCTGCCGCGCCGCCACCGCCATTGCCGCCTTGGCGACGGGAATGGTAGAGGCGATGGCGATGGCGGTGTTTTCGCTGATGCTAGTGTCGGGAACAGAAGTGTCCGGAGACGGCGGAGATGTGGGGAGCGGAATGTGGTCGCCGGCGGCGAGGAGGGCGTGAATTTGAGATGGTGGCGCTGGCTGCAGAGTGACATGGCTGAAATTCGTGAGAAAGGCAAGGTCAAAGAGGGAGACTGCAGCCTGCAGGTGATTGGGGTTGACTTTTATTTGGAGGTGCAATGCGCAGGTGATTGGGCAGTGTGGGTCCCGCATGTGCGACACCCCTGACCGCAGGTGATTGGGGTTGACTTTTTTTAATTTTTTTTAAGTAAATTACACCGGTGGTAAAACAACTCGGGAGCTGGGTGCATTTTAGTCACAGAACTTAATTTTTTTTTAATTGGATCACACAATTTATTACGAAGATGCAAATAAAGTCATAAACTAAAGAACGATTATAGGATAAATTCGTATGGAGCAAAACAAAATTAAATTCAACATGTATTCAAGATATGTCTACACAATATATATTTCATGTGGCATATGCAAAAATCACTTTGTTTTCTTTCTAGAATTGCAAATTCCGCTAAATTCATTTTTATCAATGTCACTATTCCAATGAAGTCAAATTCTTTATTACCGTTACCATTAGATCATAAGCCATGCATATGGTGATGTGGTATCCTTTTGCCTATATTATGGTGGAGGTTTGCTCTCGTATCATCAAATTATGTTGTTGTAGTATGTTTTATGACTTTATTTGCACCGTCATAACAAGTTGGGTGACTCAATTGAGTAAGTTTCAAACTTTGTGACTAAATTGCACCCACATCACAAGTTGTGGTACCACCAATGTAATTCACTCTTTCACGGTTCCTCTATCCTATGGTGTATGATATTTTGTTTTTGGATCTAGAAAGTATGTACTTTAACGAAGGGTAGAGGAGAAATTATTACAATGAATTAAGTGCCATGCAACCCTTTTCATCCGTGTGTAACTTGTTGATTTGACAGTAGATAGCTAGAAAATGTGAATCGCAAATAATTATACATCTGAAGGGTACAGTATTTTTAGATATAAGAATATTATATGTCATGTTGATATTTTGATTACCTTTTTATCCCCATCATAACCTCGGTTCTCTTAAAGAGTTGCCAACTGAACTTTACTAACTAGCATTGTCGCAAGAGCAACAACTTGGCACCAATGCTATATTAACTCAAAAATCACGGGCCGTGACCGATGTCTCGCCCAGCGTGCGGGGCCAGCTGCTGACGCGTCGCCAAAGGAGTGGTCACTAAAACCGTAAACGCACGCGGCAGCTGGTGATTAGCACGTATTCGTACGGATTCACCCACGAGTTGGGGATTTCTTCTCCTATTGGACACTTAATATTGGAAACTGCTGATGGGGAAGCCTTCTTCATAGAATTATCATTTTTAACACATCTTTTTTGCTTCTCTATTGTAATTATTTAAAAATATCTCAATCCTAAACAGTTAAGAAGTTTACGCAAAATGAAGTGCCTGAACGGATTTGAGTACATGCTTCTTTCCTAACTAGGCAACGGTATTGTCACATAAGAGGCAAAGTGGCAATGTGAAGAGAGGAACCGATATCGCTGCGGTATGTTGCCCTCTGCTGGTGTAGCAGCCTGTTCATGTCGGTCTGTGTACAAAAACCAAACTTAACAACTCTTGTACCATCCATATGAACTAATGAGGGTCGAAAGTTGTACCTACGTAAATGCATCACCCATACTGATGTGCACATATATAGCTCGAACTACCCCAAAAAGCTGGAGCAGCAAGCTGTGCTGTTGCTTCAACAGAAAAAAGAAACCTCCTCACGAAAAAAAAAAGAAAAGGAAAAAGAAAAAGAAACCTGAAGTGTCAAAAATCCAAGGACAAGAGAACGTTGGAGGAAAAAGGTGAATGCACGGGAATAGGAAACATCTGGATAGGTGGTTCTCAAAGTACCCTGGGCCAGTTAGATGCATGCATGATTATGGAAAGCCCAAATTTGAATTGAGCGAGTGCAAACTGTGTTCATTAGTTCGCGTTGATAAAGAGATCTGGAATCTTTGATTCTTTGAGGAAAAAGTCTATTTTACTCCTGTGAACAACTCATTTTGTCTGTTTCACTCCCTAAACAAAATTATGACTCATTTTATTCTCTCAAACAATTCCATTCGGTGCAATATAGACTCTATTGAAGTTTGTCTTTTTTGTTTTTGATTCTACAAGTAGAATTTGAAGCTCAAATTTTGCATATTGTTAATGGCCACAATAACCCAGTATCTTAAAATATTTTGAATTTATTTTTCTAATATCATATTTATGCATATGTCGTTAATTTCTATTTAACTATGTAAATAGTATAAATAAAATATGTCATAATTTTTTTAATATAGGTTTCCGTGTGAGTTTCCATCATGCAAAATTTGAGTTTCAAATTTTACTTGTAGGCTTAGATACAAGAAATATTAACTTTAAAAAGGGGTACATTGCACTGAATAGAATTGTTTCAGGGAGCAAAATAGTCATTATTTTGTTTAGAGGGCGAAATTGACAAAGTGAATTCTTCAGGGGAGTAAAATAAACTTTTCTCTAGACACATTTGGATATTTGTTTTTTAAACTTTTTCCTGTCTAGAGAAATTTGGTTTTTGAACTAGCACTGGCAAGAGGTCTGCTGAGACTATTGATCCCAATTACTTCGCGAGCTCCAGAAACCAGGCATCGCTAGGGAAAATTGTTTGTTCATCAGCTGCGGGTGGAAATAGTTTTTTATTCTGCCACGGCGGGGGAACGAGTATCCGGTTGGGAAACAAATTAAATAGCGGAATGCATATCCCGAACTGCATATGCCTCACAGGTTCGTATTTCCATTACTGGAACCACTGCAAAACCTCTGCATCCGCATGTACAGCTAGGAAAGGTTGCTGCACAGCCTGCACCAACTGCTGATCCAAGTTGCTGGAACAACTGCTAGACGATTGTTTTAGAGGGATCTCAAACAAAATCTTGTATATCTTCTACTGGATATATGCATATAGAAGTTCGAACGTGTATAAATCAGGCGATGACAGTGTCTATAGTTATGTAGTACTGCTAAATTAAATTAGAGTATAATTAAGTAGCAAATGTAATAGCTAAAATCTCATTAGATAAATGGAGCAGCTATGATACAGAACCGGAATCTTTGGTGCTTAAACAAAGAACAAACAATTCTGTGGCTTCTGCTATTGAAAGCAAGAAACTTCATCCCTGTACTGCTGATTGGTTGAAGATGGATTATTAGTGCGTAGAGCTTGGTAACTAGAAATTTGTTGGACAAAAGTAAGAAAGTCGATCGCATATAACGAAACCTAATATAAGTAGCTAAGACTCGCAGAAATGTGATTTCAGGTTGTGTTACAAGCTGTTGTGATTGTTGATACATGGGAGGCATCAGAAATATACCGATTTTGTCAATTAAAAACGTGGAAGTTATTGATGGAGAATGCATGTGGGTCGATCTTGATCCAAAGATATGAATACAAACGAGTGGGAATGGTTTTTCGGAATACAAAGTTACAAACTGAAAGATTGAATGCAACCAACACTATGCTTTTGTAGCACATGATGCTTTGGGGAGTACCACCGAACCACTATATTTTGATATTATTGTACCCTTTGATTGAATGCAATAGATATAGACGCGATGCTTTGAGAGCACCACTGAACTATTATATATTTGATATCGAAATGTTTGCCACTACCCGGAACAAGAGCTTACGCAAAATGGAACAAGAAAGACGGAATGGTCGACGACTTATATTAAGTGTACACAATGCTTCATGTGTAGGAGTGGAAGGTCCCAGGAAACAGCTTACCTTAAGAATGTCAAATCCTCAGTCGTTGTGTTTGTTTGCAGCTACTTGGCTACGCAGAAATGCAACGGAGACATATGATGTCTGAGAGATGCATGGAGGTTGAAGTAACCTGCAAAAGGCAGTTTCTTACGCATCTGGAATAGCTGATGGAAGCTTTTGCACTATGGTCGCTGGTCCGTTCCCACAGCGGCCCTTCACTAGTGGAATCTGTTAGAACTGATTCGCCATAAACTTAGCAGGAATCAACTAGTCAGAAATTAGATCACGTCTAAAACTAATCTGAACCAGAATTGATGGTGCTAATGACTTACCCGTCATGAACACAACCTTGATGAGGCTGTAGATGAAGTAGACGTTGAAGAACGGCTTCAGTCGATGTAGATCAAAAAGGGCACCACGCTTCCAAGCCTTCCAGCACCTTAGCGACCGGTTAGGTTAGGGTTAAAGTAAACCCTAGACTTAATTTCGTGAATTACACGATCAGGGAGATCAGGGGTCTCCCTTTGGTTATATAGTGTTGTAGGCGCGGAGCCGGGCCCTTAGATGGGATTAGTTTTGTCTCCCGATCAAGGCAACTAATTAGGGCCTTAGTTGGATTCGGATTGAGCCTTTATGGGCCACTTGACCGAGGTGAACAATTCCAACATTCTCCCCCTTGACCAAAGGTCAATGGCTTAATTCTTTATAATATTTATATTATCGATTACGTATAGGTGGACATACACAGATCAATAATCTCCCTCTTAATCGAACAATCTTAATCTTAACCTTAGACTTATGTTCGCATTATGTTCACACTCAATACCATAACAAAACCTGACGAATCAGTCACCGGAAGCAAAACAGGTGTCCCGGGACATAATTAACCAAAGTCTGATACAGTATCTCGATAGAACACTTATTAATATTAATTGGGAGTTTGTTTATTCGGCCTCATCCAGAATCATATTTCAGGTTAATCGCCAAATCCACACTCAATTTCGCGAAAATAGGATAGGAGATAAAACCCTCAATTAGTCATGTTGCTAACTATCCACTTAAAGCATTAAAATGACTTGATCCTGAGACCCTTCTTTCATAACATAACAATATAGTTGTCAATGGGCTTGACACCATCAACTATATGTCATTACTTGAAGGAATTCTGTAATCAAATACAGTAACATTGAGTACTATCAATGTAGGCTTAATAATACCGGAATATGTTTCATATGCCTGTCTGAAACATGCCATACAAAATCAACATAAATAATGCTAATATTGTTTTAGAGCTTTCTGCAGAATCGCTCATATCTGTAAAAATGAAGGACATAAAACTTAATTGTGCACATTTACATACATACATTCTCACAAAACCTTATCTGAATTATACATAATTAAATAAGCATGTTATATGATGCCTTTAACCTTAAACACCTTTTCCAGTGGACCTTTCCTGGACTAAGACTAATAAAATCTTGTCAAGCATTTCGGCTTGTCATGCTAAGTCAATGTCTTATAGATCTTAGCATGTAGCTTCAATCTGAAGCTTTAGGAACATCTTCCTATTTATCTTACTCTTAATCTTATACTTACAGGCATAATTTTTATTTGCATTCACATAATGTCACTTCAGAACCTCTCTCAACTTTTGTGCTTGAGTGACAATCCCAATACTCCCCCAGAACTTAGGAAAGCATAACTAGATGTATCTTACGATATGATGAAAACATTTCTCTTATGTTAGAATGCATACTTATTTCTTTCAACTTACGGAGAAAATAACCACCTTAGAGTATCATAATCTTAATTAATCCACCTTATAAAAATAAATCATGGTTGCCCATGATACGTACAAACTCATAATGAGTTATAAGCTTAACATCTTATTTTCTTTTGGAATCACTTCTTCAACAATCTGCAGACCCATTACAGTCTACTGTCTTGACTCCATCAGAAAATTACTATGAGATGAACTATAGTAATTATGTGAAAGAGGTCATAAAAGGGTCTATGACCTCTTTCACATAATCTTAAGAATAACTGAGGCTTTTACTTTTGTGCCCAAAAAACTTATTAATAAACATTGCATATCTCTGTTATTGTAGTACAACTAACGTACATCCTAAACAGAGTTAAGAAAATAATGGAGGAATACTTATAGCACGATATATATATCTATATATCTATATATATATATATATATATATATATATATATATATATATATATATATATATATATATATATATATATATATAGGGCAGCGCTAATTCACACCCTGGGTGTGAAATATTATATCACACCCCGGACCATCCTGGCTGCTGCCGGCGCTGGCGTCTCCGTAAGCCACAATGCAAACCAGACCCTTTTCCTTGTGCGGCTGCACCAATAAAAAACCAGCGCTTTTTTCTCCTGCCTTCCGGTTTGGTTCACTGATCCTTTTAATTAGCTGATGGGCTGTCGGTTGTTGTAGCAAACTGAGCCACGTATTGAGGCAAAGTTGGAAGGCATTAAAATATTTGGAACGTCCAGCCGCAAATGCTTCAGGTAGGATCATAGTTACCATAGTAAAATATTTGTAGAAATTTGGGAGCTCCAAATTTGTGATGACACCGTGTGCCTTAAAATAAATATTTACACTTTGGGTTAAAGAGGATTTTGGACTCCAATTTGTGACCACATCTAGTCATATATAATCGTGTAATATCCAAGGTTGCTGGGCCGAATTATACAACCTTGTGTGTATAAAATATGGTAAATTTTATGACCTTGAGCGCTTAGAGGCTCTGTGACCGTAAAACATGAGGGAATACCAGATCATAAATTTCATATCAACGAATCATAAAGTTCACAGTTGGAAACCACAAATTTCAAAATTATTTGGTGAATAGTAAATATATTTGTATGATAACACAATTTTGAGGAAAATAAACTACTAGCTGACATCATAAAAACTTCAAATGTTATTGGGTATTGCCTTTTTTTTTGGATCATACGTATCCTAGTATGGTAACATATTTGGAGAAATTTGGGTGCTCCAAAAGGTCAAAATTATCTGGACAAACTGTCGCATATATGTTTCCTATTCACGATTAATGACATTCTTCAACTCAAATTCCACCTTTTTTTTTCGGGAATTGTTTAGTCTAGGATATTAGAATATAATGATAGAAAACATTGGCGTGTGTGAATGTAAAACTAAACCAAAAATAGTAAATAACAAATTACCTCACAATTTAACATTCGATTAGTTTTGGTCGTAAAATGTTATGGCATCCCTTGCATGTGTTTTCTTCACCAATTGTAATCATAAAATAGTAACTGGTGAGATCACAAAGACAAATCTTGGGATTATAAAATGTTAAGGTACATTACATTAGAGATGACAAGTAAGTCGTTAATCTGATATTAAATATGCATGTCTCATAAATTCATAGCGATGACAAAAAAAAACATTGACTGGTGAGAAAATAATGTCTCTCGACATTCTTTCTAAGGAGAGCTCAACCGAAGCCTAGCTTACGGAGGAGAAAGTCACCAGTGGCCTCTGTGCAGCAGGTCCACCCCTACAAGTCAGTTCATCTTGCGTGCCCAATTAGTGGAACCAACGACTGACCCTTTTAACCCCACCCAAAGTGAAATTTGCTCCCATGAGGAGTCAAAGCTAGAAACTTAAGGGTGCTACAAGAGTGCAAATCAATCCGCTACCCCATTGGAACATGACAAGTGAGACACGAATTTGATATTGATACAGTTACGACCATAAAAAGTAAACCACCAACTAGACTATGTATGAAAAATGCAAAAACAACTCTACTTGATTCTGAGGACAAAAACACTTCATTCTTTGGTTGAGAACACTGAATGTTATTTGCACTAAATAAATTGGTAGTAAATACCATCTAAGGAATCTTTCAGGTTGATCATAAAAACCTTTTCACGTAAGTATATATTATTATTAGTTTTCTGATCACAACCTTTGGTAGTAAAAGAATAATCCGCGATCGTAAAATTGTAACGGTCATGAGTCAATTGGCAAGTGAAAAGGTATCAGACTTATGGTTTGATTAAAAAAGTTTTTGTGGTTAAAAGGTGGCTAGGGTAATATATATATTTCTATGAACTGAGAGTTGGACTGACCCTTGATTGATATTAAAAAGGATTTGTTAGAGAACCTTTTTAGGGATCCAAATAAACCAACATCTTTTATATTGAACCCAAGGGATCAATTAAGGTCATTCAGTTCTAATACATTGAATATTCAGATGAGGAACATGCAAAAAGGAACAAAAAAATGCAATCACATTTTATTTTTATATTGTGTATCGATAACTAGATTTGTGTGATCAAAAATTTTAGATCATAAAATTTAATGTCTCTTTAGTTTTAGAGGGGAATTTGATATGAAACGTTATAGTCTTAACACATTTGGTTCAATTTATAACACTAGTTGTGATCATAAATTTTTAACTTGTAAATCGCAAAAGTATAAACACGTGACCACAAAAACTTGGTTGAACTAGTGTTTAGATGAATATGTGATTTTTATCAATAATAAAGTTTGTACATGTGGGGTACTAGAATAATAAAAATAGATGAACGTGAATTTAGGGTAGCTCATCTGGGTAGGTTGCTTATGGTGGAACTAGGCCATTTGTTTGGTCTAAAATCATCATGGGTGCTCAGATTCACTGCTGAATTAATATTTTCATGGCAGGAGTTGTGTTCATCAACAATGACATGCCTCTAGTAACTTCAAGTTATATCGGCTCAGTCATCCTACAGATTCATTAAAAAAAATTGTGCGCACATGTAAGTTTTGCAATAAGGTGGACATCTCCAATAAATCATAGAGATTGGAATAATTCATTGCATGATTGTGATCATAAAAATTTAACCATTGTTCTAAAACCTACATGTCTAATCATAAAATGTTCATGGAGGTATGGAATAGTCAGAAACATTAAAATGTCCTGGCCACAAAGTTGTATAATCATAAATCACGACAAGCAGTTGTAAAATGGTACACCTTGATATCACTAGAAAGGTATATTGCTCTCAGAGAGAACATTACAAAAGTACTACCTCTGTTTTTGTCATACCCCAATTTCTGGAGCATGTTGTGCATCATGTACCAGTCCCTGGATCAGTAGCTGGTACGCACAAGAACACAGATATGGTAATCGAAAGCATACTTCGTATAGGTAAATAATATAATACCTGAGATATCACCTTTAGTGGCGGTGCGACGAGGATTCGGAAGTATCCAAGTCCGTCCGTCCGACTAATGGTGAAGCGGACAATCAGCGGAAACATGGCCCAAGCCTACAGGCAGACTTGAGTGCGAACGAAAACCAAATCGCCGTCGTCTTCTACGGGCTTCTCTCACTAAAAACAATACGGGCAAACCCGTGAGTACATAAGGTACTCAGCAAACCCTAACACAAGGGGTAATTATATGCATGGGAGGTAATCAAGGATAAGGCTGATGGTTCAGTGTATCGGCGGAAAGCCAATTTTATGCAAGGGTTGGTTTTGAAAACAAAACCAGTTCGCAAACTAAGTCAGGTATAGCAATTAATTTAGTGGGGTTGGTTGGCCCTGGGGGAGAATAAAACTTTCCCGCCAGTTCCCAAATTTTATGCTATGCTGGCAGGAAACCAGCGCACGGCTCCAAACCGGTGTATTCCAAAAACACACACGCCAAGGAGAACTCACGCCGAAGTCTAATCATGTGACGGCCATGGCTTTCGCGTTGTCCAATACCGTGGAACACGGCTATCCGGATAGATTCTTATCCTCTGCAGAGGTCGTACACTTTACCCACAAGGGTATACCGTCCTCCCCGGAATTCGGCGGTTTGGACTGGCATACTATTGGTTCCGTACCTGCCTAGTGTCACCTCGGTACCACCCCGAAAAATCAGCGACCAGGGGCTTCACAATAATAATCATAGAATGTCTTGGCCATAGCGCACTTTCACTTGCCGGACCCGACGCCAATCTCGTCAAAGTCTTCTCCTGGCTTTCGGTTGCACTCTGCCTCCTGGTGGTACCGGGCGATCACTAGTAGGGTGTGGTTCCAAACTCCCCCCATAAAGGAGCCTCGTGGTTGCACTGCGTGCTAGGCCAGACGGTACACGAACCGGTCCTTATACGACCGAAGCAAGCATCTTCAATAGCTACCCTCCAATGAGGGATAGCGTCCCAGAGATAGCCTCCCCACTGAGGACTACCTCGCTTGCTCCCGTCTAAAATATACCCCCACTATGGGTTGCACTTACTATTCTCACCCATTTTCACATTTACACACACCACCAAGACACACGCATTTTACACCAAAAATCATGTGAGCAAGATTAATTAAACACAGTGTGAAAGAGTCCTAAGCAGCATATTGTTCCAGCACATCATTAAAGAATTAATGATGGTGGATTCCTAGGTTTATCAAGGGAATTTGGATAAGCAATATCAAGGAATGGCTATCAACAACAACTTAGGTCATTCTAAGCATTTAAATCATTTTAAATTCCATGCAGGTTTCATTTGAAAACAAGCTCTAAGTAGGATCATTTGCAATCATGGGTTCAGCATGATCAATAGGAGTTAGGGCTTGCCTGCAAACGCTTTCCTAATCTTCAAACTCTGACTCGAGGCTCGATTCTCTGACTTGCTCCTTGTGCTTCGAACTTGTCTTTGAGTTGGTCTTCGCGCTTGGAGCTTGTCTCTCTGGGTTGGTCTTCGAGCTTCAAGTCCTCAGCGGCTCTTCAAAATCTTCAGGCTCTTCCTCGACTCTCGCGTAAACTAGCGCATAAAACAGTACGTATAAACTACCGCAAAAGAAATGAAGGAACAAAAGAAACAAAGATCGAGGAAAGCCGACTAAGATCCGAGGAAACTTGATGAATGATGAGAGGCATGATTTATGTATGATGCAGCACTTTAATGCAGGTCAGGTTATGTGTCATAGGTGATACACCTGGCCTTGTAAGGGCCATATTCACCTAGACAAGTTATTAGTTATCTATTTTCTCTAATATGAGAACATGGGTGTGTGTGTGGTTAGGCGGGTGAGGGTTGAACACCTTATGGTGGTGGTGGTGAGATGCAGATGCTCTACTGATGGTGATTACGTGCATATGCACGTTGCCATCTTATTCTTGTAGATGAACATGCAGGAAATGCAAGTGAGGATGCATGCAGATGAGATGCACGTGTACTTCGTACATTTGTGGCATAAAGACTATATACAGGCGGTAACCCGTATAAAGGTTTATGCTACTTGTATACGAAGCGAGAGGTGTGTCATTTTTAAGGGTTTATGTAGCTCGAGGTGATAATCTAACGGTGATTAGATAACATTTTAGTTATTAAGTTAACTGCCAGGCACTGAGTGCATGACAGTGGTTCGTGCACGTGATTATGCATGATTCTGTGCACTTGCTGTTTCAAGTCTTTATATAGGCTGGGACCCACATAAAGACTCTGGCAGCACTGCACAGGGTGCTGGTGTGCCATTTAATTTCCTATGTGATTATGTTATTACCTTATCGTGCAGGTGCATGCATATGATCTTGCATAACTATTGTACATGCACGTGATCGTGATGCCATGAATGCATGACTTGCAGATAAAATATCACTAATCAAATAAAGCCGAATAGCAATTAAAACAACAGATAAATTTGATAGAACTCGAATAAAGATTATTCACGGGAACAGATCGGTGGATCAAGGGGAGATGATTGGGAGTGAATTGGATACGAACGATCGTTAGATTCAATGATAGCGAGTAAAAGAATGGATAGGTTATATGATGATGAAGTGAGGGGTGTGGGAGATATTAGGTGGAATGGCATCACGGGATGGGTTAGGTTTACATGCGCAAATATTTGCGACATGCGGGATCATCGTCGCATGATTAGCCGAGAAAGGACATAAGAAGGGAGGGGTGTTTTGGAAGGTCAATGATTTCTAGACCTAGTGTGGGGCTTTATGGACAGTACCATGAGGTACTTCGCGATTCCACGAACTCGTGGGCGCGAGAATCACTCAAAACGGAGTTCGGGTTAAAAAGATATGGGTATTTGAAGATGAGAGGGCTAATTTATAATTATAAAAAGGAATTTCAGGGGCTTAAATATAATTACAGAAGGTTCTCAGGGACCAATCTGTAATTATGAAAAGGTTTAGGGGTCTGAGTGTGAAAGTACAGGGGCTAAAACATAATTACAGAAAGGTTTAGGTACTTTTCTGTAAAAATGCTGGGCTTAAACATGATTACAGAAAAGGTCAGGGGCTTATCTGCAAAATGTACAGGGTTCTGGGAATTATCAGGATTTCCGGATTTATTTTTATTTAGGAAAATATGATGTATGACTGACACGTGGGTCAGGGGGGGGGGGGGGGCCAGTGCACTATTATGTGAACTCGGTCCACTGTGTGGTGGACCGGGTGGTTATATGCCCGCGGTCCACGGTGCACCGGGTGCACCGGGCCGGGGGATGACCGGGGAGCGGGTCGCGCGGCGGCGGCTCGTCGGATTCGTCGCCGGCGACGCGATGGAAGGGAGATGGGCGACGGGAGGTGGACGCCGGGGACGTGCGCGGTGAGGGCTACCTGTGGGGCCGACGTGTCGACGAGGGGAGAGGCCGTAGCGACGGTGAGGCGTCGCCGGAGCTCGACGGGGCTTGTGCTTGCGGGGGAAAACGGTGCGGGAGTGTCTTGGGTTCGAGCGAGTGCCTGTGCGGGTGCGCGTGGGTGTGGCGAGGACGACGCGCGCCTCGGCTCGGGCGGGCCCGGTCGGAGAGGTGGCTGACGACGGGGGGAAACGTCGGCGGCGAGCTTGGCTCGGTGGCGAGCTAAGGAGAGGGGTCGGGTGCAGGTTGCAGAAGAAGGAAGAGGGACGCGGGAGCTCGGGGAAGCTCTCCGCGGGCTCGGTTGGGCTGGAGGAGGCCGGAGGGAGGAGATCGACCGGGAGAGGTCGACCGAGAGAGAGAGAGGAGAAATGGGGAAAAAGGAGCCGGGGGATGAGGGGGCTCAGTCCTTAAATTGACCGCGGAAGGTCGGTTCGCCACAGTAGGGCGGTGGCGCGGAGCACGGCGGCGACCGGACCCGGGAGCGGCGGAGGCGGGTCGACGGTAGGGGCCGACGGGCGGTGGTGGTGCCGCGTGGGGAAGACGGGTCCGACACGCGGGTCCCGCGCGTCAGCGTGACGGAGGGGAGAGGCGGATTGGGCTGGCGTGGAAGATGGGCCGACGAACTGGGCTGATGCAGGCCGAGCGTGGAAGGAGAGAAGGAAGAACGGACTGGGCCAGAAGAGGAGTTTCGGCCCGATATGAGTTTTGGTTTCGGAATTCATTTAGTCTTTTTCTGGGATTCAAATTTGGATGGGTTTCAAATTCAAACCAAAGCAGATTTCAAACAAGCACTCAAAATAAATCAAATAAAATACAGAAATGCATATGATGACATTTTGATGCAGATTTGAAATCAAAAGTTTGAAATTTACTTGGAATTTAATTCTACTTTGATTTCTTTTGTTGTAAATTCAAAAGCTTCACATTTTTAGTTTATTTTTAAATGAAAGCAAACACTTGAGCACAAGTTTTATATTTCAAAATTTTCAGATTCAAACTAAGTTTAATTTATTTAGTGAATTTTATTTTGGAAAATTCATGGAAGGTAAGAGTTTAGAAAAGGTTCAAATTTGGAGTGATTTTTATCTCTTTTTGAGTTTATTTATTTATTTATTCCTTTTCTTTTCTTTTTTCTTTTTAGCTCTGGAAAGTAGGGTATTACAGATCTACCCCACTTAAAAGAAATCTCGTCCTCGAGATTTGCAAGGTCTTCTGGGTGGAGCGGTTCTTCCTTTGGGTCTTCGTACCTGACCGTTGTAGCACTCGAGTCTTGATGGAAGATTTTCTTCATTGCAGGGCTTGGGGAGAGGCAAAGCTTCTTGCTTCTGTCGATCCTTCACGCTGGTTGCTTCAACACGGGAAGGCTGGCTTAAGGTTTTGATTTGAGGGTTTTATTTTATTATTATTGTTATTTCGATTAGGGCTTACTGACTGAAAATCCTACCCCACTTAAAGGATTTTCACTCAGGGTTTTCTGGTTGCTGCTGCACGGTTGCCTTGAACTCTGGTCATCTCAGGACACTGCTCGGGGCGAGGTTGTTAGCTGGATTGACAACTTTTCCTGTGAAGAGCTGATGATTCTGAACACTCTGATTCATGCAGGGTACGATACGGTGACTGTCTTCATGATCCTCTCAGGTGATCTAAACCGTTGTTTCTGGTCTGGTGTGCTGACGCTTTCTCTGCTTAATTCTGACATCCGTCATACAGGGTACCAGATTCGAGGATGAGTCCGGAACAGACTCTCTGTCAAGATTCAGCTTTAGAACAGCACTGTCCTTAGCCAAATATTTGTCCTCTTGACAGGTTAAATTAGCTGGTAATGCACCTTGGACTATTTGAGAGATTGTCCAAGAGAGCATTGACTTGACTACAGCAGGGTATGGGAGTGAACATGGCACAAACATTGCCAGCTGGTTAGCAGACTCTCCCTTAACATGGTTCTGGAAGACATATGCTTCAGAGCTAGCAATCTGTAGTTACTTAGCTCCAGATTCACCTTTCCACTGTGGGAACTAGTTAGTTGATTTCTCACGCTAAAAAGCTCCAATGCTTCAGCTTTTGCAGCAACTGACTGCGGATATTAGGTATGAATGCAATCACTCTCGAAGTCTGCCGCAAAAAGAGAGCAGATGAGAGGATTGATTCTGACTGTATGGTCATCATGGACATAGGCATAAAAAGCCTGGAGGGAATGCAACACTGTCCTTGAGGGTGTTGCTCTCATTCTGTTTGGTTCTGCCAACATCTGACGCTGCAGGTTTATGGTATTTTGCTTCTAATACCATGCGTCTTCGCTGAGTTTCACAACAAGTGACAGAAAGGCTGTCATGGATGTGTCTCATTCTCACACTTTCTGTGTGTGGCATTTGACCCTTATGTCCGTCTCAAGGACAGACTTGAATTTCCTTTAACTGACTGTATCAGTCACTTGATCCTGGGCTGTGGGTTAGGGCCCACTACGCTTCCGCTGCGCTACTCTGACACTGGCTTCTGATCATGGTGTTCTGAAATTGGCCCGTGGAGGAAACTCCTTGGTCTTCGTCATGTAGCTTGCTGATGGTTTGTCGGGAAGACTTCTGAGTACTCGTGTTTCACTAGTACTTTTCCCCAAGAGTTTGATTTTTCATATTTCTGCCATATAGACAGCTTTTGATCCTTCTGATTCATTCTTACTTTAGTCTATGTCACTGGTGATCTTTTGCGGATCTCATTCGGGGATATTCCAAAGATATCCATTAATAGGCTGCAGATCTTTGTCAGCACTGTCATGGACAAGCAATATGAGCTTCGTCCTTGGCAGGGTTCCACAGCGAGGGACTGTCGAATTTTGAGTTGGATCAATGGTGGTGTCGGCTAAGACTTCCTCATCATCGTTCCAGCTGTCATTTGTTTCACTTTCTTGGCCAAGCTTTCTTGTGTTGGTTGACAGGCGACGATTATCTTAACCTTTCTTTTGTATTGCCTCATGTTAACTTTCCAATTGATCTGTGACTTTTATCTGTTGCTGGAGTAACCCTTTGATTGGGCTTGGCTTTGCGGGGGTTTAGGTATAGGTTGGGGAACGATTTGTCATTAAGTTGTTCTTATTTTTGATTCTTGGTATTTATGTTTGGTTTTAATTTGGGAGCACTCAAACATAAAACACCGAACAAGAACAACGAAAACCATCGAATCACTCAAGCAATGCGATTTGTTTGTTGCAGTTTTATGATGTTAGCGTGCTAAGATCGAGGCTTAAGGCTTGAGGGTAGGTAGACTATCGATTTCTTCTGCTGGCATCAGAACTCGGCCAATAGTCTTTGACCAAAAAGAATCGAGGGGGTCATATGTCTTGGTCGGTAAAAAGGAAATCTGTCGTCCACATTTCTGTGGCAAAAGACTTCTTGACATCATTTGGGATACGTGTTGCTTGATTGTTGGGTTTATTGAACTTTCACTTTCCAGCTCAACCTTTCTTGAGCACAGACTGTGACTTAAATCCATATTTACGTGAGAACTTCACTGGTACTCTTTTTCCATTCTAGTCCATCTCATTTGTCAGTCCTCGGGAAACCTTACGGGTACAACCATTATTTTGCACGGCTACTACAGCTCCTATACGAGGATAACATCCTTGCAGCTGATGAGCTAAACTCTTATTCACCCATCATGAGGAACCTATTTATGAGATTCTGGCACACGTAACAGGACTGCCTGTTGGTGAAGCTTGGCTACCTTGCAACTTTTTGTTCATAGGCTTCAGTGCAATCCGTTGCAAAGTGCCCATGCTCCCGACATATGTAACACTTCTGGTTTGATCAGGGTTTCTTGTTCTTCTTGCATGCGACTCGATCGGATGCTCGCTTGTTCTTCTTTCTTTTCCGTTTACAGCTCTGGTCGGGGTTCTGAGGCTGCTTGTCCTGTGTGGGACGGATGATTCTCTCGCTAAGACTCTTCATTGATTCTTCCAAACTGCTTAACCTTTCAATTATACTCCCGAGGATGGGAGTTAGTGACAGGTGCGTGTTATCCATATTATTCCATACTTCTTGTCTTTCACGCTCCTGCACTGCTGAGCGAGTGTCTTCAGGTGGCTCTGGAAGTGAGTGCAGATCTCTTTCCATGTCAATTGCATCCTCTTCATCTTTGCCTAATCCAAATGTGGGGCAGTCGGAGAGCTGATGTCCGGGGTCACGACAGTTGTAGCACTTTATCTGGTACTTGGTCTTCTTGGCAGATCTGACCTTGTCTTCGGGTTCAGGAACCATGTCTGGTGCGCGGTACACCTGGTATGACACTCCATCCACCTCTACAGTCACGTAGTCGTGGTTGTCCATTGAGCTGGAGGCTTCTGCACGTGAACTCTTCTGGTTGAGGCTTCCCTTTTCTCTTGCCGTTGGAGAAAGCAGAGGGGTTTTTTTAAAAAGAATCGGGGAAGGTATATGGAATATTTTGCAAATAGTTTTGAAAATAGTCTTTTTCGAGCGCGTCTAATCCTAGGTTTTCGTCCTACAGTCAAGTATTGCTCTGATACCACTCTGTCATACCCCAATTTCTGGAGCATATTGTGCATCATGTACCAGTCCCTGGATCAGTAGCTGGTACGCACAAGAACACAGATATGGTAATCGAAAGCATACTTCGTATAGGTAAATAATATAATACCTGAGATATCACCTTTAGTGGCGGTGCGACGAGGATTCGGAAGTATCCAAGTCCGTCCGTCCGACTAATGGTGAAGCGGACAATCAGCGGAAACATGGCCCAAGCCTACAGGCAGACTGGAGTGCGAACGAAAACCAAATCGCCGTCGTCTTCTACGGGCTTCTCTCACTAAAAACAATACGGGCAAACCCGTGAGTACATAAGGTACTCAGCAAACCCTAACACAAGGGGTAATTATATGCATGGGAGGTAATCAAGGATAAGGCTGATGGTTCAGTGTATCGGCGGAAAGCCAATTTTATGCAAGGGTTGGTTTTGAAAACAAAACCAGTTCGCAAACTAAGTCAGGTATAGCAATTAATTTAGTGGGGTTGGTTGGCCCTGGGGGAGAATAAAACTTTCCCGCCAGTTCCCAAATTTTATGCTATGCTGGCAGGAAACCAGCGCACGGCTCCAAACCGGTGTATTCCAAAAACACACACGCCAAGGAGAACTCACGCCGAAGTCTAATCATGTGACGGCCATGGCTTTCGCGTTGTCCAATACCGTGGAACACGGCTATCCGGATAGATTCTTATCCTCTGCAGAGGTCGTACACTTTACCCACAAGGGTATACCGTCCTCCCCGGAATTCGGCGGTTTGGACTGGCATACTATTGGTTCCGTACCTGCCTAGTGTCACCTCGGTACCACCCCGAAAAATCAGCGACCAGGGGCTTCACAATAATAATCATAGAATGTCTTGGCCATAGCGCACTTTCACTTGCCGGACCCGACGCCAATCTCGTCAAAGTCTTCTCCTGGCTTTCGGTTGCACTCTGCCTCCTGGTGGTACCGGGCGATCACTAGTAGGGTGTGGTTCCAAACTCCCCCCATAAAGGAGCCTCGTGGTTGCACTGCGTGCTAGGCCAGACGGTACACGAACCGGTCCTTATACGACCGAAGCAAGCATCTTCAATAGCTACCCTCCAATGAGGGATAGCGTCCCAGAGATAGCCTCCCCACTGAGGACTACCTCGCTTGCTCCCGTCTAAAATATACCCCCACTATGGGTTGCACTTACTATTCTCACCCATTTTCACATTTACACACACCACCAAGACACACGCATTTTACACCAAAAATCATGTGAGCAAGATTAATTAAACACAGTGTGAAAGAGTCCTAAGCAGCATATTGTTCCAGCACATCATTAAAGAATTAATGATGGTGGATTCCTAGGTTTATCAAGGGAATTTGGATAAGCAATATCAAGGAATGGCTATCAACAACAACTTAGGTCATTCTAAGCATTTAAATCATTTTAAATTCCATGCAGGTTTCATTTGAAAACAAGCTCTAAGTAGGATCATTTGCAATCATGGGTTCAGCATGATCAATAGGAGTTAGGGCTTGCCTGCAAACGCTTTCCTAATCTTCAAACTCTGACTCGAGGCTCGATTCTCTGACTTGCTCCTTGTGCTTCGAACTTGTCTTTGAGTTGGTCTTCGCGCTTGGAGCTTGTCTCTCTGGGTTGGTCTTCGAGCTTCAAGTCCTCAGCGGCTCTTCAAAATCTTCAGGCTCTTCCTCGACTCTCGCGTAAACTAGCGCATAAAACAGTACGTATAAACTACCGCAAAAGAAATGAAGGAACAAAAGAAACAAAGATCGAGGAAAGCCGACTAAGATCCGAGGAAACTTGATGAATGATGAGAGGCATGATTTATGTATGATGCAGCACTTTAATGCAGGTCAGGTTATGTGTCATAGGTGATACACCTGGCCTTGTAAGGGCCATATTCACCTAGACAAGTTATTAGTTATCTATTTTCTCTAATATGAGAACATGGGTGTGTGTGTGGTTAGGCGGGTGAGGGTTGAACACCTTATGGTGGTGGTGGTGAGATGCAGATGCTCTACTGATGGTGATTACGTGCATATGCACGTTGCCATCTTATTCTTGTAGATGAACATGCAGGAAATGCAAGTGAGGATGCATGCAGATGAGATGCACGTGTACTTCGTACATTTGTGGCATAAAGACTATATACAGGCGGTAACCCGTATAAAGGTTTATGCTACTTGTATACGAAGCGAGAGGTGTGTCATTTTTAAGGGTTTATGTAGCTCGAGGTGATAATCTAACGGTGATTAGATAACATTTTAGTTATTAAGTTAACTGCCAGGCACTGAGTGCATGACAGTGGTTCGTGCACGTGATTATGCATGATTCTGTGCACTTGCTGTTTCAAGTCTTTATATAGGCTGGGACCCACATAAAGACTCTGGCAGCACTGCACAGGGTGCTGGTGTGCCATTTAATTTCCTATGTGATTATGTTATTACCTTATCGTGCAGGTGCATGCATATGATCTTGCATAACTATTGTACATGCACGTGATCGTGATGCCATGAATGCATGACTTGCAGATAAAATATCACTAATCAAATAAAGCCGAATAGCAATTAAAACAACAGATAAATTTGATAGAACTCGAATAAAGATTATTCACGGGAACAGATCGGTGGATCAAGGGGAGATGATTGGGAGTGAATTGGATACGAACGATCGTTAGATTCAATGATAGCGAGTAAAAGAATGGATAGGTTATATGATGATGAAGTGAGGGGTGTGGGAGATATTAGGTGGAATGGCATCACGGGATGGGTTAGGTTTACATGCGCAAATATTTGCGACATGCGGGATCATCGTCGCATGATTAGCCGAGAAAGGACATAAGAAGGGAGGGGTGTTTTGGAAGGTCAATGATTTCTAGACCTAGTGTGGGGCTTTATGGACAGTACCATGAGGTACTTCGCGATTCCACGAACTCGTGGGCGCGAGAATCACTCAAAACGGAGTTCGGGTTAAAAAGATATGGGTATTTGAAGATGAGAGGGCTAATTTATAATTATAAAAAGGAATTTCAGGGGCTTAAATATAATTACAGAAGGTTCTCAGGGACCAATCTGTAATTATGAAAAGGTTTAGGGGTCTGAGTGTGAAAGTACAGGGGCTAAAACATAATTACAGAAAGGTTTAGGTACTTTTCTGTAAAAATGCTGGGCTTAAACATGATTACAGAAAAGGTCAGGGGCTTATCTGCAAAATGTACAGGGTTCTGGGAATTATCAGGATTTCCGGATTTATTTTTATTTAGGAAAATATGATGTATGACTGACACGTGGGTCAGGGGGGGGGGGGGGGCCAGTGCACTATTATGTGAACTCGGTCCACTGTGTGGTGGACCGGGTGGTTATATGCCCGCGGTCCACGGTGCACCGGGTGCACCGGGCCGGGGGATGACCGGGGAGCGGGTCGCGCGGCGGCGGCTCGTCGGATTCGTCGCCGGCGACGCGATGGAAGGGAGATGGGCGACGGGAGGTGGACGCCGGGGACGTGCGCGGTGAGGGCTACCTGTGGGGCCGACGTGTCGACGAGGGGAGAGGCCGTAGCGACGGTGAGGCGTCGCCGGAGCTCGACGGGGCTTGTGCTTGCGGGGGAAAACGGTGCGGGAGTGTCTTGGGTTCGAGCGAGTGCCTGTGCGGGTGCGCGTGGGTGTGGCGAGGACGACGCGCGCCTCGGCTCGGGCGGGCCCGGTCGGAGAGGTGGCTGACGACGGGGGGAAACGTCGGCGGCGAGCTTGGCTCGGTGGCGAGCTAAGGAGAGGGGTCGGGTGCAGGTTGCAGAAGAAGGAGGAGGGACGCGGGAGCTCGGGGAAGCTCTCCGCGGGCTCGGTTGGGCTGGAGGAGGCCGGAGGGAGGAGATCGACCGGGAGAGGTCGACCGAGAGAGAGAGAGGAGAAATGGGGAAAAAGGAGCCGGGGGATGAGGGGGCTCAGTCCTTAAATTGACCGCGGAAGGTCGGTTCGCCACAGTAGGGCGGTGGCGCGGAGCACGGCGGCGACCGGACCCGGGAGCGGCGGAGGCGGGTCGACGGTAGGGGCCGACGGGCGGTGGTGGTGCCGCGTGGGGAAGACGGGTCCGACACGCGGGTCCCGCGCGTCAGCGTGACGGAGGGGAGAGGCGGATTGGGCTGGCGTGGAAGATGGGCCGACGAACTGGGCTGATGCAGGCCGAGCGTGGAAGGAGAGAAGGAAGAACGGACTGGGCCAGAAGAGGAGTTTCGGCCCGATATGAGTTTTGGTTTCGGAATTCATTTAGTCTTTTTCTGGGATTCAAATTTGGATGGGTTTCAAATTCAAACCAAAGCAGATTTCAAACAAGCACTCAAAATAAATCAAATAAAATACAGAAATGCATATGATGACATTTTGATGCAGATTTGAAATCAAAAGTTTGAAATTTACTTGGAATTTAATTCTACTTTGATTTCTTTTGTTGTAAATTCAAAAGCTTCACATTTTTAGTTTATTTTTAAATGAAAGCAAACACTTGAGCACAAGTTTTATATTTCAAAATTTTCAGATTCAAACTAAGTTTAATTTATTTAGTGAATTTTATTTTGGAAAATTCATGGAAGGTAAGAGTTTAGAAAAGGTTCAAATTTGGAGTGATTTTTATCTCTTTTTGAGTTTATTTATTTATTTATTCCTTTTCTTTTCTTTTTTCTTTTTAGCTCTGGAAAGTAGGGTATTACAGTTTTCCATCATACATGTTGGAACGTGTTTATAGCTAGTCATAATCCAATTTGCATTAGTTGCAATCATAAAATTCTAACAGTGTGGTCACAAAAAGAAATAAAGGGTGATCATAAAGTTCCGTGGAGACTACATAGTGTGACCATAGAGTAGTCATGGAGACTATGTAGCTGAGCGAAAACATTCAGATGTCAAATATAACAGAGTATTTACAGTTGGTAACAAATTAATATTTCATCTTCCATCATCTCTGACCATAAAATGTTACACAGTGTGATCACAAACACAATATATTCCTGTCATAAACTATATAAAAAATTACAGCGCACTGCTTTATTGCTGAGAAATCAAACTGACACAACCATACAGTGATCTAACATCTACTTCCAGTATGGTTTAATTTGTGCTTCTCTTGTAGAGCAGACTTCACCCTTCCTGTTTCTTCAAACCTATAGAAACAAAGATTTCTCGCATGAGATGTGAAGACAACCAGAAGTAAAAAACTAAAATGGTGGTACAACACACAAAGACACACAACCGAAGAATTTAGGATTTATTGTTCCCATCTCAGAAGCAAAAAATAAAAAAAGGGGGGCATCAAGACATACGTACTTTCATGGTGCAGACCCTGAAGCCTGTGACCTCCATCCGAGCTGCAGATGCTATGCATCAATGGATCAATAGATGTGAATGTCGCACCTCACGTTTGTGCTGGCGATGACCAGCGGGCAGGAGTTCTCTGGCCCCGTGGCGTAGGCCATTCCTTCTATCCAACGTAAATACAAACTAAGAGCAAAACAACGCCTTGATTCTCAACATGCCATGGTCGGATCTCACGTAAACACAGAGAAAAAAGAAATTCAAGATTCATTTGTTCCAGTGTAGGAAGCAAAACAACAAACAAGAACAGCACACTAAAACATGGATAGGCAAGACATGCGTACCTTGCTGGTGTAGACCCCAAATCCATACGCACGAATAATATATGAGATTTTGATCTGCCCAAAAAATGAATTAGATCGCGAGAATAAATGGGAATGGAAGCAGAGACAATTTGACTAACAAGAGGGTGAATTGATCAGCCGCATCGATGGCTTGGTTGCAATCTGCATGGCGCCTGCTTGACCTGGGCGTGGAAAATAAAATTTCAAGATCCTGTCAGGGGCAAGCTACAGGACACTGGGTAAAGTAATATATGGATGTGTACCTTGCGAGATGATGAACCAACCGCCGCCACCATCGGAAGCCAAAGCAACCGCAGGTGCCATGCGGGACGAAGCAGCAGCACCTCCACGCCAGGAAAGGAATGAGCTATTGGAAACACCTCCGTTCAGGCCAATATAAACCCATAATCAAAGCAGTCATTAGTGGACAATTTGGAAAGCATTAACTCTCAATTAATACCTTCCAAATGGACGTGTTGGTTTGGTTTTTTTTCTCAGGTTTTTAACCGGTTTGGTGAAGGGTGTGGAGGTGGGCTTTTTCACTGGTGGGTTCTGGGTTGGCTGGTTGGTTGGTTGGTTGGGGTGTGAAATAATATTTCACACCCAGGGAGTTATATAAGGTACCTATATATATATATATATATATATATATATATATATATATATATATATATATATATATATATATATATATGAGAAAATCATATATGTATGTATGTATATACATCTCATCTTAAATCATCGATATAGAGAAACTTATCATATATCTCAATAAGATTTCTTCTACCCCATTTTCTTCCATATGAGCTTTCATTGAATTCTGAATAATCAGAATAGTAAATGTGTCGGCCCATGAGCTTATCTAAAATAAATTTACAATGATAGCTCTTTAACTTATTTTAGCATGACATTTATTATACCACTGATCAGCTTGCTTTGCCACCACTAGCCCACACCGGCGGTGGCTAGATAATGAACTAGAGCAGCAAAGCTATGATTAAATGTCCACAAAACAGCGGTGGCCAGTATCATGAACACAATCATACTTCAATCGTCTCTGATTCCATTGCACCAACCCACAACAGCGGTGGCCAGAAAATGGGTGACGCAACACAATCTGTGAGAATTATCCCGTAAACAGCGGTGGCCAGAATATAGGATAAAACCACACTTAGTGAGACAATTGGTCTTTATAGAGTATTTAGACTCCCATCACAATGGTAGTTTTAATAATCACGTCTTGCATGAGAAAAGTTGCTCTTGAACTTATCTTTAATTTAAGCAATAAGATATAGCGAAGATATAGCGAGTATATCATACTTAAAACTTATACTCATATTATGCTTAAAAACTTATGCTTAATTTTGTTCTTAAATCTTATGGACATTGAAGATACAATGGAGAGATTTATTAAGATATATCTAAGATCAAATCTTAATTGATAAGAGTAATTGTTTATTAACTGGAGTATCTTTAAATTGATGAGACATGCCATTCTCCCCACGAATTTGTGGTCTAAACGTGAGTGTGCCACATATTCGACAAGGTCTCATCACTTTACTTATCTCATCTAACTCTCACATATGTAAGAGATTCATAATTAGCATTATGAAATTTTCTTGTAGAAAAGCAATTAAGATAATAACTTAAAACTGAGGATATAAGAGATAATTTCACAACTTAGAGAGAAATATACTCATAAAAATAATGATATATGGAACCAAAAGGTTTCACTAAATTACATTGAATGTCATCAAGCTAACTTATTGAATCCACTAACTAATTCTAAAATAAAGTTCTTAAAACTTCAACTTATTTCCATCTACTAAATTCTAAGGATCACTTCCCAATTCATGGATTCACTAAAGATGTCTCAACACAATGCTCTAAAAATGAATCGGAGAGTTCTATTCCAAATGACCTAAGCTCATAAGCAATGTCATACATTCTGCGTATGTGCTTTTCTATTCTACTGTATCCATCATATCGCAATGTGGTTAGCCTTGTAAAGAGGAACCTTGTGCTGACTCTCTTATGTTCTAACTCAATCAAAAAGAAGAGTTCACTAGCAGTCGTGTCCTCATTATCATCAAATTCTTCCCTTATGCCTTCTGAGATCGCACGCTTGATGATTCTTTTGGCAAACTTATTGTCCTTTTCCCATTTCTCCAACTTGAATTGATACTCATGTATCTTCTCATCATACTCCTCAATGTCGGAAGAGGGAGGAAGTGGCTTGTCCTTATGAAGCACATAATCAAGCTCCAGAGACTTGAGAATGTCTTGCACCTTCTCTTTCCATAAAGGAAAGTCAATGCCGTTGAAGGGCTTAATGTTCTTCATGTGGCTTTTAGCTGAAACGACATAACCAAATAAAGATACTTAGTAAATATCTTAGTGTGCTAATAAAATAGCAATAATAACGCAAGAGATGCATTATTTGATCTTAAAATGCGCATGGCAAATGCAACTTATGCATTTTTATTGATCTTAAGGCATGATGAATGAAAAACTTAGAGGAATAGACTTAAATGTGAAAACTTAAAATTAGTACAATAAGATGCACTAAAAATAAATTATGAAAATAACAATACGATGGTCTGATTATAATCATGTAATAAGTAACAACTTGCATCACCGGTGGGGAAAATAAGCGAAAACTTATTAAACTTAAAATTAAAGCAGCATAAAACTAGCTTATGGGCAAACTTGATAGATCAAACTGAATATTCTCAGCGAAATTAAATAATAATCTCAACTTAATATACTCTTATAAAACTCAAATAATGTCTTAAACATGGTGAGAAAAGATCATATATGCTGGGCATTAACTTAATGAAAATGATTTCCCCACTATGTTCATTTCGCAGAGAAAATACTTATTTTGATCATCAAGGGGAGATCTTAAATCTCATGATTCTGTGTAAAACAGAAGAGTTAATGGTACTTTATGAAAATATGTACATAGTACATATTTTCATTCCCAAAATTTGTAGCTCAACTTAAGAGCTAAATTGATCTTAAACTTAAATTATTATGCTCATGAAAGCTAATAAGACTTAATATTCTTAATAAGACTTAATATTGGATGAGCATATATATTCTCAAAATGACAGCGGAAGCTTAAATTTAGCAATGAAATATTGCTACTAAATATTCTTGAGAATTTAACTTAAATAATTTCCAAACAATATTTGGAAAAAGTTGCAAAATAAACTTAGAAAATTTTGCAGCCAAACTAGAATCAGCTAAACATAAAATTACTTAACTCTTCTTAAAACTTAAAAGAATAATGCTTAAATAAAAGGCCGTAATAATTTTATCTTAAAGTGGAACTGAAATTTGGGCAAAATGCTTAAGGCTTAATGCTGAGAAAGAATAAAAGAGCGCAGCCTAGAATTACTTAATCGCGTGTGCGGCCCAGCCCAGCGAGCCCGCGCGCAGCCGCACGAATTTTGGCGCGGAAGCCCAGTGGCACAGACGCAGCCCAGCGAGATGCGGCCCGGCCCAGCAGCGCGATCTTTGGCGCAGCCCGTCGCGTGAAACACGACGTCGCGCAGGCCGCCTGAAGGTCTTTGGGCCGGAGGCCCAAAAACCAGCGAGTTGGCCGCCGAAGCGGCCTGACGCGCACGCCCGCGCGGGGCGCTTCAGGCCCAGCCCAGCTGAAGGTGTTGCACGCGCCGTCGGATCGAGGGGAAGGGAGATCGGACGGCCAGGGGAAGATGGACACGGCACAAAAATTGCCGGCCGAAACCCTAGCCCCCGTCTCACTCTCTCCACTCTTTGGCCTCACTCCCGCTCCCCCGCAGCCGGCACCAAGGTGGCGCGGCGACGCCGGAGCGCGGCGACGACGCTGGCCAGCCACCGTGGCGCCACAGGAGTTGCTCGCCGGCGCCGCGTGCGAGAGATCGCGCGCGGCTCCGTCGAGCTCCTCCGCCGTGGTGCCCTTAGGGTGAGCCCCGTCGCGCGGCGATGACGAGCGGGACCCGGTGGCGGTTCAGCGATGACGAGCATGGCTGAGGCCGTGCGTTGCGGGCTCCCGCGCGGCGGAGCTGATGCCGCGCGGGCCGGTCCTTACGCCGGCGAGGGGGGCGCCACGGCGACCTTATGCCATGAGCCCTTGTCGGCGATCGGAAAGGAGAAGGGAACGGCACGCCGGCGCACGGCACGGCGGTGCGAAGCAGAGGCGGCACAGCGTCAAGCCAGTGGGCGTGCTTGCATGGCGCGCGGCGAGACTGTTGTCGCGCGGCCGGGTCCGGTCGCCGGTGCGAACCCCGCGGGCGGATCTGATGCCGCGCGGTGCCTCGTCGGCGGCCGGTGAGAAGGTGGCGAAGTCCGTGCGCGACGACGGCCACGACGGAGCGCCCATCATGAGGTAACCCTCATCTTAACTTAATCTCAATCTTAGTTAGGGTTAGGGTTTGCGTGTCTTATGCTAGAACGAACAGATCAAGAACCCCAAACCCTAGCTGTTAATTTGCCGTAGAATTTGAACATTGATCTTAATCTAATGAGAACCTTAGTGATCTTAGGCATCTAAAACATGAAAGCTTACTGCGCAGATTGAATTAAGACTAAAACATGAACAATTTGCATAAGGATCGAACTAACTGAACTTAAATCTTGACTAAAACATGACTAATCATCTCTATACAGTGCTAGATCAAGAGCTTAAGACTAATCATGATGCAATCTAGCACTTAAACGAAACTGAAACTTAAACTAGGGGATCTAACAGACTAGTTTAAGGCGTCTGATACCAATTGTTAGAACTGATTCGCCATAAACTTAGCAAGAATCAACTAGTCAGGAATTAGATCACGCCTAGAACTAATCTGAACCAAAATTGATGGTGCTAATGACTTACCCGTCATGAACACAACCTTGATGAGGCTGTAGATGAAGTAGACATTGAAGAACGGCTGCAGTCGATGTAGATCAAAAAGGGCACCGTGCTTCCAAGCCTTCCAGCACCTTAGTGACCGGTTAGGTTAGGGTTAAAGTAAACCCTAGACTTAATTTCGTGAATTACACGATCAGGGAGATCAGGGGGTCTCCCTTTGGTTATATAGTGCTGTAGGCGCGGGGCCGGGCCCTTAGATGGGCTTAGTTTTGCCTCCCGATCAAAACAACTAATTAGGGCCTTAGTTGGATTCAAATTAGGCCTTTATAGACCACTTGACCGAGGTCAACAATTCCAACAGAATCCACAGCTGACTAACATGCATTCATGCACACGCAGACTCCACGAGGCCCACCTTCATATTCGTCGTTTGAACACTGATACAGCTGGTCAATTTATCTCCAACACAGACATAAGACATACTCCCAGTAATCCAACAGTAAGTCGGACGGTAATCAATGAATTTTCTTTGTCCAGTAGCTAGTTGATTTAACATTACTACCAAAATGGAACCTGCCTAATGTTCCCCGTTCATGCACTTTCTGTGCTTGTTCTGCAGTTGTGAGCATATAATTCGGCTTGTTTGCTTGAGACCCTGGACAGGCAGCAATCTGAGGCGTCCGATTTCCTCAGCCTGGGGTTGAGGTTGCTGCCTGGGCCAGGCAGCTTTGAACAGGTGCTACTCCGTCCTAGCTTGGAACCCGAAGAGGAGGAGACGCTAAAGAGCACTCAAAGGTAAATGTAAAATAGAGCGATAATGAGATATCAAGAAACTGCCCGGATTAGAATTAAAAAAAAAAAACTGCCCGGATTCAGTGCACCTTGGCTCGGGCGTCTAAGGGTGCTCCGATCTCAGTTAGATACCGTGATTAGAGGAGGTGCGCAGGAACACCATGACGACGATCGCAATGGCCTCCTTGTATGGCATTGCGTTGCCTAGTCCACGTCGTGCACAGAACACACCTTGGTTGATCGTGTGTGTTTTGGAGGCCATCGCGATCGAGTTGCTGATTGTGTGTTGTTCGGAGTACAGTCGATCCGCAGGACAGCTGCAAGGAACAGGCCGTGTTTGAGTTGCTAAAACCAGTGAATTAGCTCGCCAAGATACAGGCCTGTTCGTGGCCACAGCGTTCATCGCAATTGCTGTGTGAGTTCGTGCTCGAGTTCAGTTTCTGTGTGCGAGACAGAAGTGAGTTCCTAGGCTTGCGCCAACACCTCCTCATCAGCAGTCTTTGCAAAATAGGTATCTTGGGTCTAGGTGACTCGTTTATTTACGTGTCTGTAGTAGAAAGATGCTTTGTTTCAAATTTATTTGTATTACAGTTTTTTATTACAAGGGAATGCAATTGACATAGCAGGCTGGCTTCAAACTGGGCAATCAGAGGTCAATGGCTCAAATCAGTATTGACTTTTTGCTTGAACTTGTTCTTACAGCTAGTGGATGAAGAAAAACTAATGCTATTAGGTTGCAAATCCACGTGGCAGATCGAATTTCAAGATGAACAAGCACAAAATTATTGAACCACTTTTTTTTTATGATTACACAGTACAACTCAGACACTCACAACGCACGCACACTCACCCTATGAACGCACATACGCAAACCATATCTCTATGAGCATCTTCTAAGACTGAGCCAGCAAATCCTCGAGATTGACGAAGTCACCACTGGCGCCTCGCTGACGACGGCAACGTCATCTACCGCTGAAAGCACAAAGCCGTTAAATCATAGAAAATTCGTTCTCACGGGGAGTCAAACCCAGGACCTCTGAGGTGCTATTCGGGTGCCTTAACCGCTAGGATAACACCCCTTTCGTAATTATTGAACCACTTTACAAGTACCATATAACATAATCGTTGAATGCTCCCACCCTCTCGTGCTCCCACTGTCCAAACGGTACACAAAAAGTGCATGAAAAATTGGGACAAAAATATGGATTGGTGATACATATATTTGATTAAGATGCAATGAAAAAGAGAAATCATCATTTCTCTTTTGTATGACACTAGATGACAACATGCACTATCCATTCATATTTTGGTCAGATATTTTTCTAAGGATTTTGTGATGCATCTTTATCACAGGAGCATGGGAGCATGTAAGAGGGCGGGAGCTGAGATATTATCGAGAGTAGTATTGTACAATTGCAATATTTGCCACTATATATCCGGAACATGAGCTAACACATTATTTTTTGCAATGAATAGCAAACACACAACGGAGAAGAAACCAAGTTATTAGTTGCTATACAACCTGGAGCAATAGAAACAGAGTATAGCGTCAGGGGCTGTAGTTAAATAAGACATCAATATTTATATACCTCTATGGCCCCCTTTGGAACGCAGGATTTTCACAGGAATTGTACAGGAATTTCACAGGAATCAGTTGACTGTTCACAGGAAAAACGCAGGAATAGGAAAAAATCCCGCATTCCAAATGGGGCCTATATGAATGGAAGGTAGCAGGAAATAGCCTATCACGGGCTTATCACGCCATTAGGGATGCCGGTTTTTCACTTTGTGGGTCGTGGGTCCACCCAAAAACTATCTCAAATGAACTAGAAATCCTTCCCTTCCTTCACAAATCAACTATGCAAATGAACTAAAGTGCTGACCCATGAATACCCAATGGGTACCCATCTGCATCCCTACACGCCATCTTTTGTTCTAATGGCATGTTTCTTCCTCGGAAACTCTCAATGGAAATATCCCAGGGGTTGATGAATCTACGGAAGCGGGATTCCATGAGAGGATCACTAGGGTCAGGTTCAGCGGACTGGAGCACCTTCTCTCTTTGCTCGTCAGTAGCCAACAGAGTCGTTGCAACTCTTCCTGCGCGACATACTACAGATAGGCTTGCAACGACTCTGTAAAATAGAGTCGTTGCCAACAGTCTCGTTCCAATCAATGTTGCCTTCCTGCCGGACACAATGAATGATGCGTTCTTCTTACTGTACAAAACTATTTGATCCAACAATGCAAAATTGCAACCCTGCCTGAGGCTTACATATCATTTTCCTGGACTCGTATCAAACTTAAAATGATGCTTATGTTGCATGATTTTTCACAAGAACAGATCACAGATGTATCGTTGTCCGGATCCAGATATTATTTGATTTCATTTGATCCACATAAAGGTCCCCATTCAATAGGGATGTTATTGACTCATTTCTTGCCTTCTAGCTTCTCATATGATTGGGCATAAGCCGTATAAGCCGGTAGTGGAATCAGAAGATTATAATAAACTCACGCAGTGCCTGTCTCTAGATCCCGCATAAGCCTGCATCTTCTCGATCTGCAGCTAGTGGTACTGGTGATATGATTCGACAGCCACCCAAGCAGTCTGAAAACGGTGCTTGTCCTCCTCACCAAAGTATTCGAAAGCCACCCAAGCAGTCTGAAGACCTTGGCGCATGTATGTCGCACAAGCGCGGTAATTGAGACCAGCATCAAGCCACAGGGGAAGAACGCGATGAGTACACCACCTGAGCACGGGAACGTGTCGTTGGCCACCACCGGGCACACTATGAGGAGCTGAGAGAGGCGTAGACGACGGCTACGATAGCCTCCAGTCCAGGGTGCTCAACGCAAGTCCCGTGAAGCTAACCTCCTCGACTCCCCCGGCCGTTTTCCATGGCACGCTGTGCTCGGCGACAAGGATGATGGAGGACACGACGTAGGCCCACGATAGAGGGTTGAGGAGCATACCTTTTGCCTTGTAGCTGCCAATACAGTTTATGTTAAGTCCACGTTTTGAACCAAAAGTTCCTTCTCTTGTACCAACCCATATTATGAAACAGACGAGGGTCGTCAGTTGAACCTAATTAAATGCCCCACATAAATACAATGCCATGTCTGCACATATATATAGCTCCAACTACACCAGCAGCTGGAGTACGTAGCATCTCTGCTATTGTTTCAACTGAAAAGAGAAAAAGAAACCTTTTAATTGCCCAAAACACAAGAACAAGAGAACCTACCAAGGAAAAAGGAGAAAGCGTGGGAATAGGAAAGTCGGGCTAGGCAGTTCTTACAGTATCCATGGACCAGTCAGCGATATTTCAAAGAAATGCACAAAAATGGCTCAGAACTAGTGCAACATTTCTGGCCTGCAGTTCTCCCTAAGTGTGAGGCGGCGGAGATTCATAAATCATTGTGTATAGGAACTGCATGCATCGTATTTTGGAATCGATGAATTTTTGGAGCATTAATACCCTCTACATGTCTAGAGAAATTTGTTTTTGTTTATTAGCACCGGCAGGAGTTTTACTGGTCATATACTAATTTTTTGAAACAACTGGTCATATGCTAATTAAGAATTAGAGCAGTTTTCTAATTACAAGTAGGCCCAAATAAGTCACCAAACAGAGTTAAAAGGACAACAAGAAGACCAGAGCCCAAAAGCCTAATTTGATGGGGAGAGGTGGGCAAGTCAATTATGGTTCAACACTTTTATTGAGAAAATTGTTTCTTCATTAATTGCCAGGGTAAATATAGTTTCTTTTCTTCACATGGTGATCGATGGCCGAAATAAAATAGTAGAAAAATAATATAACGACCTAGGTGGCTCACCGGTTGGCACTCTGCATCTGCATCAAAAGCTAGGCAAAGCCTAAGCTCATGGAGAGCGGCGCAATGGAATATGCGGTCACTAAGATTTGAACTCAAAACCTCTGGTTTGATACCATGTTGAGTTGTATGCACCAACCAGTTTACTCAAACAACTTAAGCTGATGGGGAGAGATGAGCAATTCACTTATGGTTCAACACTTTTATTGAGAAAATAGTTTCTTCATTAATTGCCAGGGTAAATATAGTTTCCTTTCTTCACATGGCGATCGATGGCCGAAATAGTTTCATGTTGGGAAATGAAACAGTAGAAAAATAAAATAACGACCTAGGTGGCTCACCGGTTGGCACTCTGCATCTGCATCAATAGCTAGGCAAGGTTGCTGAAACTATCAGTGATCCTGATACTGAAATGAACTCGCTACAAACAAGAAACATGTATACACTGCCATGCCTCTACTCGAATTAGACCAATGGTGCTTTATTATGCTTTACGGTATGCTTGCTCCACTCTGATGATTGTTTACGATAGGCTTGATCCAGTTTGATGATTGTTTTCTGCTGGATAGATGTATATATATATAGCTCTATAGATGAAGTTAAATAAGGAGATGATGGCGTCTTTTTCAAAACATTAATGTCATCTGATCTTCTGCTGATAGTATATTTGGCAGCACTGAAAAATGAAACTGGAGAACAGTTAATAAGCTGCACATGCAAATACAAAAAATATGTTAGATGGAACAGGTAAGATACAAAATGGAGCTCTTGGTAAAATTAAGAAAATTGCCGTTGCCTTGGCAATTCAAAGAAAGATATACTTCGTTTCTGTAGTTACAGATTTACTGTTCATTGGTTTCTTTTCTTGAGGATCAGTTACTAATTGGTTGAACATGGATTAGTAGATCGATGTCAAATTTTTTTTGAAGTTTTATTCCTAATATTACCTTGTTAATAGGGAATGCAGTTTGGGTGCTGTACTTCTTCAAAACCAAAGTATTAGAAACCATGGTTTAGAAGCCAGTACCAAGGAAAACCATGGTTAAGAAAAAAAAAATTGAGAATGGAACTGAAGTATTTTGCGAAACCGTAGTATTCTTACAAAAATCCAAAATACATTGTATCCAAATAGGGCCTAAGTAGTAGTGCCAAGTGCTCGGTTAGCTGAAATGTTTGGACAAAAGTAGGAAAATAGCATATAACTGAACCACGTAAGTTGACCACTAGACGTACAATTTAATTTAAGGTTACATTTAGAACCTATTGTCGTTGTAGGAGTACATGGGAGACATAAGAAATGCAGGGGTGAGCTTGTCATTGGAAAACGTGGATGTTATTGTTGGAAAATCTTTTTCAAAGATAAAAAAACAAAATGAAAGAGAATATTGACACAAATTGTTGGTATCGGCATGATTGAATGTAATCGACAACGAGCTTTTGTAGCACATGTTGCTTTGGGAGTACCGTCGTACCAGTATTTGATACAGTGCTCTTTGATTAAATTCAATAGTTCAGATACTTCTGTACTATTATATATATTTGATACTGAAATGTTTGCCACTACCCGGAACAAGAGCTTGCACAAAAAAGAAAAGGAAAAAGAAAGAGTGAAAGACGTCTTAGTTGTTAAGTGTACACAATTCTTGCCGTGTACGAATGAAAGGTTCCAGGAAACAGCTTGTTTTTCTGTGGCTAAAATTTTAGCCATTTAGAATCTTGTCATTTAAGGGTATTAAATAAATTCTAATTACAAATTTTTTTGCAGAACTTTAAGCTATTTTACGAGACGAATCTAATGAGGGTAATTAAGCCGTGATTAGAAGATGGTTACTGTAGCATCCCTGTAGCAAAACATAGACTAATTAGGCTCGTTAGATTTGTCTCGTAAATTAGCACCTATCCCTAAAAAAGTTTTATAATTAGACTTTATTTAGTACCTCTAAATAACAAGATTCTTTTTGATGTGACAGGGCTAAAATTTTAGACAGTCGAAACGAACACCCAGGTCATATCCTCAGTCATCGTTTTAACTTGCTGCAACTTGGGTCTTTACCTGTGCAACGTAAGGCGTAAACCTATGATAGTTGGGAGATGCAAGGAAGTGGAACATGCCAAAGACAGGCTCTTGTAGATTTGGAACAGCTGACCATAGCTTTTTTTCTCGGTGGCTGGTCTCCGAGTGAGTCCTTGACACGTACGACTGCAAACTGACTAACATGCATTTGATGGACATGCAGACTCGGCGTGGTCCGCCTTCATCTTACTCTTCACAATTCGAACGTACACTGACCACGGATTCAGATCCTCTACCGTCGCACCTCGTGCAGTCATAAGTATCCGCAGACCGCGGTCCATTGAGTTCAATGGTGTATTTGCCTCTCCTCATGTTGCAACAGCAAATTGGAAAACAAGGACGGAAAAATATTACTGTTCAACTCCACCTGACCAAACCGACGCGGGCCGTGTAGGAATCAGTGGTGGCAAAGCAGTAGCCTGCTGTGTCGCTGCTCATTTCCCATCCCATCGGCATGCCTTTGCAAAGTTTTAAATCAACAGTTGTTCAGACGCCAAGGGCTCTTGGGAGCGAATGCTTCCTCCTTGAAACAAGAAATCCAGAACGCTGGGGAGTCGAAGGATGATGGCCCGTGTGGTGTGAACACCTCCGCCGTTCGTACTATTTGTGTACTTGTTCTTGTATACCGTACTTTTAGAAAAATCCGCGACCCTCATGGGCAGTGTTAGACTGACTCCAACAATGATATCCAAATTGAAGCCCCATATAGCCAAATAGGTGTGCATAAACTTCAAGTTACCATACCCAAAAATATCTATCTCCAACAGGTGGCCGTCTCTGGGTCACCGTGTCCTCGTTTCCTCTCCTCCTCTTCTTCCCGGTGAGCAGGTAGAAGGCGCCGCCGGCGACTGCGCCGGCGTCCAAGTCGCGCCATGGACGCCATCCACGGGCACATCGTCCAGCCGCGACGTGGTTCTCGCCGGCCACTGCTACGGCTGCCTCGGCGAATACCCGCTGGTCCAATCTTATTCCCTCCTGTATCCCCTCACCAAAAAAATCCCCTGAAAAAGGTCCAATCTGTGGGAGAGAAATCAAGAGGAGAGAGGCAAATCACATGAATTTAAGCAAGCCACAGGTCCGATCAAGTCATCGTACAAGGATTTATCGGATGAGCTGGTTCATCATCCGGTCCTCGCATGGCAGGCTATTGCATTGCAGCCTCGGGAGCGGATGCAGCCTGACGAGGTGGGCGCAGGGGAGATGGTGGTGCAGGTGAGTTGCAGCCTATGACCGCCAGCTCGACGCCGACAAGGAGGAGGGGGAGGGGCCGCGGAGGAGGGCGGGGACGAGCGCGCCGAGCGGGGAAGGTCGCGTCGCTCTCGCGCCCCAGTGCTCGGGCTCGCGCCGTGCTGCTCCGAAAATAGGTTGGACTGCTAGGTACTCTGTTGGAGGGTGTTTTTTCATATTTTAACACCTATTTTAAGGTATATGTGACATTTAGGTATGCTGTTGGAGTTAGTCTTACTCCTAACTTGGAACCCAGAAAGGAGGAGATGCTCAAGGGCACTCAAAGGTATACGTAGAATAGAGGGGCAGCGAGGTATCGGGGGGAAAATAGCTAGGTACGTTTGATTTATTCTCGGTGGTGCTAGCAGCCTCGCTCATCGAAGCCATCAGCTGACCCATATCTCATATATCGTGTTTCCATATTGGGCTTGCAGCACATATTTGGAAAGCAGCTGACACATAAAGCTGAAAACAGAAGGCTGGCACAAGAGCCATGCATTGCACAGCTTTCCAATAATTCTTATTAACTTTTTTCATTGGGATTAGGATTTGTAACTAGACGGACCACATTTTGGCAAGAGTACAAGGACCGGATTAGTAACTAAATGAAAAATATACTCTCTCTGGTTTTAAATTTTTGACGCCTTTAATTTTTTAAGTTACGTTTGATCATTCGTATTATTCAAAATATTTGAAAAATTATCATATATTTTTTTGTAATTTGTTTTATCACTAAAGAAAGTTGAAGCATAACTTATCATTTCGCAAGTTTGAGCTAATAACATCCTCAAAAAAAAAAGTTTGAGCTAATAAGACAAACGGTCAAATGTTGCTAAAAAAATTAATGATGTCAACAATTTAAAACCGGAGGGAGTATAATTACGTGTCTATTGCGGAAGGATTCTAATTAAGTTGTTTCAAATTTATTGGTTTTATGGTTTCTTATCACGAGGAAATGCAGTAATCTACCCGCAAAAAAATGCAGTTAACTGGGCAATTAGAGGTCACCGGATCAAACCATCTTACAACAGCGCAGGGGGGTGGATAAAAACTTTTACTATAATATGTTTCCGGGAGTAAAATTGATAGCTTCCATGAAAAAATATATCGACATTAGTTTCCCATAACCAAAATATTTAGAGAAAAAATAATGCTATTAATTTGGTTGCAAAGCCATGCGGCAAATCAGATTTCAGGTCGAAAAGCACAGAAAGTGGAACCAACTATCACCATGGTTCAATGTAGTGCATAACTTTTGCAGCACCAATTGCCATGGGAGGACGTACCTGTACCGTTATACGGTTTGCCGTCATATATTCGGAACAAGAGCTAACACATGATGGATAAGAAAGGGAGCAGTGCCTGGAGCAAGAAGGGTACGAAAGAGAGCGACAGGGGCGGTAGTAAAGAATTAGACACCAATTTTCGTTTATAGGAACGGAAGGTACTGGGAAATAGCCTATCGCCAGCATAACATGTACGTCAACTCTTGTCTGATTGGAAGGATGACGAGACCGACGAACTTCCCTGATCACAGTCTGGAAAAGTTAACTGCAGCACCTTCGCTCTCAGCAGAATAGTTGCAGCTCCTACCTCACGAATGACTATGAGTAGCAAGGAAAGCAGCAGAGAATATGCTGCATATGTGCAAAGTGGGCTTGTAACTCATCCTACAGCGTCAACACCATCTTCTTCTCTTCTTCTTCTTCCTTTTTTTTTTTTTTTTTTTTTTTTTTTTTTTTTTTTTTTTTTTGAAGCCTACATCAGCTTTGTTGACTGTAAGTCATTTGGAACATGGGTTGCCGTGGTCGGTGTCCGAAAAGGGGAGCAATTCCAACATCTATGTAGCCATGCAGCTGGATAAGAGATTTATGGATGTTGCATTTTTCTCCTTACCATGCAAAAGTATTTGATCTTACACTAGTAAATTGAATGCACAGATATTATTTTCCGCTGACTACCCGCGTTAAACTGTTTCATGTGTTGCTTTTTTCACAAGAAAAGATGTGTCTAGGCACGGATTCGATTTGTTTTTTTGTTTTTGTTTTTGAATGGGATAGAATTCCAGTTGTTGACTCGAAGCTAGAAACATTTAACACAAGTAACTGTTGCCCTATTTTCATTTAGTTTTCTTTTTTGCGAAAGGGAATTCCATTAATATTAAAGCATATTATATGAGTGACATCAATATTCCTCTATAAGAACTGGAATTCCCTTTCGCAAAAAAGAAAACTAACCCAATCAACTCCAAATAAATTTAGTTAATCCCCGCTATTTTCATTTAGTTGACACGAGTGACATCAATATTCCTCAATAAGAACCATAGGTACAAGGAAATAGCATGTTTCTTCCTTTGTAACTCTGAACTGAATGGAAACTGCTCAGGGGATGATGAAACCACGAACGAGGGACGCACTTACCTATGAGAAACACAATCTAACAGTCCGATCCACAGGATCTTTGTCCCACGGTGCTGTTTAAGCAGACACGAGATAATATCAACACTTGCGATACAATTTACATTATTATTATTACAAGAAAGGTTTAGAGTGCAGCGGACATATTACAGGAGAGCGGAAGCATAAACGATAAGTTCAAAACACGTTTGATACATCAGAATTTAATTCTCACGACAAGCATGAGTAATAATCCGAGCCCGTCCGGATTATCACTGTAGCAACAAGCATCAATGCGGCGGCACATCGAACTCCCACTGGGCAGACCATCCTTCGGGGACTTGCACGTCCCATGGAAGTACGCCTCCAGGAAGCTCAACATCTGTACTAATGAAAACACAATGGCACAAAGCCTGAGTACTAATTACTCAGCAAGTCTTCACCGTCAAATAATTCTAGACATGAAAGGCTGACATAGGTGGGTTTCATTTGTAAAAGACTCGCCCTTAAGCATAACTAATTCTTGCTATTACTTTTAGCCATCTTTTATCTTCATTATTCAACAAGAATATAAGTGAGCTTAGCTATCATCAATCATAAGTAACATAAATAGAAGAGGATCCATATGGCATACTCTAACCATCATCCAAAACCATTCCTCTTTTAGGTGTGCTACGTAATGGCTCAATTCACAAGCGGGTACTCATTACTGCGAGGGACAGCGACTGCAATCGATTTATAACAGCTGGCAAAACCCGAGGTACACGACGTATATGCACAAAAGTCATATACGACAGCCTTTCACGAGACAATAAACACCAAGTACGGCGCTAGTCGCAGCGATTGGGCAGCCGTTCCACCAACGGTACCCGGTACCTCCTATGGCCTGAACCTGCCCAATCCATCTGTATAGGATACCGTACAACGATGCCACCGTACAAGCTACTAAGTTTGCTAGCTCCCATAGCACTAGTATGTACTCGGTACTGTTCAATACTTGATCAAGGGGCCATTCACGAATCGGTCGTTAATCGACTAGGCAGGGCTACAGTAGCCAACACCTCCATGTGTTGCTACAACCTGTACATGCATATTCCATCACGCCTGGTCTCAACCATTCAAAAGCATTCTCATCATTATCTTTGAGGGGGATCATCTTTTAGTTGTCATCAAATCCTATTCGATACTATCCATAGCTTTTAAGCATAGCATTTTCTACCAAAAACTAGTGTAGACACTATTCACCATAGGTCATTTGGGGCATGCAAATGGGTTTCCATTCAACTCCTATAAACCTATGTGCACAATCACACTAGACTCGCTACATTATGATCTCTAGAAAAGTAAAGTTTTCAAAAGGGTTGTATGATCCGGGGCTTGCCTTGGTTTTCAGCGGATAAGTTAGCAGTTTCAACTTCAATTTCCTGCTGATTCTGATCCTGTTGAAGATCCGCTGCGTCCTCGACTTGTTCGTTACCTAAACATGAGTAAATGTCCAATGGAAATGAATACACAATGAAGTCAACATGATATGCATGAATGATTCAAATTTGATTTCATTTCAAAGTTATACATACGGTTCTGGTGTGTTGGTTCAAAATTTACTTTGAATTATTTCCTTCATCGACTTCCATGAAGCATTGTTAAAGGAATTAAATCTAATATTAAAAAGATGACAAGTTTATCAAAGAGAAACTAGTAACTAAAGTTTCTTACAGAAAGAGCTATCAAGATCCATTTCTATGAATAGAACATTTCAAAAGGAGAAGATGACGTTTTAGTTCACATTTTTCTGATTTATAGTTAATTTACTATGATTTATTTAGTTTATAGCTTGTAAAATTCATAACAGGTTCCTCTTACAGAACCAGGGGGTATGGAGTGTACTACTGAACAGAGGACATTAAAAGGAGTCTAACAAACCTAAGTTTGTATTTTTACCATGTCTAGATTAATTACTATGATTTATCTAGGGTTTAATTTACAACAATTATTCAGAAGAAACTGTTCATGAACAATGTTCAATACTGATATCACTGGATAGATCTTATTGAGAGGAATCCAACAAAATTTGATTTGTAATTGTTGGATACATAGAACTCCAGATATCGATTTTTGAAGTTTGACTAAATTTTGAGCAAGTTCTGACTATTTACGAAACTACCATTTCCCTTCTGAAACAGGGGAGGCGCGCGGCGCGCTCGGCGGCGACGGCGTGGCGGGGCTCGCCGACGGCGAGGAGTGGACGGCGACGAGTGCATCAAGCGGCTACACGTTCAGTGACACGTGGTCTACACGCTGCTCAGGAAAAGGGACGGTGAAGCTCACCGGAGCGCGCTAGCACCGTGCGAGGGCGGAGGCGGCGATGGCGGGACGGCGGCGGATGGCGGCGAGGCAATGCTGTACAAACCAAAACCCACGAAAATATCAGCTCAGGGAAGGCGCACGGGTGAGAGGCACATGCTGCCAGACGGAATTGAGTTGAAACTCACCAGAGAGGGAGAACTCCGGCGAGAGGTGAGCTAGGGTTGCCGGTGACTCGTCGGAGAAGAGGCCCGATTCCGGCCAGGTGACTTGAGTTCGACGTGAACTTGTTGCGGGTAATGGGAGAGGGGTTGCTGGCAGTTCTTTTGCGCTCTTGGGCGGGGGTTGAGACGGTCGGAATCGTCGTCGAGCTTGAGCTCAACTCACAGCGACCATGGCGGCTGGTTGCGTCGAGGGAGCGAGATAGAGAGAGCTGAGGACGGCGGCTGCGTTTGAGAGAGTCCTCGAGACGCTGGTGGACCTGTTCCTATCGTCGGCGACGTGCAGAGGGCAAGCAAGCAGCCAAGCTGCTGCGTGGCGCGCGCACAGGAGCTGTGGTGGTCGGCCGTGCAGAGGAAAGAAGAAAGATCGAGTTCTGTTTGGCTGATAGGTGGGTCCCACTTCATTCTCAATTTCTGTTTAAATTTTCTTTCCCTTTTGTAAAATCCAAAAGAAGATCAAATAGAAGTCAACTAATCTCCAAATTATTTCTGTAAGTTCCAAACAATTTGCACTTCATATTGTTCATCTTGAATTAAGGTACATTTTCTGGAACTTTAATTTAAAATTCAAATGATTTGTTTAAAATTGAAGATTGCTTCCTTTATTTAAATGGGTTCCCAAATGCAACTGTTTCTGGGATTTTTAGGAGATTTTTGTTCTACCAGAAACTTTTTGATAAATTTTTAATTACTTCTTTTGCAGCTCAAAATTGAAATTTCTTTTGTAAATTTCATCCAAATTTACCTTCTTTTAAATTTTTCATCATTTCTCTTATAGATTTATTTGATTCCTTTATACATTGAGCTCTATTTATGGTTCTAGCAGGATAGGAAATATGGAAGAGACACCTGGGTGTCACACACAATTTCCTGAACAGCGAACTGGACCGCCTTCTTCGCTCTCTACTTGTTAATTGCCAACAGATTCGTTCCAAGTTGTAACTCGTTCCTCACAAAAGACAGTGAAACCTGCAAGGACAGCGGCAGACAATATACGAGGTTGTAATTCATCCTACGCTTATACAACTGCTTTGGTGACTGTAAGTCGTTCATAATATTAACAGAGCCCTGGTAGGTGTCCCAGAAGCGGAGCAGTTCCAATCAGCGTTCCTTTGCAGCCGGATAGGAGATCGGCGGTTCATGCATTTTTTTTTCTAACTGTATAGAACTATCAACTATTCGATCTAGCACTGCATAATTGCAACCCGGCCTGTTGCTTACATATAACTTTGCCGGACTTTTTTTTTGGAGAACGTGTGGAGCACATTTTTCATTAAGAAGAAGAGAAGTTTGTTACAACATGGTCAGAGCTAAATGCCTTAAGGAACTTAAAACGAAGTAGTAATGAACTAACAATACAAGAGCAAAGGGTATAACAGACCCTGACGAACCGAATGAACAAAGAAAGGCAGGAACAAACTCTCAAACAAAGAACTAATCCTCTAAACCCGCCAAGAAAAAGGAGCTTCCTTGTATTGCTTTAATGTGTGTATCAGCCTTAATGTGTTCCTTGTATTGCTTCGTTTTTCAGAAGAACATATATGCATCTAATTTTCATCCAACTGTGTTACCTAATTTTCGCTCATTGAATACGTCTCCGAAAATAGAGTTAGCTTGATCTTCTACGATGATACTGCTGCCCAAGCTACTGACTGATCGAGTCTGTGGCAGCCTATCAGAATCCAGGCTAGATGGTGACCAAAGAATTGTTACTGTACACCACAAAATTTTGGATCAACCAGTACTACTCGTAGCATGTTCTTGTATGTTTTCCGTCTTGAGATAATTGTTATGTAGTTGCCAACAGATAGTGATACTCGTAGCTTAGAGCCCACGGAGGAGTAGATGCTCAAGAGCGCACAACTTTTACTAGAATGCTTAAAATTGATTACTTCCAGCTTCCAAGGAGAACATATCGACATTAACTGCAGCCAGGCAATAAATTGAAGAAAAATTAATGCTATTTGGTTGCAAATTGTCGGGGAAATGTTCCATCGTTCCTAACAAACTCATAGAGAAGCCATTGTAAAAGAAGCCCAAGATAGAATGCAGGCCAAGGACCTATGTGTAATATTTGTTCTCATCCAGGGTGGAGCGGGAGAATGACCCCTCCCTCTTGGCTATATTAAGGACCCAAGGGGTCAATAGTTGGGGGATGGACCCTCAGGGCACACATCATGGATCTCATATTTTTACCTGTTGAGGCTTAGTCCCAACATTTGGCGCCGACCGTGAGTCGAACCCATGACAACACAATGCGAAGAGAAGCCTTCTACAAGTGATGCGATGCCTTCTACAATGACAAAATTTCATGGACGAAGCCTTCTCTAAGATGACGAAGCCTTCTATACATATGTTATATCATATCTGATATATTTTATTTTTTACATATGTTGCATATTAATATTCGTTGTTTTTTTTGGACTCTATCAGAGAGAAACCTTCTCCAATATTACGAAGCCTTTTCCTAGATGACGAAGCCTTCTCCATTCGAAGAGAAGCCTTCTCTATCAACGAGAATCCTTCTCCAATATTTCGAAGCCTTCTCTAATATTACGAAGCCTTCTACAAGATGACGAAGCCTTCTCCATTTTAAGAAAAGCCTTCTCCAATATTTCGAAGCCTTCTCTAATATTACGAAGCCTTCTCCAAGATGACGAAACCTTCTCCATTTGAAGAGAAGCCTTCTCTACAATCAATATGTCTTCTCTGTCAACGAGAAGTCTTCTCCAATATTTCGAAACCTTCTCTAATATTACGAAGGCTTCTCCAAGATGACGAAGCCTTCTCCATTTGAAGAGAAGCCTTCTCTAGAATCAATATGTCTTCTCTATCAACGAGAAGCCTTCTCCAATATTTCGAAGCCTTCTCTAATATTACGAAGCCTTCTCCATTTGAAGAGAAGCCTTCTCTGCAATCAATATGCCTTCTCTATCAACGAGAAGCCTTCTCCAATATTTCGAAGCCTTCTCTAATATTATGAAGCCTTCTCCTAGATGACAAAGCCTTCTCCATTTGAGGAGAAGCCTTCTCTATCAACGAGAAGCCTTCTCCAATATTTTGAAGCCTTCTCTAATATTACGAAGCCTTCTCCAAGATGACGAAGCCTTCTCCATTTGAAGAGAAGCCTTCTCTGCAATCAATAAGCCTTCTCTATCAACGAGAAGCCTTCTCTGCAATCAATAAGCCTTCTCTATCAACGAGAAGCCTTCTCCAAGATGAAGAAACCTTCTCCATTTGAAGAGAAGCTTTCTCTGCAATCAATATGCCTTCTCTATCAACGAGAAGCCTTCTCCAATATTTCGAAGCCTTCTCCAATATTACGAAGCCTTCTCCTAGATGACGAAGCCTTCTCCATTTGAAGAGAAGCCTTCTCTATCAACGAGAAGCCTTCTCCAATATTTCGAAGCCTTCTCTAATATTACGAAGCCTTCTCCAAGATGACGAAGCCTTCTCCATTTGAAGAGAAGCCTTCTTTACAATCAATATGCCTTCTCTATCAACAAGAAGCCTTCTCCAATATTTCGAAGCCTTCTCTAATATTACGAAGCCTTTTCCAACATGACGAAGCCTTCTCCATTCGAAGAGAAGCCTTCTCTATCAACGAGAAGCCTTCTCCAATATTTCGAAGCCTTCTCTAATATTACGAAGCCTTCTCCAAGATGACGAAGCCTTCTCCATTTGAAGAGAAGCCTTCTGTACAATCAATATGTCTTCTCTATCAAGGAGAAGCCTTCTCCAATATTTCGAAGCCTTCTCCAATATTACGAAGCCTTCTCCTAGATGACGAAGCCTTCTCCATTTGAAGAGAAGCTTTCTCTATCAACGAAAAGCCTTCTCTAATATTTCGAAGCCTTCTCTAATATTACGAAGCCTTCTCCAGGATGACGAAGCCTTCTCCATTTGAAGAGAAGCCTTCTCTACAATCAATATGTCTTTTCTATCAACGAGAAGCCTTCTCCAATATTTTGAAGCCTTCTCCAATATTACGAAGCCTTCTCCAAGATTACGAAGCCTTCTCCATTTCAAGAGAAGTCTTCGCTATAACAAAGAAGCCTTCACTATGATTACGAAGCCTTCTCCATATGAAGAGAAGCCTTCTCTACATCGACTAAGCATTCTCTATCAAAGAGAAGAGCCTTCTCCAAGATTACGAAGCCTTCTCCATTTCAAGAGAAGCCTTCTCTATGATTACGAAGCATTCTCCATATGAAGAGAAGCCTTCTCAACATCAATTAAGCCTTCTCTATCAAAGAGAAGAGCCTTCTCCAAATGATAAGAAGCCTTCTCTATGATTACGAACCCTTCTCCATATGAAGAGAAGCCTTCTCTATCAAAGAGAAGAGCTTTTTTCAAGATTACGAAGCCTTCTCCATTTCAAGAGAAGCCTTCGCTATAACAAAGAAGCCTTCTCTATGATTACGAAGCCTTCTCCATATGAAGAGAAGCCTTCTCTACATCGATTAAGGCTTCTCTATCAAAGAGAAGAGCCTTCTCTAAATGATAAGAAGCCTTCTCTATGATTACGAAACCTTCTCCATATGAAGAGAAGCCTTCTCTACATCGACTAAGACTTCTCTATCAAAGAGAAGAGCCTTCTACAAGATTACGAAACCTTCTTCATTTCAAGAGAAGCCTTCGCTATAACAAAGAAGCCTTCTCCATATGAAGAGAAGGCTTCTCTACATCGACTAAGCCTTCTCTATCAAAGAGAAGAGCCTTCTCCAAGATTACGAAGCCTTCTCCATTTCAAGAGAAGCCTTCGCTATAACAAAGAAGCCTTCTCTATGATTATGAAGCCTTCTCCATATGAAGAAAAGCCTTCTCTACATCGATTAAGCCTTCTCTATCAAAGAAAAGAGCTTTCTCCAAATGATAAGAAGCCTTCTCTATGATTACGAAGCCTTCTCCATATGAAGAGAAGCCTTCTCTACATCGACTAAGCCTTCTCTATCAAAGAGAAGAGCCTTCTCCAAGATTATGAAGCCTTCTCCATTTCGAGAGAAGCCTTCGCTATAACAAAGAAGCCTTCTCTATGATTACAAAGCCTTCTCCATATAAAGAGAAGCCTTCTCTACATCGACTAAGCCTTCTCTATCAAAGAGAAGAGCCTTCTCCAAGATTACGAAGCCTTCTCCATTTCTAGAGAAGCCTTCTCTACAACAGTGAAGCCTTCTCCAAGTGATAAGAAGCCTTCTCTATGATTACGAAGCCTTCTCTATGATTACGAAGCCTTTTCTACATCAAATAAGCCTTTTCTATCAAAGAAAAGAGCCTTCTCCAAGATTTCGAAGCCTTCTCCATTTCAAGAGAAGTCTTCTCTACAACAGCGAAGCCTTCTCCAAGTGATACGAAGCCTTCTCTATGAATGAAGCTAGCATAGGATTCGGGCTAAAAGCTCAGAGGAAAGAAAAGAAAAGGGGCCACTCACCTCAAGAGAAGGTGACGCACCTTGAAGTGAAGTCAAGCCACATAAGGCTTAGAAGAACCATGATGATCGAACTAAAAGTTAATGAACGAAGGCTCTCACACCTAAGTCAAAGGTGTCATCCTTCAAACAATTATCGAATAAGAAGTTCATGAATGAAGGCTCTCACACCTAAGTAAAGGGTGTCATCCTTCAAACTATTATCGAACAAGAGGTTCATGATCGAAGGCTCTCACACCTAAGTCAAAGGTGTCACCCTTCAAACCATTTAACGAACAAGAAGTTCAGGATAGAAGTATCAAGTATTTACACAAAAAATAAAAAATCTCTCTACTGCATATCTTTGAAGTGTTCTTGCAGGAACACAGAGTCAAAGTATCGTCGACCTCAGAACAAGGCAACTCACCAATTGACTCAAATCTAAGGGCTAAAACCCCTTACGGTACATTAAGTCTATCTCAAAGAAATCAAACTTCTTGACGGACTTCAAGTACATAACTCAAAAGAGTTATCCTTCGACTACTTTGACGTGCGCCTAAGGGGCTCACATCGTCTTTACCTTCGGCCTTCCAAAACGCGAAGCCCATACACTCGACTTCGACTACCTCGACGAGCACCTAAGGGGCTCACATCGTCTTCACCTTCGGCCTTCCAAGACGCAAAGCCCGTACACTCGAATTTGACTACGTCAACGTACACCGAAGGGGCTCACATCGTCTTCACCTTCGGCCTTCCAAGATGCGAAGCCCATACACTCAACTTCGACTACTTCGACGAGCACCTAAGGGGATCGCGTCGTCTTCACCTTCGGCCTTCAAAGACGCGAAGCCCGTACACTCGACTTCAACTACTTCAACGTGCGCCTGAGGGGCTCACAACGTCTACGCCTTCAGCCTTATTACAAGACGCGAAGCCCACTCGACTTCGACTACTCTGACTTCCAAGACGCGAAGGTCTTCACCATCAAGCGCCCGCATACAGAGCTCAAATCATCTCCAAGCTTGGACATTGAAGGATACAAAGCTCGTACCGTCGCCCACGTAAGAGTCACTTCGCCGAAGAAGAAGAAGAATAGTTTCAGAAGTGCATACATAGATACATAAGAGTTTGCTAGGGACCCACAAGAGTTTGCATCTGCTCTCCCCAATGTTCCATTAGGCGGTCACAGATGAGGGGCTAATGTTGGGGAAATGTCCCATCGCCCCTAACAAACTCATAGAGAAGCCATTGTAAAAGAAGCCGAAGATAGAATGCAGCCCAAGGACCTATGTGTAATATTTGTTCTCATCCAGGGTGGAGCGGGAGAATGACCCCTCCCTCTTGGCTATATAAATGACCCAAAAGGTCAATAGTTGGGGGATGGACCCTCAGGCCACACATCATGGATCTCACATTTTTACTTGTTGAGGCTTAGTCCCAACACAAATTGGCTACCAAGATGAAGAAGATTAGAAAAAGTAGAACCAATTATATATTGCTAGTACCGCATAGGAGCATGGTTGAATGGACTGGATAACTCTGGTACCACCAATTGCTATGTGAGTACCACACTACCATTTCACTGGTTTGCCTCTATATATCAAGAACAAGAACTAACACATAACGGAGATAGAGAGTAGTTCAACCATTTGGAGCGCGAGTTAACACACAATGGAGAAGAAAGATAGAGACAGGGGTTGTAGTAAAAACAATACATCAATTTCTTCTATAGGAATCGAAGGTACCAGGAAATAGCCGCTCACCGCCGTGGTTTGTCCCATCTTGTTCGAACAGCATATTTCTTCCTGTATTCTGTTCGGCATTTAACTGCAAAAAGAGTCAAGCTGGCTAGAATACTGTGAAATATCCAATGCCACCTCTTATTGCATATCGTGTAATTTAGCCACCATGTAGAATGCGTACTGGAGCTGGCAGTTGTAGAAAAGGATTGCGACGGAGGACCAGACGTAGAATGCGGAAACATTAGGTTTGCGGATGATCACTAATTCACTATAACATGAGTCAACAGACAACAGTGTCTGCTGGATCATTATACGTCCAAAGAGCAAAGTATTGTTAGAAAAAAGAACAATTATAAAGTACACTCCCTCGCAAATGAATAAATAAATACTCTCTCTGTTCCAGAATAATTGTCATTCTGACTTTCTAATAGATTCATTGAACATTCTCTGAACCTGGACGAACATTTTATGAATCTGGGGACTCCAAATCACTCCTAGAATGATAATTAATCTGGGATGGAGGGAGTAAAGTACACTCATCCAACCAGGCCCGTCCCTTGGCAGGGACAAGATGGGCGACTGTCCAGGGCCTCCAAATTTTTGGGGCCTCCAATTTGCAATTCATGTACATATTGGCCTGCTAGAAGAAAACCCTCTCACAGCCCAACATCAAGAGGCCCAGCGCAGAGCAGTTCGACAAAGGCGAAGCCAGTTCACGCTCGCCCGATCGATGCGGTTTCGGCAGGTGCGACTTTATTGTTTGGCTTGCACACGAAGCCTCACCGCTGCTCTTCTTCCCCAACGCAAGCCCTCAAATCGCTCTGTAGCAGTTATTTTCCAATCTTGCTCGTTTCCAATCCCAAATTCCGGACGGCCGACAAGACATTGAGCGCTCGTTCCTTGCATTAGCAGCAGCGCATGTGGCTCGATCTTGATCAACTCACGGCTGACGCGTGAGGCCTTGGAAGCAATTAGCAAGGTAAGCGCAAGTAGCCATGTGCTTTTCATTTTTTAATCAAGCATCGGCGGCCGGCAGGGCTCCATATTGTATTCTATTCTAATCTTGATAATGCTACTACTACTAGCCCCTACTATTTGTTATCGCTGAGCGCAAAACATGAGCCTGCAGTCCATCTTTTTAATTTGTTTCATACTTTTGTTTATCAAACAGGTATCAGCCATCACAAATTATCATGTCTTCTAGGAATAGGAAGTTTGATTCTGGTTTTGAAAAGCGCAAGAAAAAACAAAGATTAGAAGCAGCAGCTCAATCTCAAAAGGGTGCTCTTGACAGATATGTTGTAAAGGAACCTCAATTGAATTCTGAAAATCAAACTCCAGAAACTAATAATGTTGATGAGATTGAGAGCCATGGTGAGCAGGGCCAAGGAGATGCTGATGTACAACTTGAGAATCAGGCTGCAGAAATTGATCAAGGAGATGATGCTAATATTGCCGATCAAGTTAGTGGTCATATCGATGATCACGGTACTTCTTTTCATCCTGATATATTTGATCCAAGAATGTGGGATGCACTTGATCCTAAAATGATTGATATTTTGATGGAAAAGGGTCCTAAAAGAGACTTATCCATTGAGAAGGGTCCTAAAGACAAATCATCTAGGAGATTTTCTGCTAAAGCATACACTAGAGTTCTTGAAAACGGAGAAACATGTGACAGAGAATGGCTTGTATACAGCAAAGAACTTGACAAAGTGTTTTGTTTTTGTTGCAAATTATTGAGAAAGGGGCTTGGGAAGGGTCAGCTAGCAAATGAGGGTTTCAATGATTGGCATCATCTTAGCACTAGACTTAAAGAGCATGAAGGTGGTCCAGAACATATTATGAATATGGCTACTTGGTATGACTTGCGTCTCAGATTGCAAAAGAATGAAACAATTGATAAAGTTGCTCAACGAGAACTTGAAAAGGAGAGGGACCATTGGAGAAAAGTTTTGTTTAGACTTATCTTGATTGTGAAATTTCTTGCAGAACATAATCTCGCATTTCGTGGCACTAATTGCAGGTTGAACCAAGATAATAATGGAAATTTCTTAGGATTGATTGAAATGATAGCTGAATTTGACCCAATTTTGCAGCAGCATGTTCAACGCGTCACAAATGATGAAATTCATGTTCATTATCTTGGCCTTACCATCCAGAATGAGTTAATAGGTCTGCTTGCAACCGCAATCAGATCTGAAATCATAAGAAAGGTAAAAGAAGCGAAGTATTTCTCAGTTCTACTTGATTGTACTCCTGATGCAAGCCCAAGAACAAATGTCTTTGATTATAAGGTATGTTGATGCATCTTCTGGTGCTGTTCAAGAATCCTTTTTAGGGTTTCTTGATATAAATAATACAACTGGTCAAGGATTATTTGATGCTCTACAAGATGAATTGACGAATCTAGGCCTTGATATCGATAATGTGAGAGGGCAGGGATATTCAACATGACATAAGTTGGATTCCAACTTATGTCATGTTGAATATACTGATTCTTTTTATCCCTACCATAGTCTACGTTATTTAAATTCTTCAAGAAAGAGTTGCAGAGGGTGATTAAGAACTGAATTTTACAAACTAGTATTGTCATTCGTCAGTAGAAGCAACAACTTGGCACTAATGCTGACAACGGGGATGCATGTTTAACAGCACTAACCGTAACACAAGTATTGCATATATGCGTGATCCATATTATTTGGTAGATAGATGCTGATTAGGAAGTCTTCTTCATAGCGTAATCACTGATTAACAACACATCAATTTGTTTCTATATTATAATTCGATCCGCTACACAATTGAGAAGTTCATGCAAGATAACATGTATCCGAGCAGTCGGTAAAGGGTGTGTTAGAACTAATTAACTTAGATCAAAACAATGCTTAGGCTAAACAGGATCATCCAGTCAATAATCAGATCACATCTAGATTAACTAATCTAATGCGGAATAGGTTAGGTTAATTACCAGCAGACGTTGCGTCCATTGCAGTAGGATCAGAGGTGACGGCGAGAGCCTCTGATGGGATGAATCGCAGCTTCTCCTTCAGGGTCCTCTGACGATTTCCTTCAGGGCGGTAGCGGCACTGCCCTGTAGTAGATGGAAGACGGAAACGGCGTTCCAAGCCCTCCAGCGCGCTTAGACGATCGGTGGGTGGTTAGGGTTTCGGTCAAGGATTCCCAGGGGGGTCCCCTCGCTTATATAGTCACGCTGTGGGCCCGGGGCCGAGTCCTAGATGGAAAGGGTTTGCCTCCCGATCAAGGCAGTATAGAACTCTGATTTGATTCCCTTTTATTCTCTTGTTTGTTTCTATGTTTGTTGCCCGCAGGTCAACACAAAAAGGAAATACAACATTCTCCCCCTTGACCAAAGGTCAACAAACTTAAACTTAAACTTACTCTTAACTTACTCTTAATCCCTCCTTAGTAAACCAGCGAGCACCAGACCAATGCGTCATCAGCGGACCACGTCACACTGGGACAACATTACCCATAGCCTCCACTAGAAAACTTTGTCAGGACTCTTACTCTTATTTGGGGAAGATTAACGGCCCTTAGACCAGGACCTTATCAAAGCTATCCACCAGACCCATATAAACGACATGTCTTTCGAAAAGGTGTGGTGTTAACCTTTGGTAAGCGGATCCGCTATATTTAACTCAGTATCAATATGCTCAATCTTAATTATGCGGTCCCGGTTTCTTTCTTTAACGATAAGAAACTTGAGGTCGATGTGCCTGGAAGCACTACTTATCTTTTCATTACCGCTAAAGAAAACTGCGGCTTGATTGTCGCAGTGCATTGTGATAGGTCTCGAGATACTATCAACAATCCTTAATCCCGGAATAAAATTCTTAAGCCACATTGCCTGTCCCGAGGCATGGTAACATGACACGAATTCAGCTTGCATCGTAGATCCAGCTGTTACTGACTGCTTAGCACTCCTCCATGAAATCGCTCCCCCCGCTAGCGTGAAAACATATCCAGAAGTGGATTTCAATTCATCCTTATCACCAGCGAAGTCGGCATCCGTGTAACATTCAACCCGAAGGTCGTTTGTCCTCTTGTATGTGAGCATGTAATCCTTAGTGCCTTGGCAATATCTTAATGCCTTCTTAACAGCCACCCAGTGAGCCCATCCTGGATTAGACTGATATCGACCAAAAACTCCGGTTGCAAATGCCAAGTCTGGACGCGTACAGACTTGCGCATACATCAAGCTTCCAACAGCCGATGCATAGGGAACGTTCTCCATTCTTTTCCTTTCTAAATCATTCTTAGGGCACTGACCTTTATGAAGCTTATCGCCCTTTTGAAATGGGACAGGAGATGTATTACACTTATCCATCTGATACCTCTTAAGCATTTTCTCAATATATGCTTTCTGAGATAATCCTAGTGTTCCTTTGGCTCTATCTCGGTGTATCTCAATGCCAAGTACATACGAGGCTTCACCTAGATCCTTCATGTCAAAATGAGATGACAAGAAGTTCTTAGTCTCATGTAACATATTCTTATCACTGCAGGCTAATAGTATGTCGTCAACATACAGCACTAGGATTATTAACTTTCCACCCTTGGATTTGATATAGATACAGGGATCCACATCATTACTCTTAAATCCAAATCTCTTAATTACTTCATCAAACTTAAAGTTCCACATTCTGGCCGCCTGCTTAAGGCCATAAATGGATTTCCTTAATCTGCATCCCATATTCTCTTTACCCTTAATGGTAAAACCTTCCGGCTGAACCATATAAATAGTCTCATCTAAATTTCCATTCAGGAACGCAGTCTTAACATCCATCTGATGCAGCTCCATATCAAAATGAGCTACAATTGCCATGATAATTCTAAGAGAATCTTTGGAAGACACAGGAGAGAAGGTCTCGTTGTAATCGATCCCCTCCTTCTGTGTAAACCCTTTAGCAACGAGCCTAGCTTTGAACCTTTCGACTTTCCCTTTAGAGTCACGTTTGGTCTTGTAGACCCATTTACAGCCCACTGGTTTGACTCCATTGGGAATTTCTACTAAGTCCCATACTTGATTGGAATTCATAGACTTAAGCTCCTCTTCCATGGCTTCAATCCATTTAGTGGAATTCTCACTCTGAACTGCCTCCTTAAAATTGGCAGGGTCGTTCATGTTCCCGACATCGTACAAGTCCTCACTTAAGTATGTCTCGTAAATGTCAGGAATAGCCGATCTCCTTTCCCTGACAGATCTTCTTAATGGTTCGATCGCGGCAGGTTCAGGGACCGGTGGAGGTTCTACTAATGGCGCTTCTTGCGCCTGCACCTCTGCTGCTGGCGCCTCGTGCCCAACGTCTGGCGCCGGGACCACGACTTCTGGCGCCTGCATTTCTTGCGCCTGAACTACTGGCGCCTGAATTATTGGCGCCTGAGTGACAGTGGGCGCCACTGTGCTACTTATCTGAGGAATAACTGGCGGTACGAACTGAAACACAGGTGTTTGAAAATCCGGGTCAGGAAGGTTGACCCGCAGTTCTTCTAAACTTATATCCCTCTTCGGGAAATTACCACCAATTTCCGAGTTTTCAAGAAAAACGGCCTGTCTGGTTTCAACGAACTTAGTGAAGCGACCAGGACAGTAGAAGCGGTATCCCTTACACTTATCAGGGTATCCGATAAAGTGACAACTCACTGTCTTAGAGTCTAATTTCTTATGCTGAGGATCAAATAGCTTGGCCTCAGCGGGACAGCCCCACACTTTTAAATAATTAAGTGACGGTTTCTTCCCATTCCACAGCTCAAAAGGTGTTTTGGGAACTGACTTAGATGGAACCCGATTAAGTATGTGGGCAGCTGTCTTTAATGCCTCTAACCATAGTTCGACAGGTAGACTAGAATGACTGAGCATGCTTCTTACCATGTCCATTAATGTGCGGTTACGCCGCTAAGCCACTCCATTTTGCTGTGTTTCTCCAGGCATGGAGTATTGTGCCTTAATGCCATTTTCTTCTAAATACTTAGCGAATGGTCCCTTAATTTGACCATATTCAGCATGTTTCCCGTAGTATTCTCCACCCCTGTCTGACCGCACAATCTTAATGGAGGTGTTATGCTGTTTCTCAACTTCAAATCTATAAATCTTAAATATTTCTAGCGCATCTGAACGCTTTCTTATGGGGTAGATATGTCCATAGCGGGAATAATCGTCGGTAAATGTGATAAAAGAATCATAGCCATCTACCGAAGTTACTGAGAGAGGGCCACAGATATCTGTGTGAATTATTTCTAATACGCCCGTACTCCTAGTAGCTCCTTTCTTAATTGTCTTAGTATATTTTCCCTTAATGCAGTCGATGCACTGCTCTAAATTGGAGAAGTCTAATTTCTCTATTATTTCGTCTTTAATGAGACGCTCAATTCTCCCCCTCGAAATGTGGCCAAGGCGACAATGCCACAATTGCGAAGAGGTCTCATTATCACGCTTACGCTTATTTGTGGTAACATTCATCACAGAATCATTAAGAGAGAGCATATAAAGCATGCCTTGCCGACTAGCAAGACCGACACTAATCTCATTAAACTTAATCACACATTGTTTATTGCCAAACTCACACACATGTCCAGAATCATCTAAAGCTGATACGGAAATCAAATTTCTCTTTAAACTAGGAACATAAAGGACATCTTCTAAACGAAGCTGGAAGCCTCCTGGCAACTCTAAGTCGAAGCTTCCAACGCCTTCAACTTCAACGGCCGTCCCATTAGCCACTCTTAGGTTTCGCTCCCCCCTTCTTATAGTTCGGATCGAACGGAATGCCTGAAATGAATTAGAAATGTGCACGGTGGCACCTGAGTCAATCCACCAAGTATTAGGGGAAAAATCTGCTAAGAATAACTCATCAATGAAAGAAACAACATCAAACTTAAAATTACCTTGTTGCTTCAACCATTCCTTAAAGCCTGGACAGGCTTTCTGAAGGTGCTTAGGAGAGTCGCAGAAGGAGCACAACATCTTACCACCCTTGGAGTGGTTGTTCTTGAACTTGTTGTTGTTCTTGGGAGCAAAGTTCTTGTTGCCTTTGTTCTTATTCTTCGCTCCCCCCTTCTGACCTTGTTTGCTGCTGCTGGCCTCATGCTGGTTCTTAGGTGTGGAGTTGAGACTAAGGTTGCCAACCATGTTCACAACATCCTTCATCTTCTCAGTTTTGATACGCTCTTCTTCCTCAACACAATAGCTGATTAATTCACTGATAGTCCAGACGGACTTGTTGGTGTTGTAGTTGATCTTGAAGGCGTTGAATGTAGATGGCAAGGACGTCATGATGAAATGAACGAGGAAACCATCAGAGATCTCCATCTTCATCTCCTTAAGCCTATGAGCCATGTCACACATGTTCAAGATGTGCTCCCTTATGCCAGATGTGCCAGTGTACTGAGAAGAGACTAGCTTCATGATAAGAGTACTGGCATAGGTCTTAGAGGAGCTCTTGAAATTTTCCTCAACCTTAGCGAGGAACTCCTTAGCGGTGTAGTCATGTCCCTCTGAATTCTTAGTGGGGAGAGCACCCTTAATGCCAGGGCTGATGGTGCCAGTCATGACCATAAGAGCCATACGGTTGGACTTCTCTCACTTCTCAAAAGCAGGCGTAGCAGCTTGTCCAGCCTCAGGAGCAGCGGGCTTCTCCTCCCTTAGAGCCATATCGAGATCATTCCATGCCAAGCATGTAGTGACCTTGCTCTTCCAGTCCGGAAAGTTTGCCCCGTTGAGGTTCTCGATGTTGCTGAGAACAGAGGCAGCAGCATTGACATTCGTCACTGAAAATAAGAGAAAACTTAGCTTAGTAATGATATACAATGAAATGCAAAAATTAAGTGCATGATTAAAACCCTACGGTGGTCTGATTAAAATCACACAAATAAATTTCAATTTGCATCACCGGTGGGGAAAACAAACGAAATTTAACTTAAAAATACTCATGATCAATCAACGGTGGTCAGAAATAATCACAAGTTTACTCTAAATAAACTTCACGGTGGATCCATTTAAATAGAGGCATCTCAAAGTATATTGGTGGATTTAAACTTAAAGTAACGTAAAACACCAACATATAAAATTATCTTACTGAAAACTTTGCTTAAAACATTAATTTAAAGCTAAATTACTTAAAAGAAAGCTGAAAAACTTAAAGGAAATCAGTCTGCACGAATTTTGGCGCGGCCCAGAGGAAATCTGAGCCCAGCGGGCGCAGAGGCTGGCTCCCCCGCGCGCGCAGGCCGCAATTTGGCCCGACCCAGCCCAGCAGCGACGCGAGCCGCCGGTCCAACTTAACGCGCGCGCGCGATAAAAATCCCGCGCACGGTGCTTATTTTGGGCTGGCGGGGCGGAAGCCCAACAACCAACGAGCGGGCCGCGAATTCGGCCCGCCGCGCGCGCGCCCGCACGGCGCATCTGGCCCAGCCCAAGATCGCCAGAGCTGCGCGCCGTCGGATCGCGTGGGTGGAGGATCGGGCGGCCAGGGTGAATCGAACTCGGCATAAAAAGCCGGACGAAACCCTAGCGCCTCACTCGCTCCCTCACTCTCTTCTCCCTCTCTCTCCACTCCGCTCCTCCTCCGCGCGCCGCTGCAGACACGCGTGAGCGCGCCGCCCTTCGCCGGCCGCCATGGCGCCGCGGGGAGAGGCTCGCCGGCGCACGCGTGCGAATCAACGCGCGCGGCTCCGTCGAGTCCCTCCGCCGTGGTGCCCTTACGGCGACGGTGAGGGGGATCTGATGCAGGTGCTCGCCGCGCACCCGGAGGCACACGGCGGCGAGGAGAGGCGGCGGCGGCGACGGCCCGAAGGCCCGTGCGCGTGCCGAGGAGACCGCGCGGCGGATCTGAGGCCGCGCGGCCCGGATCTGATGCGCGGCGAGGTCGCGCCCATGGCGGCGATCTCGACGGCGACCGGGAGGGAGAGAGACGCCGCCATCCGCGCGCGCTTGATCTGAGTGCGGCGGAGGACGACGACAACCCGAGAGGTAAGACCTCTCGTCTTAGGGTTTGCTTAGGGTTAGGGTTAGGGTTAGGGTTAGGGTTAGGGTTAGGTGTGTGAGTTCGAACCCTAGAGCCCAGCTTAGTGCGAGTGCGCATAAATTCGTGTGACATGGCAAGATTAGCACTTATACCCTAGAACCCTAACTGTACTGACTGAATTTGGTAAAACTGAAAACTAATTAAATTAAAACTTGACTAATTGCTTACTGCGTAAAAATTAATCTAACTTAGCACTTATACATGAATTAAATCAAAGTGCGCTGGGACTAAACAGAGCATAAACAAGAACTAAAACTTGACTAAAAAACTGAACTAATTCACCTCTGTCTAGGGCTAGATCATACAATTTAGAACTTAACTGACTAAAACATGAATAGATCTAGCAATTAACCGAACCTCTTATCTGAAAAACTAGAGGATCTAATCGACTAGATTAGGCTAACTGATACCAATTGTTAGAACTAATTAACTTAGATCAAAACAATGTTTAGGCTAAACAGGATCATCCAGTCAATCATCAGATCACATCTAGACAGTGGCGGAGCCACGTTAAGGCCAGAAGGGGCTCCGGCCCCCCCTTGGCTTGGTAATTTTTCTGAAGATTGCAGCTAAACTGTCAAATAGTTTGTCTAATTGGCTGAGAAAAGCTGCAGTACGATGACTTTTTATGAGAAGGAAGCTGTCAGATTAGTGTTCGGATGGTCAAGGCAGGATAAAAGCTAGCTAGCCGGGGCTTAGATGTTTGTTCTTAGCTCCGTAACTGCCTTCGCTACTGTAGCGGCCCCCTCTACCATGTTTACCTGGCTCCGCCACTGCATCTAGATTAACTAATCTAATGCGGAATAGGTTAGGTTAATTACCAGCAGACGTTGCGTCCATTGCAGTAGGATCAGAGGTGACGGCGAGAGCCTCTGATGGGATGAATCGCAGCTTCTCCTTCAGGGTCCTCTGACGATTTCCTTCAGGGCGGTAGCGGCACTGCCCTGTAGTAGATGGAAGACGGAAACGGCGTTCCAAGCCCTCCAGCGCGCTTAGACGATCGGTGGGTGGTTAGGGTTTCGGTCAAGGATTCCCAGGGGGGTCCCCTCGCTTATATAGTCACGCTGTGGGCCCGGGGCCGAGTCCTAGATGGAAAGGGTTTGCCTCCCGATCAAGGCAGTATAGAACTCTGATTTGATTCCCTTTTATTCTCTTGTTTGTTTCTATGTTTGTTGCCCGCAGGTCAACACAAAAAGGAAATACAACAGGGTGCTCGTCCTCCTCACCAAAGTAAGACACTGGCCGCATGTATGTCGCACAACCGCGGTAATTGAGACCAGCATGACGCCACAGGGGAAGAACGCGAAGAGGACCCTACAGAAAATGGGAGCAGACCGTGGCGTAGACGGCGACGACCGCCCCCAGGGTGCTCGACGCAAGTCCCGTGAAGGCGAAGCAGAGCATGGCAACAAAGCTGAGCTCGGCGACAAGGATTATGGAGGACAGGACGTAGGCCCAGGATAGGAGGCTGAGGAGCATATATATCGCCGCCGTGTTATTTGGCCTTGTGCTGGTGTAGCATGTTAGCACTAATCCTGACTGTCACATGTGTCAGATTCGTTCAGGCTGTGGCGCGTGTGTGCGTGCGTTCCATCAGTCAGGTTGTGTCCGTGTGAGCAGATTAGCTGCGCGTCTGTTGTGTGGGTGCCCTGACCATGTCCTGTTGCGAGCTCGAGAGTCGTGCGTTCGTGCGCGCAAATGTCGCAAGGAGGGAGGCTGGGCAGTGCAGGCGTCGATATAACACTCTCTGAATGTTGGCGCTCGTTGCCGATCAGCCAAGGGAATACAACACGATGACCCGGCGTTTGGTCGCCGGGCAAAATCTCTCGCGTCCTTGTGTTATCGATCCTGTGGTTTCAACATAGCAAAACTCCCTTAAAAACTCTTGTTCCATGCATACTATGGAACTGATGAAACTCATAAGTTGTACCTAGTTAAATGCCCCCACCTATATTCAAAAATCAAAACCATGTTGCTGAACATATATAGCTCCAACTACCCCAGCAGCTGGAGCAGCTGCTCTGCTATTGTTTCAACTGAAAAAGCAACCTTTGAATTGTCCATAACAAGAACAAGAGAACCTACCAAGGGAGGAAAAAGGTGAAAGCGCAGGAATAGGAAACCATAGGCATATGGAGGGCACAAAACTCTACATTGCGGCCTGCAGTTGTCCATCAGCGAGAGGTGGCGAAGATCTTTCCATCATTGTACATGGGAATAACGTACCATGTATTTTAGGATCTATGAAATATATATGGATTGATAATGCCCTCTCTACATGTCTAGAGATTTTATTTTTTTATGATTTAGCACTGGCAGTAGTTTGCATGTCATATACTAATTAAGAAGAAGAGAAGTTTCTAATTACAAGGGTGTGTCACCTGAGAAGGAGCAAATCCTTTCTAAAAATTACCGGAGCAGTTCCAATCAGGGTCTTCTCGCCGGTTGACAGAAAGATTGACAGATGATGCATTTTTTCTTAATGTATAGAATAATAGAACTATATATCAACTATTCGATCTGATGCTGCAAACTTGCCACCCTGACTGATGCTCACGTATCATTTTCCCCGGACTCTTCCATAAGATTTAAGGCGGTCCTTGTGTTGCTAGATTTGTTACAGCAACAGATGCATCCAATGCTGTCAAATTTCATCTAATCAATACGATTTCTGCACATAGAGTTATCTTAATCTTCTGTACGATGATACTGCTGCCCAAAATTCGGATTGAATCTGTGGCAGCCTATCGTACTCCAGGCAGGCGGTGACCCAACGATTTTTTTTTTTGTGCGGCACAAATCGATCAATCAGTGCTACTCATAGCATGTGCTTATATCCTTCACTACGGAAAATCGGCTATTTGCCGAGTGTCCGCTTGTTTGCTAAGTGTATTATATTGAGCACTCGGCAAAGAGTCTCTTTGCTGAGTGTTTTAAAAAAACACTCGGCGAAAAAAAAACACTCAGTAAAAATAATCTTTGCCGAGTGCCAACAAAAAAATACTAGGCAAAGACCAGAAAAAAACACTCGGCAAAGAAGCAAAGATTTCTTTGCCGAGTGCCAAAAAATAACACTCGGCAAAATGCAATTCAAATCATTTTTTTGAAGCCCTAAACAAATTCAAATTAAAAAATGTTCAACTATAAAATTGTATAACTTTTCAAGGTCTACAACTCTTATTTGGAGAATTTCTTGATTAAAAAAAGTGATAGTAAAGTTGTTCACAAAATCAACCTCTCTTTTCTAAGTTTCATGAAACTAGAAGGAAGATCTATAAGATTTGTGAACAATGTGACTATCACTATGTCGGATGTACAAATGATCAAAATAAAAGTTGTAAATACTCAGAAGTTATGAAACTTTATAGCTCAAAAACTATTTAATTAGAATTAAATTTGCTTACGAAATGGAGGTTTGAATGACAGCTAAATTTTAAATTTTGAATTGTTCAAATGACCTCGGATGGAGAAACAGTCAAAATGAGAGTTGTAGATCGCAATAAATTATGAAACATTGTAGTTGAAAACTTTTTGATTTGAAATCATCTTGTCAACGAAAACTAAGTTTGAAAGAGTTCAAATTTGAAATTCAAAATTTGTAAACGACCTCAGATGGACAAAAGACCAAAATGAAAGATGCAGATATTGAAAAGTTATGAAACTTTGTAGTTAACAACTATTTAATTTGAATTTGTTTAGGGTCTCAAATAATCACTCAGTTTAGTTTAATATGAGTGGAATCAAAATGAGATATCAACACATGTGATGTTGTGGTGTAGTGGTGGAGTTGGACTCGTGCAAAGGAGAGGTCATGGACTCGAATCTTGATGGATGCATGGTGTGCAAATATTACAGGAAAAAAGCCTCAGATTTGGGGGAGTTGTGGCGGGTTGATGGGGAGACCTCCCCTCATAAAAAAAATTGCTATTTTTTTCATGCGATTTTTTGATTCAAACTTTGCCGAGTGTTTAGACAGACTTGAGGAAAACTTTGCCGAGTGCCCGAAAAAAAGTACTCGGCAAAGAGCTCTTTGCCGATTAAGATATGTCGTGTGCTCTTTGCCGAGTGCAACACTCGGTAAATCCTTTACCGAGTGCATTTGGGGCTTTGCCAAGTGTCCTTAGCACTCGGCAAACAAGAGATCTCCCGTAGTGCTTCCGAGTCTTTAATTAACTGTTACGTGCTTGGACGATGACGTGCTCAACAGCCCGCAACTTTTACTAGAATGCTTCATGGAGTAAAATTAATTACTTCCAAAAAAAAGATATCAACATTAACCTCCGTTTTTTTTTCGGAATACAATACAAATGCATACACTCACATACACGCCAATCTATATATTTTTTCTCAATTTATAGTTGATTCTATTTTTCCATTCTTCTGATACTCAATTGAAAAAAGAAATCTTTGAAGTCTCATAAACATCAAGAACGGAGAACCTTCAAGGAAAAAAGATGAATGCATGGGAATAGGAGACATTGGAACTGGGCAAGTTAGATGTATAATTACGGAGTGCCCAAGCTCAAATTGAGTCTATTTCTTGTAGGAGTGGCTGCATTGTTTTAGTCGATAAGGTTATGCCGCAATGATATAGTGTTTAACAGCAATCTGACTTCAGCTCAGTTGGTTAGTGCCTCAAGTGGTGAGGCCATCCACCAGGGTTCAAATCCTGGTGTGCACCAATTTATGGAATAAAAAAAATCCCCTCGTTGGCAGCGTCTAAAATATAGTGGCGACGACGTCGACTTGGATGTCTTGAATCCAGGCCGTGGGCTTGTTTGGGCTCTCCTACCTGGGGTAGTTGCAGTAGTCACTAACACGGTCAACGGTGTTCGACCCAAGTATCTGCGCGGCCCTATAAGGTGATGCCGGGGTTCGGGGGTTTTTCTCGACAGGAGAAGGTTGAGCTTCTCTCTATTAAAAGAAAGCCGTGGGGGCGGTCTTACCCCCACCGGTCGAGTTTTTTTTTTATTGATATAGTGTTTAACAAAAAGTCAATAATTTTTTTATTATAGGTTGGGTCTTCAAAAAGAAGCCTACAGGGAGAATATACTGGTTGCTAGCGTTGTTTAGTTAGATTAGAGATCAATGATTGGGTTAAATTAAATGTGATTCAGTTTATTAAAATTAATGGCGGATGTTTTGGGTTTTTTGAGAATATCTAACTTATTTCTCCTTTTTTAACCCAAATAACATAACAATATAATAGGACATTTGGCAGAGCTTTGCGGATTATAACGAAGTGTGATTGTGAACAACACATAGGAGTCAGAAATATTAGAACAATCAATAGTTATTCGCGTGGAGCCAATAACCTCGCTCAGCCTGTGATTCTCCAGATTACTTAGCTAGTAGTACTTGTGTACTGTCCATATCTTTGACTGATGAGCGTTAAATTGTGCAAATAATTAGGAGGTTAGGTAACTGGCCTCAGCTACAAGAACGTGTGTAAACCCGTGTCGCATGCATATATACAGCGCCCCACTGTCCCAAGTAGCTAGCTTAGCTCCGCCGGAGCACTACACACTTCCTCTGTAAAGAAAGAAAGATACTGGAGCGCAGTGGCGGAGCCAGCTTCAGATAGTAGAGGGGGCCGCTACAGTAGAAGAACAGTTATAGACCTCCAGAACAATCATCGAACCTCAGCTAGCTATAGTATTTCTCAGTCCTTAAGCAGCTAAGTGAGGAATTCTAAAGAACAGGCACTGTTGTCCAGGATTTCTCTTCCAATTTTTTAAGCAGAAAGGCAGGTACAACACCGGTTCTTCAGAAAAATTAAGGAGCCAAGGGGGGGCCGGGGCCCCTTCTGGCCTGAACGTGGCTCCGCCACTGCTGGAGCGGCCTAGATAGATGGCCGGTCGAGGGAAGAATCAAAAAGAGTAGGAAAGCAGTGTGGGAATGGGTGGCATTGAGGAAAGAAAATCCTCGGCCGGTGGTAGAGATATGGCACAGGCTTGCCGTTCTCAGTGATCGTTGTTCATCTGCCCGGTGAGGATTTAATGGGACATCAAAGCAAAAGCTAACTGCGAATGTTCTCACGCGTGTGGGGACGATGTAGCCGGCAAAACCTCACGCCGCTGCATTCGTCCTTGACGACTGCGTACGAAACACGTAGAGCTGCTGGTCTGTGCTTCATGTGATGGTGTGGAGAATACCAATGGTTGGCCCGCTGGGTACAAACTGCATCCGTCAGCAGAGGACTTTGGTGGTGCTGCCGGCGCACGGATTAATTGGTCCAGCGTTGGCTCTGGTTTATGCTGATGGGCAAATACGCTGGGAAACCGATTATAGGCTTATAGCATCAAAATGAAACGAAACAAATTAATCCTGTAGTGGGCTTATGGTGCTTGCAAGGCCTGAAGTTGCAACTTGTAAAATCGACATAAAGCAGACATGTCCATAAGGTTGGTCTTTCCTTATAGCGTACTAATTCTCTATAACGTCTCCGGATACTGTAAACCGTGACTTCAGAGTAAGTATCATGACATCTCAAACAAAAGAAAAGAGTAAGTAACATGATACACACAAACTGTTAATAGGTCGTATCCAACAATACAACGAGAGGATTTTATCTCATGTGGAGGGAGAGAGAGGTGGGAGAACGGCGTCGCTATTTTCTAAAGTAATGATCTCATTAAAATTTATGACTATAATATCAGTCACATAACATTTAACAAGTTGTTGCATTGTTTTGACCCGTAGCAGTTTATTTCTGGAATCATCATTGTCAGTAACCGAACAAGAACTATTAACTACCATGTACTGTATATAGTTGACCCTAAAGAACCTAAGCTTATTTTGAGAGAGTAGTTGCACCAGAATTTTCCTTACATACACTTCAAAAAAAAAAAAGAATTTTCCTTACATTGACACCACTGATCCAAATAGGTGAATGGCTCATTTGTTTTTTTTTTTGAGACACTGAAAAAGTTATTAAACTTCTATATATAAAATGAACAGTGTGAATACTTCAAAGTCGTTCTTCAGGGTAATGTAGGAGAACATCACCATTTCATCATGAGGAAGAACCTGTATATGGAACACGTTCATCATGGAGAAGAACCAAACAAAGTTTTTTTCTTTATTACGTATAATGAATCAATTAAAAGTTGCGTTCTACAATATATAGGAGAATTTTCTGGCGAACAATTGGACATAACACCACCATCATATTTATCCTTCTCCATTCCATTTGACCATTCACTTTTATCGGGAGAAGAAAGAAAGAGTGATGTATGGTCATATGTTTGGAAAGAGTCGAAGGCACTAGAAAAAGCTACGATCTTATGCCTCTACAGTCTCAGGAATTCATTCATGTGTAGATACTTCTAGCAAGAAATTCTTGCGGCCCAATGACTCCGACGGAACAGACCAAGGAGAGAGAGCTGCTCTGCTTGCTCTAGTAGAGTGATCAAATTTTGTTGTCTTGTGTGGAAGTGAAACTCTTCTTGATATATCGCAAGATCGACTTCCATTTTGTTCTGAATTTCCCTGATCTTCTTTACGCTCATTAGATTATACCTATGCAATTGGATGACAATTACATGCGTCTAATGTGTGGCTTGTTTCCAGTTAATGAATAGCTAATCAGGTGTTTTGGAGGCGTAGTGCGAACAGACGACTTACTACTAAAAAATGGAGGCTTAATATAATACTTCATTGTTCACTAGGATGAACTTCTTTTTGCAGAGTACCTTTGACTAGGAATTCATGAGATTGTTTATCCCCTTTTTGACAACAGAAAAACCTAACAATATAATTGGATGTTTATCCGGACTTTGTGGATTAGGGCAGTCTCAATGCATCCTTTCATAATCATTAAATTTTATGCCACATATACATTTTTTGCTGAATTGGAAATGTAATTATGAGAAGAGAAGAGGCAAACTTTCATCTCTTGTGAGAGACCTTTCATCCCCATGAAAAGAAGCCGACTCTCTTTCTTAAAAATTGTCTTAGAAACAATGAAATAAAAATGTGCATTGAGAATGGCCTTATAACGAAGAGTGAACAACACATAAGTGTTAGAAACATCAGTCCATAGACATTTGAGTGGAACAAGCCTCATTCGGGCCAGGTGACTTAGCTAGTACTCCCTCCGTTTTTAATTATATGACGCCGTTGACTTTTTTCGTTACTTTGACAATTCGTCTTATTCATAAATATTTATGCAAATAGCTAAATGTATAAGTTAATCTTAAAGTGTTTTTGATGATTGATCCAACAATATACATTTTACGTTAAGCAACTAATTATTTTCACATATATTGTTGGTCAAAGTTCAACAAAAAAGTCAACGGCGTCATATAATTAAAAACGGAGGGAGTACTCGTGTACTGTGCATCAGTACATATCTTTGACAACTAATTGTGCTGTTAAGTAACTGGTCCGTATACATGAACCTGTGTAAACCGTGATGCACGCATATATACAACTCCATTGGCCCCAAATAGCTTGGCTCTGCTGGATCAGTACACTCAAAAAAGGAAAACTACTCGAGCGCGCGGCCAAACTTAGATGAGAGTAGAATCAAAGAAAGTGAAGGGGAAAGCATAGTGTGAGAATGGGAGGCATCGAGGGTACAAAATCGTCTGTAACAGCCAGAGTAGCGGTACAGGCCTGCTGTTCTTATTCACAGCAATGTTTATCATCTGCCTCGCGAGGACTTGATGGGACTTCAAGCAGAAGGATGACGCACTAGCCATGTGCAGACAACAGCAAGGCAGTGCGAATGTTCTCATTTTCGAGGCCATCTTCGTTCTCGATGGTTGCAGAGAATACCAAGGGTCACGATGCTTTTGTTCTCAATCTCGAGCTAGCAGTGCGAAGTATGCACCGGGAGCCATCGAGAAGAGAACCATGTATGTGCATACTTCATCCGTTGGCAGTTGGCAGTGAGCTTCGTTAGTGCTACCAGCGTGGATTCGTCCAGTGTTGGCTCCGGTTTGCTCTGTTGTGGAGTGTGAGAGACTAATGCACTGGGAAAGCGAGTATATGGTACCCAAGATGGAACGAAATAAATCCTTTAAATGGCTTACATTGCTTGCAAGACCTGGAGCTGTAACTTAACGCTCGACTGAAGGCTCCACACGTAGATACGGGTCATACGAAAGGTCTTTCGATCGTTTCCATAGTAAAGAGGCTCAAATTCTTTGTAACATCTTAGAAAACTGTAAAGTGCAAACTGTGACTTTAGGGAAAGTTCTATGCGGGGACAATGCCACGGAGCATTTTCGCATGTGGAGGAGAGAGAGTAAGAGGGGAGTGGAGAGAACGAGGTTGTTGTTTTCCGAAGTAACAGCCTCAACTTAGGTTGTTGCATTATTCGCCCAAAAAAAAAAACCCTTAGGTTGCTGCATTGTTTCAATGCGTAGCAGTTTCTATCTAAAATATTCGTTGTGGTTAACCGAGCGAGATTTTTTTTATTACTATGCACTGTCCAGTTGACCCTCAAAAGGCTAAGATGATTTTGAGAGAGTAATTGCAGTAGAATCTTTTTTTACATTGATGCTAGTGGATCCAAATAGATGAATGGCTCGTATTTATTTATTTGAATGCATGGCTCATTTGTTTTATTGAGAAAATGTAAAAAGTGGTTTCAAACTTTTATGAAGTGAACAGTGAGGGCACTTCCGAATCCTTCTTCGGGGAAATGTAGAAGTTCACCATATCACGTACCAAGACGTAAGTACCTGTATTCTGGAACACGTTCATGCATGTGTCTTCTGAAGTTTTTCGGTAGTGGATGCAGAGTATAGCAGCCAATTGAGAGTTCTGTCCATTCGCACGATGAGAAAGAGCATTATGCAATCATACGGCCGGCTGTCTCCAGTGTGGAATGGCACAACTGGCAAATTGGGTTCGTGTGTCCTCTTGCTTGATGTCCAAAATACAAGGATCATAGAACCCGTTGAAAAAAAAAACATGGGGATGGAGACATTGGGATAGACTTTCATTTTCTTATCACGCAGGTTGCTGCAGTCCTATGAATGGACCAGGGACATATCCTTCTGCTCCAACTTGCTACAAAAACAATATGCAAGGCGGCTAGAGGTTCTTCGATTCAGTTTTTTAAAGAAGCACAGATAGACCCAACAAATGAGTAACTAATGCGACGAGAGCACCTTTATAGATAACTAGTACCAATGCGCTTGCGTCACGCACATGATCAAAAGTTTTATCACGTACATAAAAAAATTATGTAACTTGGTTACTTATACCTATTTTTATTTGCTAGGAAAGAATCACGTAGGACGACAGATGTTTCATTCTTTACCTGCACAAGGCACCATAAGATCAACATAAAACAATCAGAAGAAAAAAGGAAACGTGCAAGTCAGGTTGGGACCGTAGCATATGAGATTCATCACTCTTGTCCTCTAATAGTAGTGATATCATTACATAATATTGTAACTCAAGAAACATCAATTGTTAATGTTCTCAAGGCGATTTGAGCACAAACATTCATATTAGTATGCAAGCTAAAATGCCAGGTCGACCCATGAAATCACCAATTTTATACAGAACTATATTAAGTGATATTATACTGCATACATCTGAAAATCAGGAAATAGCAATGTTTGACACTTGCCATCGTAACATGAGGACACCTCACCTTGCCATTGCTCTATCCACCATGTATATATTCAGATGATGGCTCACAAAGCTGGAGGCAATGAAGGGACAAGCTAAGGAACATAGGTATTATTGTTGGTGTAGTACACCTTTTATGCTTTTCTGTTGTCCGCGATGACGAATTTGTAAATATTATTGTTTTATTTAACTGAAACTAGCTAGGGAATTCAGATGGGTAAACCCCACCATAGTTTCCCTAAAAAAACACCAGGAGCAAAGACACAATGACATATAATGGAGAAGAAAGCAAGTGACGACAGAGGATGTACCCTCAAGTATCTGTGTTGTTCACTTAACCCGCTAAACTAAATTTTGATTTACTCGCCTGAACTATATAGATTGGTTCAATTCACCCCCTATTGAATTTTTTTCTTTTTTGTTTCTCTTTGTATGGGTTCTGTTTGAGGTTTAAATTTTGTAGGATGTTAGATGACAACATATTCTATCCTAGAATTTTTTTCTAAAATGTTTTATAAATTTGTTTTGAATTATTCTATCTCACATGTCAAATTTGTATTCCACACCTTCCAACACATTTGTTAAAGCTATAATATCACAAAACAATTTACCCTCAAACATGATGTATACCTAAAGAAATAAAAAATAATAATTTCATGAGGGAGTAAATTGAACCTTTCTGAATAGTATGAGGGAGTAAAACGGACCAAAATTCAATTTAGCGGTACCAGAAAATAGCCTATAATGAGCAAATTATATAATGTCTTGCTCAAATGATATGTTTCATCCTGGGTAACTCTGAATGCAAATTGCTCAGGGTTTGATGAATCCACGTATAGGAGGGATGAAGTGTAGCATTCATAGCTCCTTGGAATGTGGAAGGAGCACCTGACAAGCTGAAGAATATGACTCTGAATTCGAAATGACCATTGTGAGTTTGAAAAGCAGTCGTAAACTCCTCTCTCAACTGGAGCCTAATTTGGTGAAAACCAGGTGTGAGATCTAGGGAAGAGAACCACTTGGCTTTGCCTAGTTCATCCATCAACTCATCAAAAATCGGGATTGGAAGCTTGCATTTCAGAGTCAGTGCATTTAAATATCTGTAGTCCACACAGAAACGCCAACCACCATCTTTCTTTTTCACCAACAATACTGGAGAAGAAAAAGCACTTACACTAGACTGTATTAAGCCTTTGTCCAGCATTTCTTGAACTTGCCGTTCAATTTCATCCTTCAATGCAGGAGGATATCTGTATGGACGCATATTGACTGGGCTTGCACCAGGCACATGTCCTAGAAGGAGGAAACTCAGTTGGAGCCGCAAATACATGTGCAAACTCGGCAATCAGTACTGAAATTTCAGCAGGAATATCATCATCTCCCTCACTGCTGTCAGATAGTACAGAAACTGCCAACAACTGCATAAATACCACTGGTTGATCCTCAGAAACAATGCCTTGCAGGAATGCAAATGAACCATGATAAAAAACTGGTGTTTTGCAAACTGTAGTATGATCAATACCATGGTATTTTGGCTGTTTTAAAAAATCCACTCAGCAGCTCTTTTTTATAAAACAGAGCTCTCTTTCCGTGTCTTTCTTCTTTATTCTAACTGACCTGCAGTGACGTTATATAGCTTCAGTCACAACAAACACATCTACCACAAAAATTACCCGACCTTTGTATGTACGTGTTCTGACCAACTTCCTTTTCATTCCCTCCACTCAAACTGTGCTCCGTGATAACTTTAATTTCTGTGCATAGCAGACCATCTGTTAAATACAAGGGCAGGCTTGCCAGCTATGTTCGTGGTCATCTTTGTCGCATTTCTTTACAAAAAAAAAGTTTCAGATGAATACTGAGCAATGTTCCCAAACACGTCATGGTTTTACTCAAGACAGAAAATACCATGGAAACCAGAAACTATGGTATTCTGAGTGATGCTCTTCTGAAACTACGGTTTCCGACTTTGGTTTCAAAAAACTTCAACATCCAAATGGGCCCTAATTAAGCTCATTGGATATTGCTTATGCAGTGTTGCGTGTAAGGCTAGTCTCGGTGCTCATAAGTATTAAATTATATATCACATCGGTATTTTTGAGGAGAGAGAAGGGATACTTTTACCTGATGTGAGAAGCCTTTCATCCTTATGAAAGACAACTGGTTTATTTACATAAAACTTAGTCTTGAAAAAAGTGTAATGAAATGGTACATTAAGACTGGCCTAACCATTCTACGTAACAAATACACACTCTTCTACCGTTGCAGTTGACCAACATGACAACTGATATGTGGCTTGTTTGCAGTTAATGAATACTCCGTACCTTATATCAGGTTATTAAGAGACGTAGGGTGGAGGCTTAATTAATATAATACTTCATTGATGTTACTAGTGTTATTCTTTTTTAGAAAGGTGCTGAAGCATCGCCACGTTAAACTCATCACGACGATGAGCTCTTTTTGCAGAGTATATCTTTGACTGGGAATTTATCAGGACGTTTATCCATTTTTTGACACCAAAACAACGTGTTCTTAGCTACTCGTTATCAAATTCACCTCACGATATAATTATAATAGGACATTATCAGGACCTGGCGGATTATAATGAAGAGTGAACAACACATAGGAAACATCAGAACGGTCAATAGTTATTTGCGTGCAACGATCATCCTCGCTCGGCTTGTGTTTCTCCAGGTGACTGGGTTTTTTCTTATTGGATTTTTTCAATTGGATCAACCAAATCTCTATGAGTAAGTTACAAACACACAAATTGTGAACTGTCGGTCTTACCGGCTTGGCAGTGGTACCTGCAGTGCAGCCTGGAGATTAATTTTAACTTGCAACAAAAGAATACATCAATACAATGTTCCGGCACAAACCATTCCACTGCATCGATTTAATACCTTACAAACACAAATTGTGATTACAATCATATCACACCGCACCGTTACCTCCCCCGCAAGACACATGCACCAATTTGCCAAAATTTACACCACAACAACACACCGCATATGGACAAAAAAAGAATGAGCAAATCAAACAGCACCAAGACACAGAAATATCTAGAGCATGACCCACTCAGACATTCTCATCCCCTTCTTCATGGGGAACGGCTCAGTCGCTGGGGAGGAGCCTCCCATTATACCAGGCGGTGGCAGCGGCGCGCCGACGCCCGTGTGCATCTCCTCGCGGCCCTTGTGCTTGCCGAGGAAGTAGCAGCCGAAGCCGAGCAGGATGGAGAAGAATATGAAGGGTAGGGAGATCACCAGCACGAACCCCATCCTCTTTCTGGCTCTTGAATTCTGATGCCTGCTTCACGGCAGGGAACAGTGCTGTCGAGGTTCTAGGGCCTCGATAGATTTTAACTAGAGGCGAAGGAACCAAGAATACGATGGTGAACAAGAGACACGGGGTTTAGATAGGTTCGGGCCTCCCGGAGGATAAAACCCCTACGTCCTGTATAGGGTGGATTGTATTGCGCGTGTTTTAGATGGAGCCCCTGCCCACCTTATATAGTTGGGGGTACAGGGTTACATGGAAAGTATTCTAATCGGTTACAACATGAAAATACTTGGAGTACAAGACAAGAAAGTCTTTCTATATCCTGCCGAGTAGCAGAACCTTCCTTATGCAGTCATGGGCTACTCGGTCTTTTCTGGGTTGGTCCTACTATCCTTGTCACGTTACTCGGCCCTTTAGACTTGTGGGTACCCGGAGGTCATGGTAACGATCCTGATTGCTTCCGACTAGTCTTCTCTCCATGCAAAAATTGATCTCAAGTGATATTGAGAAATTAAAAAAGACTTGACCTGAATCAAGTTTAAATAGTCTTGAGGTACTTGACCTCGAGTGGACCAAGGCTAATAGGGCTTTGAATTGGGCATGTTGTCAGTAAGCACCCAACTCTGAATGATGTTAGAAAAAATTGGATGAATACTTGTTGAAGAAAGTTTATGTGAAAATGCCGTGTATAGAACAACACTCAGCTCTCAGAGCTGATTATGTCCATAGAGGAAATTTGAATAAAGTCAGCATCCGAGTCTGTCGGCTAGGGCTTGTAAGCATACTATGTTGATAGTACCCAACTGTCTGAGTCGGCCTGGACTGAAAATCATGCTTACAAAGTCAAAAATGATGAATGCACGAACAATGCATCATACTAATGTAGCCCTGAGTTACTGTGTAATTTGTAGAATTGGACAGAAACTCAAAATGACCCTGAATCGAGAAATACGATATTGATTCGAGTGAATGACTGTACGATCAATGCATCATACTGATGTTTGAAAAGTAACACCCATTGGAGGAGAAACTCCCGTTTTCCTGCACACAAGGCTATTAGAACAGGAGGTCACGGTGAGTCTTAGTCAAGAACTCTACATTCCTTACTAGTGTCTGGGTCCATCCAGCTTAGAGCAGCCAGGGATGATTACAACCCGTAGCCCCTGAGCTTTCTCTTAACAAAGACGATTAAGATCAAGTCAAGGATAAATTTTGGGTAAATCCGACTAAAACTGTCAAGGATATAAGGCAACCCGTATGCCTGGCATATCAGCCAAAAAATATTATAGAACTCACGCAAGTGAGTCTATATGGACTAGCCCCCGAGTCTGTGTATAATTAGTATGATTATGTGCAGACTCAAAAGAGACATTAATCCGAGTATTTGCATTAGCAAAGCCTTGCCAGGCCTGACTGATGGTATAGCCGTACTGAATTATGGAACTCACGCAAGTGAGTACATATGGACTAGCCCCTGAGTCTGTGGATAATCAGTATGCTTATGTGCAGACTCAAAAAATAGTTTTCAGTCACGAGTGAACTAGTCCGACTCATCCGTCCTTATCCACCGAGTCACATGATCACTGTTGCTATTTTGTTATCTTTCAGCAGATGGAATCTGGACAATTGCCTTTTCAGGTCTGAAGCTGATTCAGATTCTCCTCCTTCTTTATAAGTACTTCTGTGGCGAGGAGAGATGTCCTCCTTCACTCCAAACACCATGGCCAACAAGAGGGTGTCCAAGCGAGGTTCATCCTCAAACCCACCACCAGCCGTAGCCAATGATCCATCTCCTCTAGCTCATCCTGCACCACCAGCGGCCCCGGTTCCTGCACCAGCTCCCATGCCTCTTGAGCTAGTGGCCATTGTTGAGGAGCCTCCTCTTATAGTCGTTCCGCCTCCTCCAGAGACACTTGCCCTGCCAGAGCAATTGGATTCTGGACATTGATCCAATTCTAGAAATTGTGTGTTTGTAAGAGTCAATTCGCTCGACAGTTCACAATCAATGTCCAGAATCGAGTTGGATTTTTTCTTATTGGACTCAAGTGGATTGTATTTATTTGGACTTTGGATGTATTTGGATGTAGGCTCCAACCTCCATATAGACTATTGGATATCCTTTGGATTAACATTGGATCCTCTCTAGCTTTATAGATCCACGTTAAAAATTAGACCCTAAAATTAAAAACTTCATGTTCACATCATATTTGTTTGCTGAAATTAACTAAAATTTGTTTAAGCTTACACACTATAACTGCCAGGTACTTCATACGAATCGGTGCAGTAATATCTGTACGTGGGACCCATGTTAAGAGCCGAACCCTATAATTAAAAACTTCACGTTCACACTTAAAAATTTCATTGAAATCGATCGAAATTTTTAGAGACGACTCGGCATGACGGTTAGCTACTCTGTGCAAATCTATACATCTATTTCTATATGTGGAAACCACGTCAAGAGCCGGACCCTAAAATTAAAACTTCGCATTCACACCTAAAAAATTCACTGAAATCGACCGAAATTTTTAGAGACAGCTACTCTGTGCAAATCTATACATCTATATCTATATGTGGGACCCACGTTAAGAGCTGGACCCTAAAATTAAAATTTCGTGTTCACACCTTAATTTGTTGTCAAAATTAACTGAAATTTTTAGAGGTGACTCGATACGACGGTCAGCTACTTTATGCAAAGTAATAAGCCTAAATTAAATTGTGATCTACCTCGATCCATGACGGGCGATGTGTTGCAGGTATGAGCTTGGCTGGTCCATGGATAGTTGGATGGATTTGGACTGGACTGGACGATAGGGCTTCTTAACTGGATTTGGATTGGATTAGGATTCTTCTCAACTGGACTTGATTTGGACTTTGCTATTTGGATTTGGATCTAAATCCAATCCCACGACTATTTGTAACCAAGTACAAATCAGTCCGGTCCTTTGCATCCGAAGTTGGGTAGGTTGGCATTTGAGTTGAAGTAAGATGAAAAGGGAACCTGGAGGATGGCCATTGTGTAAGTGCTAGTTTATAGTAAGGAGGTTGCAGTGCTCAGGTGAACATATTGAGTTTATTTCTTTTGTCATCAAAGACAAATCTATAACATTTAAGTCTATCATGCATCTTCCACATGGGACATGTAGGGGTTAATTAGAACAATTTGATATTTGCCACCGACAAAATTTGCAATCAGAACTTTGCCATCGATGTGTCCTGGCAGGTGGGACCCACCTTTGTCAATGACAGTAATTTATGTCAATCAGGTTCCAGATACCTAGTATAAGAAGTTCGCTCTCTACATGACACTTTATTTTATCTAGCAATCCTATTATCCCTCTTTCTAGTAATCCATCAAAAACACTATCTCACATGACACTTTTTTTTAAAGCAAAAGCACTTCCAACTGGAAGTCTGAACTCTGAAACAAAATGGCCGGCCAACATCGACTACAATGTTCAGATCCGCGAATCTGGACAAGTTACAATGCATCTTAACATAATTGCAGGCACGCTAGGCTAGGCATCGGACTTAGAATTATCACAATCATTCAAAAGAAACAGTGCATATTCTGGCTGAAGTAAACAGATGGGTCAACACTGGAAGAGGAGGACGGAGGACGTATGGAAGGCGCAGTAGAACAATGTGATCTGGCTCAGCCGGGTGGGGCTGCTAAGAGAAGATTTGGTTTGGGGGCCAAGCTAACATGTGCACCCACAAACGTACTTAGGAATGAGGGGCTCGCAATGGAGCCTGTCATTCGGGAACGCCAATGGGAGAATGGCCACTGCCCCGCTGGTAGCAACGCAGCCAAGATGCCATAGATATATTTTGGACTATTTTGGGTTACAGCAGTCCTTCCCTCACGCGAACGAAACCGGAGAGGTGGCGGCTTCTCCAGAAAAGATTGGTCAGCCCCCTCATTTCCCGCGGCCTCACCGTCGGTGAAGGATGGGAGGCCCGGAATCCGGCTTTCATCTTGGTTGTTTCTAGGTCTAGATAGTTAGGTCTTTCCGCGTTGGTCAGGCGGCTACTGCGGTTGTTAGGGTTAAATTTTCTCTAGTGGTTTGATCGACGAAAGTGGCGACGATGCTGCAATGTTGCCAATTTCGTAGGCACATGGATCTATGGAGGATGAGGTGTCTTGGCAGTAGTGGTGAGTCAAAAGGCGTCATCACCGATGGAGAATAAGGTACTCCGGCCCTTCCTTTGTCTCGTCGTGGTTCTTTGTGACCATAGTCGTGAGAGTTCGGTTTCAGGTGACATTTATTTGGATGTTGCTCGGATTTGTGTTTTCCCAATGTGAATATGGTGAATAAGGCGACCATGGGCTGGGCTACGGACATGACGGCGGTGAGTTCTTCGTACTTGCACGTGGAATATCAGTTTACTCCCCTTTTTCAAAAAGGTTGGGTCTTAGTTTTCCCCTGTCAAAGATGAGGATGGTGGTGGTGAATGGTGAGATGGCCATGTTCGTTAAGATTGAAGTTTTCATCCGTGGCATATCTATTTCGAATGGTGATCTTAGATGGTGAAATTTGCGGAAATCAAGGTTTCTTGTCTCCTAGCAATGAAGTTGGTGTTGATTGTTATGTTTTGTAATCAGAGGATGTAATATGCTTTAATATTAATAAAATTCCCTTTTCGCAAAAAAAGGATGCCGTATATTTGGTCGACGTTGTAGCATGGCTGGCGCGGACCCACGAAAAGAAGGATTGGGGGTGCGTAAATTTTGGCCAAATCTAAGCTAAAATTGAGGCTGATTTTGGGGTTATGAAAAGTTTATGGGTCTATAAGGGGAGTTGTTGGAGACTATTATTTCTTCTTTTCTCAATAATTTTGATTTAGGGGGAGGTTTCTGGGCTTTTTTTCGATGCTCTAAAGCGTTCAGCCAACTACTCATAGAGATTTTGTTGTTTTATTTCCTGATATGTGATTAGCTAAAAAACATTTTTCACATCATTACTTGCACACTGTCCTACCGATCGACATGTCCATTTGTTTTATAACGCCGCAGTGGATTTGGTGTAATCTTGGTAAGTCGGAAAGTTTGAAGGGTCTTCCCAACTTGACATGTCCTACCGAGCATGGGATGTATGAGGTTGCTGTCCAGCACCACATAGTATCACACGTGGATCATTGAACTCTACACGTCTGCGTTATTTATCTAAGTTTCGTCTGTGATACATAATCAAGCAATAACTTCGTTTGGATACTGTCTATATACTACCACATTTCCAGCTCTCACGCTCACTTGTACTACCTTCATCTCTTCTCTTGTTGTCTCAATAGAGTCCAAGCTGACACTTGCACCCATTAGGGATGAGGGGCATTAGAGAAGCATATTTTACATTCCTCCATCAACAATTAGTTGGCCACCATAGTTGCCGGCCATCTTCTCTGCAATGTAGCAGTGCAAAATGAAAACGATGGCTATCAGCACTTGCTCAGTTGTTCATAGAGGTTTGGTTGTTTTGTTTCCTGATCTGAGTAGCTCATAAATAAATAAAAACTACTTTCACGGTTGACAATAGTACTATTTTTAAATATTCAGTGAAAACATTTGGACACTTGATTGACAATAGTATTGTTTTTAAATAGGAAGGGACATAAAACACAAAACTCATGTTTGCATTCGTTTTGTAATCACGGTGAAGCTTCATCTTGGCTATGAGAAGATGTAAAGTTTCAAGGGTCTTCCAAACTTGTGATTCCCTATGGAGTACGCAATGTATGAGGTTGCAGTCAATCTCTAGCTAGTACATAAGTAGAACTATCATGTTGCTAATTGAAATCTAAGTGCGTGCAATTCTTTTTCTGAGCTCTGTACGTATGTGACTCAAAATCAAAGCTGCCATAAATAACTTAACATGTGCCCGACACAAGCCTTTTCGTTGAAAGATTTAAATAAGCCACTTTCGTGTCAAATAAATAAACAAAAAAATACGATGATTTATTCATATAATGTAAGTCTACAATTACTATTATATTAACCTGCACGGTCTCCCACCCTGCATACAAGCTCGTATTTAGACAAAGGGACGGCTATATATTGAAACCAACCAAGCAGTCACCCACATACATTCTAGCTCCCACAGCCTGCATTGCTTCTTTTTGTTTCTCTTCCATGTTTTCTCACCTCTAAAAGCTCGATGGAGGAGAGCTCCTTGCCAGGATACTGCATTGGAATGTGCGGCATCAGGGAAGCATATTTCACAGTAAGGCATTGACAATTCCTCGCCTTGTTCCGTGTGCTGACTTCTCATTCTGGAGCACGCATGCCGGGGTTGGAACTAGGGGTGGAAACGGATCGAATACGAATCGGATAGTGCCTTTCCCACATCGATATTCATATTTATAAACGAATATGGATACGAATACGAATGTTTTCGAATACGAATACGGATCGAATATTAAACGAATGCGAATACAAAAGCGAATGTCTCTATAATTCGGACAGATACGAATACATCTAATTTCTATGTTGCTAAGACAACTACTATACTTTTTCCTCTCTAAAGTATCTTTAATAGCATTATTTTACATGATCTACATTAGTTCATATCAAAATTGAATCAATTTTATAATATTTTTTATATAATATACATGTATATTTATAATATAGTAGCGGATACGAATACGAATACGGATATGTCGAATATCTGATGTCAAAACCTCAAACCATATCCACATCCATATTTTCTAATCGAATTCGAATACGAATTCAAATAGTGTAAAAATATTAATCGAATGGTAAGTTTCGTACCACATTTGCATTTCATCGGATACGAATATCGAATAATACGGATTATCCGCATCCACTTTCCACCCCTAGTTGGAACAGCACAAGCATTCGTCATTTGACCACGCATTTATCCCCTTGCTCAGATTCGACGGTCAGAAGACGTCTTTACCCCAACAATCACCTGGCCTCCCCTGCCTCTCCTCCAAAAGCACAGACATCGCTTCACCGTTTACGTACGCTGCCTGGTCGCAGCCTTCAATGAAGATCAAGCAGAGGAGGATGGTGGTGTTGCTGCTGATCGCCCTACCCGTCGCCTTCTTCTGTTGCATGTTCGGCCTTAGCTGCTACTACCATACGGCCAGGCCACGGGAACGGACAGGATCACGGGAGGAGATGATGCGCGCCTCCCTGCGTAAGAAACGTCGCCGCCGCAGCCGTTACCCTGCGTGTACGTGGCCGGAGCGTGTACATGGAACGCCTGAGCATCTCACTACTCTTTTTACATCTTGTTCCCTCATCTATCAGGCCAGTCTCAATAGGGTTTTTCATTTGCATTAAATTTTATGTCATGTGTGCATCTTTTGCTGATTTAGTAAGTTAATTATAATGAGAGAGATGAAAAACTTTTATATTTTGTGAGGGGTTTTTCATTCAAATAAAAGGAAACTGACTCTCTTTCCTAAAACTAATCTTGAAAAAAGTAAAATAAAAAACCCTATTGAGACTGACCTCAGTAGAGTTCAAGCTGACACATATATACCCATAGCTTTCAGAATGAGGGGAGCCAGGGAAGCATTTTCACTTGCAGCAAGTTGGATACGAGAGACAGGATATTCGAAGAAGGGTCTTCCCAACTTACATGTCCTATCTCTCAAACCTCATTGTAAAATTCCAACACACCAAGGGTAATAAACTCTGAGTACTACGCTGGCCATATCCTTCTTATTCAAGGGCCCATTGTCAGTGGCCAATGTCTGAAATGATCGGCAATTATTGGTTGAGTAAATAAAGTAATTTAAGTTTTGATTCTTCTACAATTTCTAATTTTCTTTACGACTCATACAAAAGGCCTCGTAATCCTTTGTTATGTATATACATTCCTATTGAACTCTGTTTTTTCCGTTTATGAAAACTCTGACCTGCGGAGGGCAAGCCGCCCTCGCGGCATTTCATTAAGAATAAGATCTTCTCACGCAGGCCAACCCCCCCCCCCCCCCCCCAACTCCCGTCTCTATCCTGACACAAGGAGTCGTTCACCGTGTCAGATCGTTTTTTCCTGTTTCTTACACAACAACACAAGTCCACTGTAGCGGCGGACCAGTAAAACACGTAGCGGTGGTTTGGCATGCGGTCCGCCGCTATAGTGGAGCATGTGGCACTGTTCGAAACGGCCGCCGCTATAAATAATTAATAACGGCAGCCTGAAACACGAAGACCGCCGCTACAAAACTTCGGTATTGTAGCGGCGGTTTTCTTTGAAGCCGTCCCTACAAGAACATTTGTAGCGGCGGTGTGACTTTCTCGCCGCCGCTTTTATTCCCTTGACCCTCTCCGTTTGTAAGTTGAACGATAATTAAAAACGCTAAACATTCATTAAAAACGCTAATAACTATATTTATATTAAAAAACCAAAAGATCCCCGGTCGTCGTCTTGACGGCCGGGCACGCCTCCACTACGCCGGCGCCACCGCCTCCGGCTCTTGTACTATGCCGGCGCCACCGCCTCCGGCTCCGGCGTCCAAAGACGCCATGGGGAAGGCGCCGCCGGCACCTCCGGTGGCCAAGGAGCCCACGGGGCCGGCTAAACCTCCAGCGGCAAAAGGCCCCACCAGGCCGCCTCCTCCTCCGGCTCCGGCGCCGCCTCCACCTCGACCTACACCGGTGGCTCCGGCTCCGCGACCGCCTCCTCCTCTGGCTCCTGCTGCACCTCCGGTGGCCATGGGGCCCATGAGGACCCGGGCCTCCGGCTGCGCCTCCGGCTCCGGAGGCCATGGCCTCCATGGGGACGCCGGACCCCATGGCCGAGGCGCCGGCTATGGCGACCACGAGGAGTCGACGGACTCCGCGCAGTCGGACCATGGCGACCAAGGCGACGGCGGACGGGGACGGCGACGGCGGAGGGCGCGCTCGAGGCGGCGGCGGTCGCGGGAGCGGCGGTCACGCGCCATCTAGGTTTCTAGCGGCCGGATCTGTAGCGGCGGATGAATTGTCGTCCGCCGCTATAAATAGTAGCGGCGGACTAGGGTTTTACCCGCCGCTTTAAATGCGAGCGTGCTCTCCGCCGCTGCGGGGCTAGCCACAGTCACTGACATGTGGTCCCTGCCCGCGCGCGGGCCCACATGTCAGTGATTGAGGGTGGACTTGGTTTCCACCCCCGCCGTCACTCGGGATGGCTCGGCCCATCTTAGTGGCCCAAGAGGAGCCCATCCCGATGGTGAACCCTAACAAGGTGGCCCATTTAGGTCCGTCACCCTAATTTCTTTTATTAGACCACAAATTATATTTTGTAATTGGTATTTCTCCCTCATACATGATCCAAATTTTATGATTTTTTTTCTATTTTCTTTTAAAATCATGCTCTTTCAACTAAGGATATATGTTTGCATATTTACTGGTCAAAATTTTTGAAGCCCTAAACGAATTCAAATTTATATCACTATGATAAATATGTGCTTCAAATTTTTGAAGCCGTAAACAAATTCAAATTAGAAAGTGTTGAACTACAAAGTTGTATAACTTATCAAGCTATACAACTCATATTTGGATCATTTATTGATTTGAACAAAGTGTAGCAAAAATGTTCACAAAATCTACATCTATCATATAGTTTCATGAAACTATAAGACAAATATATAAGATTCTTTAGCAATGTTGCTACCACTATTTGCGATGAACAAATGATCAAAATAAAAGTTGTATATCCTCAAATGTTATACAACTTTTTAGTTCAAAACTTTTTTATTTAAATTAATTTTGCTAACGAAAAGTACATTTGAAGTTTGAATTTCTTAAATTACAAAACTGAAATTTGTAGACCTCAACGAAATCTAAAACTTTTTAGTTTACAACTTTTGTATTTGAGATCGTTTAATACCTCAAATAAACGCATAAAAAACAAGGAAACACATATGCCACGTCATCGATCCGTTCTTTTCAAATCCTGGCCTCCCATTGGTTCAAATGAATCCATCCGGATCCCTCCCCAAATAAATTCACCCCCTCCTTCTTCCACCTCTTGCTCATCTCTCCCTCATCTCTCTCTCTCTCGCATATCTCTCTCTCTCTCTCTCTCTCGCATCTCTCTCTCTCTCTCTCTCTCCCAGGCAGCGGTGGTAGAGGCCCCAGGCCGGCAAGGGGCAGCGGCGGCGGAGGCCCCCATGCCGGCTCCGGGCAACAGCGGCGAGCGGCGTGGAGGCGGCGGCCCCGGCAGCGGCGTGGCAAGGGCAGCGGCAGCGACGCGAGCAGGACGCAGCAGGACGCGGCGGCGGCGCGAGCAGCGGCGTGACAAGGGCGGTGCGAGCAGCGACGTGGCGGTGGCGGTGGCGTGCGGCGGAGGGAGCGCTCCCTCGGCTAGCAAGGGCGGCGGAGGAGGGAGCGCTCCCTCGGCTAGCAAAGGCGGCGGAGGGAGCGCTCTCTCGGCTAGCAAGGGCGGCGGCGGTGGGAGCGCTCCCTCGGCTAGCAAGGGCGGCGGCGGTGGCGGTGGCGGTGCCGGCGCGTGCGGCGGCGGTGGCCTTTTTTTTTTCGAAAATTATTAGTAGTGGCGGACCATGTCACTGTCCGCCTCTAAAAATAGCGGCATGGTCCGCAGCTAAAGATGCTTTTTTTAGCGGCGGATAGTGCAATGGTCCGCAGCTAAAAATAGAATTTTTTACGGCGGTTCTTTTGGACCGCCGCTACAAAGATGATTTGTAGCGACGGAAGCCTAACGGCGGACCAGCGCAACCGCCGCTATAGTACATTACGGTCCGCCGCAATAGTGCGTTTGTGGTGTTGTGTTATCCTGCATCCAAAAGAGGACTCGCTCTTTTTCCTATATAAAATGATTCCTACTTATATCCAAAACCAGCAGTCAGCTACACAACGGGCTCTCTCACAGCCGGCTGCCTGCTCCCTTTTCCTCACATGTTCTCTCACTACAAAAGAACATGGAAAACAATCTGATCTATTGTGTTGGAACACTTCTTCACAAGCTCATCAGATTTCGAGCTCCTTTACAATGTTCTGAAAAATCACTTCAACTGAAAGTCTTGAACCAAATGGCCATCAGTGATAAGAATGTTCAGAAGGGCTCATAATGTGGAGAAACTACAGTGCCTTTGAGTAAAATTGCTGTGATGTTACGAAAATTAATGGAACCCAGAATTTTCACAATTATTCAAAGGAAAAATGTCTCCTTGGAGAGGAAGAGGGAGGGCCCAGGCGATTAGGCGAATACGACACAATATATGAAGGTTATCCTACCCGGTAGTCTAGAAGACACAACAAGTTAGTGGCGCACACGATACATTGAGGTGATGAGCGTATCATCATTCAGAACTGAAACTGACTGTAGTCCTATCGAGTCATGTTTATTTTGCTTATTTTTCTCTCAAAAAGTGAATAAATATTGAAAGCACAATAATATATTAGCTTGGGCATTTACTGTTCATTTATAACTACTATTTTTTCCTTTTGGATATCATTTATATACGTACTATCACATTTCAGACTCTCCACTCACTTATGCTACTTTCACCTCTTGCGCCTTCACCTGTTATTGCACTGCTTAGAAACTCAATAGAGTCCAACCTGACGCTTGCACCCACAGAGCACTAGGAATGAGGGGCATTATGGAACCATATTTCAATTCTGTTCAACAGCATATGGTTGGTCATCACAGTCGCGCTACCTTGTGACCTTGTTGTCGTGCCCAACACAAAATGGACGAGCTGCTAATTGGTAGTTGTAGAAGTAGCCAATGTGAAGGCTTTATGCATGGAGAAGGCTTGAATACACGGTTGAATTTGGCTAAACAAGCTAAGTAGTGAGATACCAAATTGAAGTGTTGGCTGGAGTGCAAGTAAGAAGCATTGTACTTTTCTTTAGGAGCTTTTAGCTAGAAATGCAAAATTCGGTATTCTCCGAGCATGAGAAGCAAAACTCACTTTATTTCCGAGGAACTTGCATCAAGTCAAAATCTCTCCTTTAGTTGTCTTTCTCCTTTTGATTTAGGTTTTACGCCCCCATCCAATACTCCGAATATTGAAGGGTTCACAAAACAAGCCTTGCCCTAGCTACTTGGCAGGCGTAGTGGTAGTCTTCTTCGCAGCCATCACAAAGATGAACGCACAGTGATATATATATTCCCTATGTTTTTTAAATGGTTGTTCGTTAGAGCAGTTGTTTTAGTGCAAAACTGAACTGAAATATTTGTCCGAATGTCATGATTTAAAAGTACAGAGGGAGATTTAGTTTGGTACTATAACTACTAATAGTTTTTTTCGGACTTTGGATACATTGTCTATATACTATCACACTTCCAGCTCTCGCCCTCATGCTCCATTTACCTCTTACTCGTCCACCTTCTTTCACTGCTTATAGTTAGAATCCAAGCTGACCCTACACCCACAAATGCTAGAAATTCTGGGAATGTTGGGCATTAGGGAAGCGTATTTCACATGCCACTGCGAAATTGACACCTTTCTAAATTGTGGCATGCTAGAGTATTCTGAGAGACGATCGAAGAACAGTAGAAGTATTCATTGAGAAGATCAGTGTAGTGCTTGACATCTGCGTAGTTTCCAGAAATTTTCATCTCTACAAATTCATGTCCAGATGCAAAATCTCACATATAGTTGTTTCCTTTTTTGTTTTACAGCTTTGGCGCTTTTACGTCGTTACTGTTCAAACAATCCAAAGATTAAGGGTTCGCAGAAGAAGTTCTCTGGTATATGTGTGCAGGATATTCTACACTGGTCACTTCCATATCAAATAAAAGATTAACAAAAATGAAAAGATATATATAGGTGCTAAAATTAGTATCAACATGAACGGTCTCCCCCCACCCGACTTGTATTGAAACCAAGGAGCCACCGACACACACTAGTTCTCACAGCTGCATATTGCTTCTTTTGCTTCCCATGTTTTCTCACCATTAAAATTCAATGGAGGACATCGCCATGCCAGCATACTGCTTCGGAACGCGCGGCATCCGGGAAGCAAATTTTACAACGAAGTCAGCGACTGTAGTTCTTCACCATGTTTCGTGTGTTGGCATCGCACCCTCCAGCACGGTTGTTGGGGGGAGCAGCACAAGAATTCGCCATCTGATCATGCATTAGTCAAAAGACCTCTTACCGCTGACGCAAATAATAACATTTATTTTCAAAGAATTTGCATCTCTACAAATCATGTCGACCTGTAATATCTCTCCTTTAGATGTTTTCTTATTTTTTTCCTTACAGTTTTGGAATGTCCTTATGCCCCTATCTGATACTCCAAAAGATTATGACTCACGAACTTACGTTTATCATGCATGACTTTAATGCACAACAAAGTTCTCCATGTGCACTTGTTATGCTGCTGACAACTTGCGCGGCCTACTTTCGTGACTAAAACCTGTTTGTGTATAAAACTTGCACTCTGCATCAAAATTTCACCTCACTATGCGGGGCCTACTTTTGTGACTAAAACCTGTTTGTATATAAAACTTGCACTCTGCATCAAAATTTCACCACACTAATTTCGTACAACACTCGCTCCCGCAATCGCTTGTATATATTGCCAGATTTTGTATGCACCAAGAACTCAATAGAGACCAATCTGACACATGCACCCGCACATCGTTTTGGAATGAGCGGCATCAGGCAAAGCATATTCCACTGGGTGTCGGGGACTTACAGTTCACCGCCACATTGTTAGCTCATTATCGGAGTTCGATGCAGATTATATGCGGCTGATATCTACCACAAACAGCTCTTGCTCACGGGATAACTAGTGGCCATCTAGAGAGTAGCGCGTGTGGAGGTTGATATTTTGCACCAGAAGTCCTAATTAAAGTGCCACAGTGAAGCACTCGTCCAATTTTTCATAGAGGCTTGCCACTTTTGTTCCTTCACGTAATCGAGTAGCTTGAAATCAGTGGCAAAGTTTAGAGTAATGGTGATGCCAAATACTATACAAACTTTGCATTTTGTCCTAAATAACTATGAGCTAAAGGTGGTGTACAAGTGATCAAAGTACATTATTTAGCACTTAAAGTTCAATTTACCCTCACCAGTCCTCGCAAAAAAAAAAAAAAAATTACCCTCACCAGGCTAGTTCTGCCTGGCGTGTACTATCACTACTATGTACTATCAATATGTAGTAGTATTATGGTGCTAATTGAACTCTACGTGCCTAATCACACACACACACACACACACATGCGCAAAAACTCTACGTGCCTGAGTTCTTTTTGTGAGCTCTGATTGTGCATAAATAACATCACAATTAATCAAAAGTACTAAATAACTTTACCATGTGCAACACACGTGGTAGTGTGATTTATATATGTCATTTTCATATCAAATAAATAATCAATAAAAATGGAATGATATATTACTATCAACCTGCACAGGCTCCCACCCCACATACTAGCTCGTCTTTAGACAAAAGGAGCTATCCCGACTTATGTGAAACCAAGCAGCCACCCACACACACTACCTCTCACAGCATGTGTTGCTTCTTTTGCTTCTCTTCCACGTTGTCTCACCACTAAAAACTCGATGGAGGAGATCGAACGCGTTGCCAGAATTCTGCATGGGAATGTGCGGCATCAGGGAATCATATTTCGCTGTGAAATCGGCATCGGCAGTTCTTCCCCGTGTTCGGTGTGTTGGCCTCTCATCATCGAGCACGCTCCCTGGTTGTAGTACAACACAAGCATTCGTCATTTGACCACGCATTTCTCCCCGGCTCCGACGCGACAGTCAGAAGACATGTTCCCGATGACGCTCACCTGGCCTCCCCTGCCTAACCTCCAAAAGCACAGACATCACCATACCGAATTCTCTGCCTGAAGCTGCCTGAGTTTAAGACCACGCAGAGGGGGATGACGATCTCGCTGCTGGTCGCCTTGCTCGTTGCCTTTTTCAGAAACTTGATCAGCCCTGGGTGGGACTAGCACAAGCTACGCAACGAGACAATGCACGCCGCCCTGGGTAGGGAACTTCGCCGCCGCAGCCATCACCCTGCATGTACGTGGTGGCCGGAGGGTTCCCAGTCCGCCCGGTCATCTAAGCCGTTCTACTGAGCATCTCACTGCGCTTTTTTTTTTATCTCTTTTTCCCTCACTGCATCAGTAGAATTCAAGCTGACACGTGTACCCACATAGCCTTCGGAAGGAGGGGCGTGAGAGAAAGCATTTTCACTTGCAGATACTACTTACGACAAAGAAAGGATGTTCTAAGGGTCTTCCCAACTTGACATGTCCCGTCGCTGAAGAGGAGTTTTACAGTAGACCCAAATGGATGCATGCCGTCCTTTTCCTTCATCCAATGGCTCAAATCAGTCATATGATACATTTTTGTACCACTAGTATCATGGTAGCATGTAGAGGTATCATATGGATTATATGGGCATTTTTGGAAAGAAAAAAATATTGGCATACTGGTAAAATTCGTTTAGTTACTAGGTTTGCAGCCGCCGCCGACCGATCTTCAACGCGCAGGTCCATGCCAAAGATCGATTTGGATGGAACGGAGGCACATGGTGAGGTTTGCAAGGCAATGGATCGATTTGGATGGTTGTATAGATGACAGCCAAATTTCGGATGAATCTGCTCACAGTTTTTTCGTCGAATACCTTCAGTGCCGCAACCTATCAGCCAATTTCGCCCAAGAACGTGCACAATTGGAACCAAATTAATTATGAGAACAATGACTCTAATTAGTGATATTATTTGTACATGTGGAGCAAACGGTGTTCTACTGGCGAATCAATCCATACACGGCAGCATATCTGTCCGCCTGGGCCACGTACGGCGAGGTCCTCCGCGTCCACGATCGACGAGTATCAAAATGGCTTCGCCTAAAGGGATCCTGGACGCTTGATGGCCGAGAAGATCTGCTGCACCGATGGCTGCAAGTGGGGGCGCAGTCGGCGTGCTCGATTCAACAGCGGCGGCGGCCTCACGTGTCTCCGTGGCCTTGAAGGTTCTCTGGTTTCTTTATGCCAACGAGTGCATGCAGATGCAATGAGCCATCGGTATTCATTCTGGAGTGCTTCAAAGGTCGAGAAGTGGTTGCCGGCGGCAACTGCACTACGCGAACGCACGAAACAAGACGAACGATGACCTAATTAGCCTAGGGGTACCACGTGGTCAATTTTCGATAATAATCAGCTAATTACAAAATTGCACCCTCAAATGAACGGTTGGATAATTTCGATTAAAACCATGATACCGTCCGCCCACTAGTATCATGGCCCACCGTCTCGCTGAAACCGCTTTGTAAAATTCCTACACACAGAGTGATAAACACACAGTACTGTGCTGGTTATCCTTCTTATTCAAGGGCCCATTTGTCAGTGTACAATGTCCGAAATTATCGACAATTATTGGTTGAGTAAATAAAGTAAGATAAGTTTTGACTTCTACAATTTCTATTTTTCCTTACTGCTCATTGAAAAGGCATCGTCATCCTTTGTTAGGAAAACAAATTCCTATTCAAGTTTTGTTTTCTTTGTGTTTCTTATCCTGCGTCCAGAAGAGGCCTGGATCTCTTTTTATCTATAAAATGAAGGTATCCCGACTTATATCCAAAACCAGCAGTCACCCACACACGGGCTCTCGCAGCCTGCATGCTCCTTTTGCCTCACTTTCATGTTCTCTCACTGGGAAAAAAAAAGAAAAAAAAAAAGATGAGGAACAATCTGACCTGTGATGTTGGACCTTGTCTTTGGAATGTGCGGCATCAGGGAAGCGTATACCACTTGTACATCAGATGTCCGAACTCCCTCACCATTGCTCACGTTGGCCTCGCATCCTCGAGAGCGCAGGCAGTGGCGCTGATTGGTGCTTTTTACTAGCAGCGACATTCGCATCAAGGAAACGGTGATCAAGAACAGCACCAACAAGGCAAGGAACCTCGTAGTGTCTTCGCTGATATAGAGCCTTGCTTTCTAGCCACCCTTTTCCCCTCAATGCAGGGACACTTGTTCCTGCGCCACTTGGAAAGGCAGTAAGTGGATTCTCAGTGATTTTGCATTACAATTTCCAACTGATGGAATCGTGAAAAAATGCTGCTTTACAGGCCTAAACCCACAAACCTGTGCATTGAAGGATTCATATTTCGAATTTGCAACACATGTTCCCAATTTGACATGTCATATCGACCTCGCAGACTGGTGCTTCCATGGAAGACTGGTACCTGGCTATCACGGAGAGAGGAAGCCAAACAAAAGCGATGAGAACGTTGGTTATGCTAGTCATTTGGTGCATCTGGCTGGAACGAAACGAGCGTGTCTTCCGGTCAAAATTCCAGACGGTGCAACGAGTTCTCTCCATAATTTAGGATGAAGCAAAATGTTGGACAATGGCCGGCGCGCGAAAACTGGGGGAGTTGCTGCACCTGCAGCAAGCCATTTCATAGTACACTGATTTAGCTATTGCTTGGCATCGCACAATATTTATGTAACCGGCACTTCTGTATCTTTGTAGCTGGGGCATGGGTGAGGCCTAGGTCTACTCAAAATGCCTGGGTGCGCTTCCTGTGCACCATGTAATCTGCTTCTCTTATTAATATATGCCGACAATGTTCGGGTCTTTCAAAAAAAAAAAAATATCGAGCTCGCAGAGGCTGCAGTCTACTATCACTACGTAGTAGTATTATGTTGCTAACTGAACTCTACGCGCCTGAGTTCTTTTTCTGAGCTCTGTTTGTGCATAAATTAATAACTTCACAATAAAAGCTGCCATAAATACTTTACCATGTGCAAGACGCATGCAGATTCTGTGACACCGGGTCTTTAACCATATCCGTGAGACCCTATCCTAAATGCGACACGTGTCATACTTTAATCCCAAAGCAGTAACGATCATCAGGGCCTCACGGATCTTAACCGACAGCCGCCGGAGAGATAATTTCGTCTTCATCGATCGATTCGATCTGAGGGAGCATGTCGCACTCGCTTCTTCAACCTTCGATTTGTCTCCAAATCTGATGGAGCAACCCGTTCAGACTCACTTGGATTGAAATCCTCGTCACCAGCTTCAAGTCTTCAACTGGTTTGAGAGGTTTCTCCCATGTCTCCCTGGAGCTCGTCGAAGGTGCACATGCACTGGGGCAACGGGACTAACCTGTTGATCAATGGATTTCGAGAACTTGCTGTCGCCCTCCATTCGAGAAGACGAATATTCAGGCTCAGACGGCATCGAATTAAACGCTCGAGACAACGGAGATTGAGGGCTGCCTGCTTTGAGATTACAACAGGACACGTGTCGTGTTTAGGAGGGGGTCTCTCGAATTTTTTGTGAGACCGGGTCTCACAGAATTTCCTTCCCAAGACCATGTGGTAGTGTGATTTATATGTTGCCTTCGTATCCAATATATAATCAATAAAAACGAAAGTCTTGCACCTTAGGGCAGGTACAATGCTACACATAGGCAGTCTCATAGGCTGTCTCATGCAACGTCACGTAGGATTTTTGATGAGGTGGAAGAGAGAGAGATGGAGGAAAAAGAAAGAGGCGGTTGTTTCGCGAGGCAACCACCTCAAGTGCTAAAATTTAGGAGTATGAGACGACTTACACACCATTGTACGGCTTGTAGTTACCATGCAACTCAAAAACATTCCTTTTCTCATCCATAAATTAAGGGAAGATGCTATTTCTACTAGACAACTAAAACAATCACCCATTGTATCTATTGTCTAATAAACAGTCTGAAGATTACGTGGCATATATGAGACGGTCTTATATACAGTTCCATTGTACCTGCTCTTAGGGTGCAAGAGAACAAATCAATCTGAACCCTTTATTTGTAAAATTAAAAGTAATTAAAAATTGGATATAAATGATTTACTCCCCCGATTTCCTCCCGCACACATGGAAATTCCGCTCCCGTCAATGCGCAACTGGAATCCCGCTCCTGTCAAATCACGATCACATCCATTCCTAAAATCACGAACTTCCTTCGTTGGTTTGCTCCTACTTGACACGATTAGTTTGTTTCTACTACTACCCTGACCCATGAAACAAAAGGCGTTGCCTAAGCAACGCCTAGGCGCGCCTAAGCATTAGGCAGTGACCTTCCGCCTCGTCTAGGGGGGTAGGCGCTCCCTAGGCGGTCAGTGGCGCCTAGGCGACATCGGCGAGATCCGAGAGAAGAGGAAGGGGGGAAGACCGCCGAGAGAGGAGAAAAATGGGGTCTTAAGAGGAAGATTTAACTATCGGACGCCATCACCCCTTCTCCGTCGGTCACTATCACCTTTTTTTATCACCGCCGCTACTTCTGGCATGGTCGGGAGAGGAAGAGGTGGGAAGAAGAAAGTCGATCAAGAGGATAAGGTCGAGAGAGCATTCATAGGAAGATCGAATGAGGCATTACATGACAATCATCTCATGATTCATTCTTTATTTTTCATTTTTACCCTTATTTGTTGTATAGAATTTATAAATTTGTAACGCCTAGGAAAAACGCCTAGACACGCTTAGGCACGCCTAGGCGCCCGCCTAGCGCCTAACGCCTCCCTGAACATGGACCCTGACACGTTGTATTCACATCAACCAATCTAAGCCCATTATTTTTATAGAAAAAATAAATAGAAGTATTTTCTTGATTCACCAGTTGTGCCAGCTTCCTCGATGCCGCATAAATCGCCCCTAATCCTGCTTAATTCGATCTCCTCCTAAATCATAACTGCGCGCGCGGGATGGAGTCTGGCTTCACTCGTTCCTTGGGTCACGATAGCCTACCACGTCCAGGGCCGTGTAGTGTACTGCCTAACGCTGGCACACCGGAAGATTCATGTCACGTTTTTTTTTCCTCTTTCCCTTAAAAAAAACTTTTTTTTTTCTCTTGTTGTTCCTAGTCACCGGTCCTATGGATTCTCCAAAAAAAAAAAATCACTGGTCCTATGTTTTACTGCATACGGACTCGCCACAATGTCACATGGCAACCGCATGCACATGCCTGCCGCACACACATACCTCACGTTGTGTTGCATCATCTTGACACGTCGATGATTTCTTTTTCTACTTGACAACCTCTTTGTTCTCACGGCAACTAACCATAGAAAAATCCGGATCCAATATCCGTTTATGAGTTTCTAAAAATTACGTTTCAATTAAAAATAGAAAATAATTAATGTAGTTATGGTGAAGTCTTGCACCATAGGGTGCAAGATTTTATCTTTTACCTCGAGATCTACTCAAATGGACGGTTCACAGTTATTTGAGACTACCTTAGCAGGAGCCTTATATATTACTATCAACCTGCAGGCTCCCACCTGACACACTCGCTCATCTTTAGGTAAATGGAGCTATCCTGACTTGTAACGAAACCTAGCATCAACCAGAACACACTCTAGCTTTTACAGCCTGCATATCTTCTTTCGCTTCTCATCCATGTTTTCTCACCACTAAAAATTCGATGGTGGATGGACAGCGCCATGCCGGCATACTGCTTTGGAATGCGTGGCATCAGGGAAGCAAATCTCACTTTCAAATCAGCTGGTCTAGTTCTTCACAATGTTTCTTGTGTTGGCCTCACATCCTCGAGCACACGCGCCGGCAGTGGAACAGCACCGGCATTGGTCATCTGACCATGCATTAGCGAGAAGATCACGATGGACACCTGGCCTCCCCTACCTCTCCTCCCAAAGCACAGACATTGCTTCTTCATCGCTCTGGCCTCCTCATCGCAGCCTGTACTGATGATCAAGCAGAGAAGGGTGGCGGTCATGCTGCTGGCCTGCCTGCCCGCCGCCGCCTTCTGCGTCGTGATCAACTTCCAGTCCTGTCACCACAGCAAGGATCTAATCTAAACTAATAATAAAGAATCAGTTATCTTCAAAATACTAGTCACCCTGTCAAATTCAACCTAACCTGCATGCCCACCACTGATCCACATGTCACCTCTTAAGTTAATTCCCACCGTTCGATCTATTTAAGGGTCCACTTAATGACGCGATTGTCACCATGTGTCACCTGATGACGCCGATCCTTCACGTTTCAGCCGCCCAACGATCGCTAAACCCACCGAAGAAATTCATTACCTGTGCGTTGTACCCACCTGCAATTGATTGCCGTCAATCCTGATTGCCTTCCCCTGCCATTCTTTATTCTTGAGGAGTTTTACTGTCTAAAATAATGGCTATCAGTTTAAGAGTAGCTTTCTAATTGCACAATCAAATAACGAATTCACGTTTACGTCACAAAAAAGAGAGACGAATCCTGACCCTACCGGACTAATAGTAATGAACACATTATTTATTACATTAACAAAAATCAAGGATTAATCATATTACTAATTTTATTTTATTTATGCAAATTAAACAACTTATTACAAATCTGCCACTCTTTTTTTCCAATATTACCCTCAATTGGACAAAATAATGACCATTAGTTTCTCAAAACTAATGACCAATATTTTGGACCATAAAACTCTTATTCTTTTCTCTTTTCTGTTCACTTGGCTACAATATTGTACATCAGATTGAGACATTCAGTACTGCCACTTTGATTCGTTTCGTGAAGCTTTGAGTACTGCTACTAATTGTTCGGTGGTAAAGCACAGTAAGCACAGGAGATGGAATCTTCCGTTCCGATCCTTAGTGAGGCAGTGACTCTACACCGTTCTCTGCTGAGTCTGTCACTGCATCTTCTGCTAGTTCGGCTATTCTGTCAATTTCCACTTAGACTTCCGGACCGCGCGCCGCCGGGTACGTTCTAGATGGTATTATCAACACTAGCCACCAGAATTCAGAGTGTTTTGGGAGATAGATTGGCTTTATTTGTCTTCCGTTGCTTGTGCCAATCTTATTTCCTCCATCTTCGCCGCAATATCTCTTTTTCTTAGAGTTTTTACTTCCGTTGCAGCTTGCAACTGGCTGTAAAAGGAACCATTTTATGCCACACCTGTTTTTGTGAGAGTCCACATCTCATTTGTCAGACAACCATTATGTGAAGCTTGGGAGATCTTTTGTTCTTGCATATTTTTTCATACTTTTCTGGAGAATTTAATAATCCAGATAATTCACTTCATGGAATACAACACGGACCGTGATTTCCAGTATTGCAAAATTTGGTATGTGTGATGTATTTTATTTTCGCAAAAAAAAATGTTCTGATGTAATTCTAGTATTGCAAGAGAAATCAAATGAAAAATATTTCTTAGTGGGGCTTCCTAATCTTAGATTTAGCACCGGGGCTCTGAATTATCAAGTACTGCCCTGTTGCTCATTGTGGCAGTAAAATGTTGTGCAAAATGCATGCACAAGGGACCCAACTGATTCAGAGAATTGATCGGCTTAGCTGGCTGGTACACATGAGTTACCTAATTGCACCATCTACTAACACGCGTTACTTTGTTCATTACTTGGTGAAGATTCATGCTACAAAGCGATCAGTTGCCTCCAATAGGAGCTTTTATAGTCCTCTCCATACTGTCCACATAAGAAGTCCTGCTGTAGCAGGGCTTTTATGATCTTGTCTAATTAAATGAATTTTGGAAGAAGTCCCTCTCTGGCTACTCACATATGGATAGTGCTAATTAACTTTTGACACAACACAAAGAGACATAGTATGCCTAAAACATGCTGATCTTGGAGACCCGCCTTGATGGCCCACATAGTAGCAACTCATCATAAATCATTATGCACACAATCTTTGTGATTTAACTCGCATTGTGCAATATACCTTAGTGTTGACTACAATGATGACAAAACAAATAAATTCGATAGACATGCCTGTTTCCTATAAAATTGCACTATGCAACAGCTTTCACTTCACTTTCTACATCATTGGCTCTCTGGATCACTTGGGTGACTTTCTCATCACTAAAACATCATTTCCAATTCCAATCTGGGTCAGACTTAACCACACACGAGGAGCCTGCATCCTCCCTTTGCCTCTGTTGCATGTTTTCTTACCACTTAAACTTCTAATTTCGATAAAGCACAATCTGACGTGCGGTGCTCCAATATCGCATCGGAATGTGTGGCATCAGGAACACATATTTCACAGAAGGGTTATTCTCAGGGGCCCCTCACCACAATCCATGTAGAAGATACATGAAGCAAAGTGTGGAACTAGTTGGGCTTGGTGGTGTGCTCTTGAACCGCCGTGTGGGCTAAAAGCCAAACAGGATCATTCGATGTAAGAGTCAGAGGATGTCGTGCAATCGCCGGATTGTGGAGGATCACTGTCCATTTTGCAGGCAAGATGGGCCAAAACTGGCCACGAACTTCGCATAAAAAACAGTTACGGTGGCCTTCATACGACAACCGCCGTAAGGCAATGAAGCTCTGGTAATCTTGTCTTCTCACGCGCCCTTAGCCTTGATGGCCTGGCACTATGTGTAGATGTGAAATACGTGAATTCTCGTTGATCGGCAGCTGCAGGACTAGTAGGGTAGTGGTTTCCTTTCTATCATCGTTGTGGGTTGTATGTTCTTTTCTTTTCCTTTTATTGGTCGGCGATCACCTTTCGTGTCACGAGTAGTCCCCTTAGGTCTCGGTGTGCACCGCCACTTGGTGTTTATACGAAGTTTGACGTGTTGGGTCGCGGGTAATATTGTAAAACTTTCTTCTTCTTAATGAACTACGTGCAATGCACATTCTAGAAAAAAAAAGTGAATTCTCGATGATTTTGCATTCCAATTTCCAAAAGCAAACTATGGTCTTCCAGGACGAAATGCATGTGTTGTGGAGCTGCGTTCACTTAAAAAATGAACAGCACAGACATCCGTTATTATTTGACCATATGCTTTGCCTGTTGTCGTCCCTTCACAGATGTGACGGTCAGAAGACTTGTTCCCGCTGACGTTGCTCTCGTTCTTCCATAGCCTTCTCATCGTGCAGCTTCCATGTCTGCCCTGCACTACTATTTTGCTCACATCCTGTGCCTCTCCTCCAAAACAAAGCCCAAACAAAGATTGCAGAGTCCACACGTCTTATGTCTGGGTACATGAGCTTGGGTTGGGGCACGACAGGCCCACACCGAGGCCTTTCCTGTAATTATGGGGCATACGGTACATGAGCTAATGTGCATGCCACCATTTATAATTGTTGATGATGTATCTGATCTGACTGTTGTCCATTCAGCGGAACTAGTTTGTGTCCTACCGGGTCATGTTCGTTTTGCTCTCACAGGGAATAAATAACGAACACACCATGATGTATTATTAGCTTGGTACTATAACTACTTGTATTTTTCATTTTGACTTTGGACATTGTCTACTATATATTGTCACAATTCCAGCTCTCGCCCTCACTGGAGACCCTTTACCTCTCATTCTTTCACCTATTCTCTCACCACTTAGGCTATCTCCAACGGTGTTGGGCACCCAAACTCAGATGGGACATGAATAGTGTTGAACATGCAATGCCTAAAAGGTTGTATCTCCAACAGATGTCCTAAATTCTTCCTCCCCATTCCCCATTCCACCGCGCACGGCGTGTCGACGGGGTGGCGGGGGTGCCCGGCGAGGAGGACGGTGGTGGAAGGCGGCGGAGCAGAGGGCAAGGAAGGGAACGGGGCAGCGGAGGACCTGCTGCTGCTCTGGTGCGGCGGACGCGACGAGGACCTGCCGCCGCCGCCGCGGGCCGAGAAGTCAAGCCCCGCACCGCCGTCGGGGAGCGCGAGGAGGAGCCGCCGTCGCCCTGGTGGTGGGGGAGGAAGAGCCGCCGTCGCCCTGGAGGAGCCGCCCGCGGAGGAGGAGCTCGGCAACCTCGTTGCTGCGCACCAAGGCAGGCTCGCCTTTCTTGTGGTGAAGCGCGGCACCGGGTCATCGTGGTCCTCCTCGTCACCGCCGACGTGGCCTCGAGGTGGGAGGAGGCGGAGAGGTCGACGAGGAGCGCGAGCAACGCGCCGACGAGGGTGAAGACGGCGGCGACGACCTCGGCCCGCTCCTCCGCCGCCGCACCTCAACGAGGAGGCGGAGGCTTCCCGCGCCGTCCCGCGCCGTGCAGTCCTCCCGCGCCCTCGTCCCGCGCCTCCGCAGCCCTCCCGCGCCCTCGTCCCGCTCCGCCGCAGCCCTAGTCTCGCATCCTTCTGTTCGTCGAGAGAGAGGAGGAAGAAAACGATTCGAATCGATCGAGGATGGGGTGGCCGGAGCGAGCTGCCTCAATTTTCCATCGCGAAGGGAGTGGTTGCCAAAATGGATGGGGTGATTGCGTCGTCCGTTGGAGAGCTGGTTTCCTGGTTTGGAGACTCATTTTCAACATAAAGTGGAAAATAGGGTCTCCGTTGGAGACAGTCTTAGATCTCGGTAGAGTCCAAGCTGACCCATTCAATGCTTAAAAATTTGAATGAGAGGCATTAGGAAAGCTTATTTCAATTTGATCCATGAGGATATAGTTGGCCACCACGGTTTCTGCTCATCCTAGGTGTAGAGTGCGACTGAGAAATTTACTACCAGCTAATTTGTGGCATGCCAGAGTGTTCGAGAAATGCCCGAAGAATCATAGAAGTAACATCCAAGAGATGCTGTTACAAATAAACTCTATATTCCTCTAGACAAAAAAAAGTTATTATGCAATATGTTATCAAAGGGTCTTTCCATCTTGCCATGTCCTGTCGAGACTGGTGTATATATGAGGCTGCAGTTCATCATTTCTGAGTTCATAACTGAACTCAATGAGCCTGAGTTCTTTTCCTCACCCGGTCTAAGACTCATAGATCAACTTTGCTATAAATAACATCACCACATACATGATGAGCAAGACATTCTACTCTTCGTTTTTTTCCTGAGAAAGTTATGCTCTGACTAATGTGTAATGTAATAATGTCATTTATATTTCCACCATGTCACTTTCGCATCCAAAAAAATACACAAAAAAGAGTCATTCACGTGCTATAAATACTATCAACATGAGTCGATCGGACTTACTATACACCAGCAGCTTTGCATCCTCCTTTTGCCTTTCTTGCATGTTTTCTCACCACTAAAACTTATATTTCCGATGGAGCACCAGCTATATGTCAAGGCAACCAATCAAATGAGAGAGCAGCGGTGCAAGGCCAGCTATATGTCAAGGCAACCAATCAAATGCTCAATCGGCCATGTTGTGAGTATCAAGGTAACCAAACAATAGGCTTTTGCATGTCATGAGTCTGGCTAGGAAGAGCCTGGCTCGCTGATGCGGTACATGCTCAAGCTGTGCAAGAAACCAATCGGGCCCTTGGTGACTTCCTCATCACTTAGAACTCAGTCGAGACCAACAGTTTGACACTTGGACAAGCACATGGCTTTGGGATAAGGCAAGCATATTCCACGTTGTGATTGGAAGTGACTGTCATGCATAAGAAACCAGAGCAGAAGAACACGGGAGACTTGCGCGGCCCTCCGGAGAACAGTAGCTGTACTCAAGCCCCACGGCCAGAACCACGATAACTGACTGGCCGGCCGTTTGGGTCGCAAAGAGCTCGCCCGATTGTTCATACAGTATGTACGTAAGTCTTTATGGCCACATTCTGTTCAAACATTTGGATACACAATAGTACTAATTTCAGCGGAGTTAAAATTTGTAAATTGGTTTGTAGTCGCGGACCGTAATGTGGTCCGCGGCTACAAATAAGAGGCCATAGAACACAACAATAGTTTATGATTCTTTTTTTAATCTGGAGTTAAAATTTATAGGTGGTATTTCTTCCACATACGAACTCCGAATTTGATGATTCCTTTTTTATATGTTTTTCTAAATCATCATCGTTCATGTAATAATTATGTTCGCATGTTTATTACTAGCTACTTTTATTTTTTTCATATGACTTGTTTTTGTCAAATTTTATATTATTAAGATAAATACTTTCAAATGACTTTTTCATAACAATTGCTACTGTTACATCGTAGTTTCTAATATCGAGTCAAATTTAAACTTGTGTCTCATGTTATGGCTCATACAAGTTAGAACACATTTTAAATGATGGAAACTTCAATATTTGAGTTAAGTTGTACGAAGTTGTAAGAGAGATGTATACATTTGTAAACAATGTATATTCTCACTTTATTGAAATCATTTAAAAATTTTATGACAAGATCATATAGCCAAAATATGTTGACATGCCAATTTGTAGAATTTTCTGACCAAGTTTAGATCTTTTTACAATTAATTTTGTTATCTTTGAGATAGAAGATTGGATCATCTATAGAAAACACATTGAATTTTTTATGAATCTGTTAGTCATGGCCTATAATAGGGCATATGAGCCTTATTATGGTTTTTTCACAATTTTTTGTATCTTTTTTGGTGGACATACAGTTCAATTTGAAATTGCTTTTGATAAACACACACAAATTTGTCTGTCAGGGATGCGAGACAGCGACCATGGGCTGTCCTTCAGCGAGGGAAGGTGATGGTGGCAGATCGAGTGACGGCGGCGGCGGGCAGAAGAGGGAGCCAAGAGCGCCTGCGTTTTCCTTTCTTTTTCCATCCGGGTGTGGGGCACGAATGCGGCCCCCACCCGTCGGCACGAAATGTTTCGCTATGGGAGGCGTGGCCCCAACCTGTCGGCACTGAAATTTTTAGCTGTTGTGGGGCGGGCAGACATGAACTCAAAACTCACATAATGAGTAATAAAAGAAACAGAGAAAAAATCAAGACCTTCAACCAATGCCTGTGGATCCCAACAATTCAGTCTATATAACACACATATGCATCAACAACCATTTCCAGCCTCAAGAACCATTTCCTCAGTCATCCACATTAGCAGCACAGCTCCTTTTAAGTGTGCCGCCCACGGACCAGATAAACTGCAATGGTATCGGACCAGATAAACTGCAATGGTATATGTGAATTGGGAGACATCAGGAAAGAAACACATGCATACACAAACAGCAAGCATCCTCCATTCTCTGACGTAGCATCAACACTGAAACCAACGGGCGTCCACTTTTGCCTGGAGTAGCATCAACATTGAAACTAAGTTTCTCTCAAATCTTTCTAAACTGCCGTGTCCTCCTGTGACGCATGAAGCTACAGCAAAACTTGCTAGCTGAATCTCAGCAATTCAATTTCCGCCATCCTTGAGCGAAACAAAAATCATGTGATTGAGCGCTCTATAAAAGTACAAAGATTCAAGAACTTGGAAGTACTAAACCAATTTCTTTTCCCTTTACTAAAATTTTAAAAACCGGTATAACACTGAAACATTCCTTGGGCAATGAGCTTCATATATTATAAGAAATAAAAGGGGAAATTGCACATTCCGCAATATTGCACACATTACACCTAGAGATGTTAGGTACCGAAGATAGTGCCATAAACTGATGAGAAATATAGCAACAAGCCTACCAAAAATTATATTAGTTGGGTCGTCTTATAAAAAACAAAGTCAACCATTGCTGCAAACTCACGGTATATCACTACAAAAGAATCGGTACCAGGTAAGAGAATTTGAATCATCCTTTAAAAAAAAAGGATTGCCAAGAGTTGCTTCACACGCAAACCACGTCCAAATTTATAATAACTGTCAACACAAATATTTAATAGCATAAAAGTGAACTGTTAATTGTAAGGTATCAAACAAACTGGAAGTGTAGAATGCTTGGAAGGCTGGAACAGACAACTGGCAAAATCAAATCTCTGATGCACCAAAATATAGAATTCCATCAATATAATTGGGCAGATTTACCTCAAGATGCTGAGCAACATGCAAAATTTGAAGGTAATTGAGGACACACCAAACAGTTGAGCAAAATCAAAAGCCTGCCAGCTAGGAATGCCAGATTATGAATAAATGTATATTCATAAATGAGAAGGAACAGGACTAAAACACTGACAGTTCGAGCAGCACAAGAGAAATGAAAAATGATTGTAACAAAACTTTAGCCACACAAGAGAGCATATTAATTAATCATTGAGCAGGATAATTTCACTAACAAGCATGATTTTTAAACTAACATACATCATGTATGGTTGCCCTCCCTGTAAACTAAGAGAAGAAAACATCCCATTGGAGAAAGCCACCTGTTCATCCACTGGCAAGAGCAAGCATAGGAGAAATCATCCCTTGAATCCCCTGCAACGAGTGCTGTATCTGGATCTCCTCTGCAATCATTCTTTTATGGTTTCTCATATAACCCCTCAGTTTCTCATCAGATCGGATATCCTCTGCACGCATATCCACTACCTTGTTTGCCACCCCCAGCAAGAACCTTGCGTACCTTGGCAAAGTTGCATTGCGGAACAGGAACTCCAGCAGAAGGCCAAGTTCATCAGTTCCCAAATTCCCAATGCATGTCATGAGCTTTCTCCTTGAAACTAGCTCTTCCATAACAGCAACAACACTTCTCGTGTTGTTTTTCACTAATGCTGAAACTAGAGCATCCTTGTGCCTGAACTTTCTCAACAACTTATCATGCTCTGCGAATTTCACTTTCTTAGGCTTCGCGATTACAAAGTCACCCTCCTTGGCCTTCTCACCCTGTCCACGGAGGAAGTACCTATAGAAATTTGGCCTCAACACTGGCTTCTCTGGGGCAGGCGAAACCCAATCAATATCGCCATTAACAGCCTTGCTCCCTTCTTCTTCCTCATCCACCGCCTTCTTTTTCTTCTTGCCCATATAAATCTTCCCTTTCGCAGACCCAGCCACCAAAACCGTGCCGCAGGGTGAGCATGCCACAGACAGCAGTGGCTGAGGGTGCCGGATTGAGTGTGTGATCTTAAGCTTCCCAAAATCAAAGATTTTCACATACCCATCAATCCCAGCACTAAGCAGCCGAGTCTCACCAGTGTTGGCCATCTTCCCAAGAGTGAGAGCCATCACCGTCTTAACATGGCTCTCCACTGAGTGCACAAGCCTGCCGCCACCAATGACGTCCCAAATCTTGACCACGTTCCCTCCGGCGGTGGCCAGCAGCCCACCAGACGGCAGGAACAGCACGCTCTCCACCAATTCCCCATGCGAGAAGGACAACGACGGGCCACTATTTCCCGTACGAGCATCCCACAGCCTGACGGTGCGGTCATAGGAGCCGGTGGCGAAGAGGTTGTGGTCGGCAGGGGACGCCGCACCGCCACGGATGTAGTCCCGGTGCGCGGCAGGGACACTGAAGACTGGCGTCTCCGAGGGCACATCCCAGTACGCGAGAAGCGCGTCGTCGCCGGCGGTGAGGAGGTGGAGCTTGTCGCCGCCGGCGACCGGGTACCGGACCACGCGGGTCTCAGCGGCGTGGGCGCGGAGCGTACGGAGGGGCCCCGCCGCGGCCTTGTCCGCGCGGAAGACGCGAACGACCCCCTTCTTGTCTCCGGCGGCTAGGAGGGCGCCGTCGGAGCGGAAGGATGGGGAGAAGGCGAGGTCGCCGGCGACGTTGATCTTGCGGAGCGGCTCGAGGGGGTCCCCGGAGAAGAGGTGCAGGGCCGTGGACCAGGAGGCGGCGAGCTTCGGGGCGGCGCTGGCCGACGCGGGGGCGAAGGTGAGGTCGGTGACGGGGAACTCGCTGCCGGAGACGAGCTCGGAGGAGCGGAAGGAGCGCCAGTAGGAGGCCTCGGGGGAGGCGCGGGAGGCGGCGCCGCGGGAGGGGAGGAGCGCGGTGTTCGGTGTCGCGGGGAAGAAGGGCTTCGATGTGTCGGCGGCCATGGCGGCGGCGTCGGCGGCGGCGGTGGGGGAGAAACCCTAGCGGGGAGAGGGGAGGGGTTTATGGGTTTGGTGGTAATGGGCCGGCGAGCAAGGGGAAGACCAACGGTTTTGTTTCCTTTGCGAATTTTCGATTCCGAAAAATAGACTGGCCCGGTGAGTCGCGTGCCCCTACACTGTTTCTCCATTTTTGTTTGTTTTGTGGTTCGAATGGGGTGTACTGATCTGGGATGTGTGAGAGGCTGCAGGTTTCGACCAGGAGAATAGGAATTTGGTGAGATTGTGGAGCCAATTGGGAGCGGATTGAAGGGATCGAGTCTTTTCTGCGTTTCCCCTTTTTGGCAGCGGTTATTGGTGAAAGGTTTCGCTGATTTCTGCTACGATTTACCTGGGTTTGAGTGAGCTCCTGACTGATTATCCGGAATCCAGTTTGCATTCTACGGACTTGTCCCAATGTATTGACAGTTCTAAAATATTGATTCAGGTTTCAGTGGATAATATGTTGTATGTAATAACGATAATAGTGTCATGTTTGTTTCATAAACAAATGGTGTTCAAAATTGAGACAAATATTGAGGTATAATCTTTTGTTTATTAATTTTCTCACTGGTTGTCAATGTCATGAAAGAGATTTCTTCATTCCAAGGTGTTTATCAAGGAACGCAGGCCATCAAAGGCTCATGTTTGAGCATGCAGGAGTCATCTCATAGATTGATGTGTTGTAGGATGTCACTGCCCTCCGTCAACCATCACAAGGGCCTACTTTTGGAATCAAGGAAAGTGCAGCTAGAGGTGGTTACAGCCAAGGTATACCGATGCGTTAGTTGTTCAGTCTTCACTCTCGGTCACTGCAGCCTTCGAAAATTTCGATTTGGTAAGCCTGCTGCTATTATCTCTTTGGCATGGACTATGCATCGTGCTATGCTAGCTCTGATGATTTGAATGTGTGGATATAGAGTTTATGAGAACTAAGTTTTCTCCACCGGGATAAACAGTGCAAACCATGGAATCTAATGTTTTGATCTTTCTCCTTTAGATTCAGCACGCTTGGAAGATGCGCTGAGAGCAGACCGTGGAAAGACGAGTGCAATCTAATGTTTGTAGGCACTATGATGTTTCCCTAAAAAAAAAATCATTGTGTTTAATAACTGATAAATCAATAGCAATAGGTCATACCTGTTACTGTTTCTATTTGAAGCATTTTCTATGCTCCCTGATTCTGATTATATTTTAATCTTGAATTTTATATAACATTTAGCAATCATGAATGTACTATTACAATTAATTAGAACTTCTAAGATTGTGTGTTAAGTAATGAGTCTGATAATTGGGCTTATCCAGTTTCTTGTCAAATGCTTAAAGGCTGGTTTTGTTCTATAGTTAGGAAGCAAAAGGAAATTACATAAAAAAAATGTAAATTACAAAACTGCTTGGTAGAATTGCGCGTGAGCGATTAGGATCATGAAGAAAAAACATCATCTATCTTATGGTGCTTTTCTCTCGAGAATCACTCGTTTGTTGATCAAGGAAGATCAATTAAGGGACATATCCTCTCACCAAGTGAGATTTGCCTCTACAGCTCAATTGTAGACTAAGAGAATCAACTCTATCATGATACGATTACTCATCAGTTTACATCCCCACTACTCTCAAGTCTCAAGTGACAAGTCCCTCAGTTTGAAGCTTATGGCCATGTCCAGAGTACTTTACATGGTGAAATCATGCCTGCCTATTTTCATGGCAAATGAATCTGCTACGTCAACCATCCAAGCAAGCGCTCTAAATTACAGTGATCTCGTAGCCGACTCCCCACACGGGCTCACCCCGTCGTCCAGTGGGACCTCATGGTCGATTCACGGACGACGACTGCGTCGGCGTCGCCTCAGCGGCCATCCGTTGCCTTCCCGACCACGAGGACTGCGTGGCCTGATCTGATCTCGGTGGCGCCTTCACGAGCAGGGCACTCTCCCGGTCGTCAAACCAGCCGCAGGAGCACCCCGTCATTAACAGAGTAATTAACGGAACAAAACGCTAATTTGCTTTGAGATGTGCAACTTTTCTTTTTCGAAAGCATAGAAGCACGAGCTAAGGCCGGTTTTCACAGACTCTGCTAGCTGGAGTGGTCACGCTTTGTGTGGGAGGTACGAAAGTATTAACTTGAAACTCTATTCTTCAAGCTAAAGCTACGAGTCACATGCAGCTATGTTTTGTTATTTTGCGATTACACAATACAATTTAGACACTCGCAACGTACGTATAACCCTACGTACACAAATCTTACCTCTATAATCAATTTTAAATGAAAATGGTCTTGGCCTAGTGGTTAAGGCACCCGAGTAGCACCTTTGAGGTCCTGAGTTCGACTCCCGATGGGAGCGAATTTTCTAGAATTTAATGACATTTGTGCTTTCAGCGGTAGGCGACGTGGCCGTCGACAGCGAGGCGTCAGTGGTGATTTCGGGAATCTGAAAAATTTGCCGGCTCAGTCTTCGAAGATGCTCATAGGGATAGAGTTTGCGTATGTGCATGCGTTGTGAGTGTCTGAGTTGTACTGTGTAATTTTTCAAAAAAAATCATTTTCAAGACTGAACCGGCAAATCTTCAAGATTGATGAAGTCACCACTCGCGTTTCGTTTTCGATGGAAACATCGCCTACTACTAAAAGCACAGCGCCTTTAAATCTTAAAAATTCACTCCCACAAAAAGTTGAACCGAGCATCTGAGGTGCTATCTCTTGTAACCACTAGGCTAGCACATGCAGCTACGTTGATCACTGATTTTTTTTTTCCATCAGTACTGGTTACTCTAGAAAAGAAATGAGAGAACTGATGCTGTTGGCACTTGGCAGGACAGTGAATAAAGCTTCAGAGTTCAGTCCCGAGTCCATAAATAGAAGCCCTGTTCGTTTGTTTTAGCGTTAAATTTTAGAGGCCTCTAAATAAAAAGAATTTAGTACTAAATAAAATTTAATGACAAAATCTTTTTACAGATGGGTTAATCTTTACGAGACGAATCTAACGAGCCTAAGTAAGTTATGTTTTGCTACAGTCATGCTACAGTAACCATCGTCTAACAACGGATTGCTTACCCTCGTTAGATTCGTCTCGCGAATTAGACTAGGGGTTCTGCAGTTAGTTTTGTAATTAAATTTTATTTAATACTCTTAAATAATAAGATTTTTTTTTTAGACCCCTCTAAATTTTAGACCTCAATGAAACGAACACCCTCTAAGACTATTGTTACAAGAGTAGTGCCTTCGTTTATTTCTTGAGAGTTTACTGGTGGACGAAGCTACCACTAACTTTATAGAAAACTATGTGCGGGATTAGGATGCATCCAGGAAAAATATGATGTAATTTCTATTAGATCGGGCAGAAGTACTTCAAGAGCCTGGGTTCTAGATGATTGAGATTGGGATCATGCAGCCAAAATACCATCTCATCTCTAATAGGACAGCCCACCACTTGACTTACTGCAACCAGGAAACTGAACTGTTTGCAAGGGCGCTAAAAGCAGAGTCGGACTCTCTTTTCTTTCTCTGCAGTTTTGAAAAAAAAATGGATGGGAAAACAGCCAACGCCTTATGCAGAGTGGGGATTAGCAATTTTGGATGGGAGAAAGCCTCAATACGTATATGGGGTTATTTTTGCTGATGTTCATTTGTTCCTAAGAGGAAACAAATAAATTCATGATGTTTACTCATATGCAGCTATATTGATCTCTCATTGCCCCCCATCGGTTTTGGTTACACAAAAAAGGAAATGAGAGAACCGTTGCCACTGGCATGACAGTGAATGAAGCTTCAGAGTTCGGTGCCAAGCCCATAAACAGGACGAGAGTAGGCCAATAGGGTGCTCTAACTCCTTGGGTTTAGTGATGGATGATGCTATCAAAGACATTGGAGAACTGCTTATGCATCCAGGAACAATATTATGCTACCATGATGTATCCGGATACTATTACGGTCCAAAATAATGGCCATTAGTTCTGGACAACTAATAGCCATTAGTTTGAGGGCATATTAGTAATTTTCTTATTAATTAATGAACTTATGTTTTATTAATAATAATGAGTTAGATAATTCAACCCTAACCGGCTAACCTTAGGAACTAATAATAATGAACTAGATTGATCAACAACATGAATTGAACAAATTATAAATTTGATTTTATTTTTAAAACAAAATTATTATTACAAATTTATCACGTATTATTTTTTTCGATATTACCTTTACTAATAGCCATCAGTAGTGGATTCTTGATATTAAATCTAAATCGTCGGATTAAACTAATGGTCATTATTTTGGATCATAAAACTGCTCAAAACAAAATGTTTGTTCTGATGGAAGATATAGGATTTTAGGTACTCTCCTGCAACTTTCTTGCAAACTGCTCGGTAGAATTGCGTGTGTGGAATTAGCGACAAAAACCATTTATGCGGAGTCTTATGCAGTCTTATGCTGCTTATTATCTCTTGAAGATGACACGTCTGTGATCAAGGAACATCAATTAAGGGACACGAATTTGTGTGAACATGGGTGCTTTAGTAATCGTTTCTTATCCTCTCACCACGTGAGATTTCCCGTTACAGCTCAATCTAGAGCAAGAAAATCAACTCCTTCTCTATCATGATCCGATTTCCGATCCCTAGCTACTCTCAATCATGCCTGCTTATTTTCATGGTTAAATGAATCTGTGACGGAAACTATCCAAGAATCCGATATTTATTACACTAATAACTAAGATTATTCACAACTAAAAAGAAGCCGACTGCACGTGCTTGCGTAGAAGGGGCTAATTGGTTTGACACCATTCATAAAAGGTGAAGTCTAGGAAACAGCATTAGTAAAGATGGAGTCCTCCAAACACCATTAATAACCATCTTTTTTAACACCCGCCAACACTCTTTTCCTTTTCCGTCATTTTCATTTTTTTTATTAGTGGTGTTTGGAGGACTCCATCTATAGACAACCATCTTATTAGTGTTGTTTGAAGGACTTCATTTTTACTAATGCTGTTTTCTGGACTCCGCCCCTTATGGATGGTGTCAAACCAATTAGCCCGGGTACAACGAGGTGTGAGCGCATGCATGTGGCATGAGTCGGCGGAGTGGTGAGCGCCTGTCCTGCGGGCCGCGAAAGTAGCAGGTGTGCGGGGGAGTCCTTTTGCCTAAATACAGGGGCGGGCCCAGCTCTATTCATGGGTATTCAGTTGAATACCCATTATTTTGGATAATTTTCTTTGTGTATATAACATGTATTATGTATATGTGTACAAAAAGTAAATAAGTAACATATATCAATCCATGTTTCAGCCCAAAAATTGTACAACCCATCTATAATCTATTTCCCACCCACCAAACTCTCACCAATTAGTGTTTCTATGCTTCTACGTGCTCAATTTCAAGTTTGGATCAATTTTGTGTTTGTCTTCGATATGATTTTGACGCAATTTGTATTGAATTTAAGTAAGCATGATTTTTTTTTGCCGCGCTTAGAAATTTTGAATACCCATTCTTCAAATTCTGCGCCCGCCACTGCCTAAATATCGCTGATGCAACTTGATTAAACAGGGGTGCCGTGCTGAAGTTCTCTCTGATATGCATCGACTCGACGACTCACCTTCTTTGACTGCCTTGACTTCTCCTTTTCCCAGCTGCCATCGTGGCTGGTGAAGTACTGGTGATCACGCTCATGGTTCTACAATCAGAGTTTCAACGGGGGAGGTGAGTCCCCATATATAACATCCATGCGCCATTTGAACCACTAGTCCTCCGCACCGAAGGTTTAGGGATTATAATAGTTTGTGAGTTTCAGCAAGGCATGTAAATGGCAGCCTGGTGACTACTAATACAGGCATAAAAAGAGTTTTTTTTTTCTTGGGCTATTGGCTTCATAAAAAGAGTATTTGAGCGATCAGCACTGCCTTTCGAGCTGGATATGATCTGAAGTTTTGACTCGAAAGTCTCTCCTTCAATCTAGAGTTAGTCCAGCCAGCGGCCGCAGGCATAATCACGCTTCCATGAAGATTACTGCCGTGCAAGTAAGCAACAACCACTTGCTCATATAAATATGGTTCTTCTGTTTTGTTGGATCTGTTATGTGTTTTGTTGGATCTGTTCTGGATCCTTTTCTGCATAACATACCCAGGGTCTCAATGATTCACGTGTAGAAAGATATGCACACCTTATCTAGTCCTAAATTGTTGTTTATGGACGCAAACGAGCTTTGATATGGTAATACAGCACTACGGAAAAACCTATATTTACCAAGTGTAAACATCTTTGCCGAGTGTATTTTTTTGGACACTCGGCAAACAACGTATTTACCAAGTGTCAATAAAAAAACACTCAGCAAAATAAATGCACTCGGTAAAAAATAGGAGTTTGCCGAGTGTATTGTTTGGCACTCGGCAAAGCAAAATTCAAACCATATTTTGAAAGCTTAAACGAATTCAAATTAAAAAATATTGAACTACAAAGTTGTATAACTTCTCAAGATATAAAATTCTTATTTAGATTATTTTTTATTCAACAAAGTGGTAATAAAGTTGTTCACAAAATCTACATTTATCATAGAGTTTCATGAAATTATAAGACAAATATATAAGATTTGAGAACAATGTTACTACTACTATGTCGGATGAACATATGACCAAATTAAAATTTGTATATCCTCATATGTCTTACAACTTTGTAGTTCAACATTTTTTTAATTCAAATTAATTTTGCTAACTAAAAATACATTTTAAGTTTGAATTTCTCAAATTTGAAATTCAAATTTTGTAAACGACCTCGGATGGAGAAAATACCAAAATAAAATTTGTAGTCCTCCACGAAATCTAAAACTTTGTAGTTGACAACTTTCGTATTTGAGATTGTTTAACACCGTAAAATAAACGCACAAAGAAAACAAGAAAACACAAGACGCCACGTCAGCGATCCATGCCTTCAAAATGGTGGCCTCCCATTGGTCCAAAAATAAACACCCGGATCCCTCCCTAAAAAAAATCAACCGGCCTCTCTCCTTCTTCCTTATCTTTTTCCTTTATCTCTCTCACGTCCTCTCACCTATCTCTCTCTCTCTCAACGGACTCCACCCGCAACGGACTCGAGGCAGGGCCGGTCTTGAGATTTTGATGGCCCGGGGCGGAATGTAAATTGGGGGCCCTCGGTATAAACATCGAGCTACTATAACGAAGCGTCATGGTGGACACTTATCCTAAAAATCTTCATCAAATGAGCCCTATAGGTGGATATCTCACTTAAGGCATTTAATACTTTTGCGCAAAAAGAATATTTTGTATCCAGCAAAAATTACTAGCGTATAAGAATCAACGTGTTTTTTCAAAGTCTGTTCATAAATTAATAAAAAAATAGCATCAGGATAATTCAATGAGCTTGAGAATGCTCTGATTTGCAGTATACAATCATGAATATAGTGATTGTACACCTAATTAAATCTGGAGGAAATCCATCACATTAACAGAGCATTTTCGAATAGAAAATCTGGAAACATAGATAAAATTTAATGATATGAGAACCATTCTTGTTTGTTTGTTACCTGTTTTTCCAGTCTTGGTGAAATAAACGTTTCGTAAGTCATGGAGAAAGTAGGAACCTTGCACCAATGAAATCAAGGTCTAATTACGAATCAGCAAAATAAAAATAAAAAATTACGAGGAAGCAATAGCTACACTTACCGCTGTCCGCTCACCTTATTAGATCTGTTGGCTCATATGCACATATGCGGAACTGCAGCAGGCCATGCCGGCACACATTATTAGAACTTAAAGCCTAATATTAATGGAGCGATGGCCGTTGCCAAATGAGAGGAGCCGATCCAGAGGACCTGATGCTATCGGAACGGGACGCCGACGGCGGAGGAACGTGCGAAGTAGTTTTAGCCTTTTAGGTATTCGTCTTGTGTGTTGCTGGGCTTCTCTACGCCTAAAGGAAACGTGCGTCGTAGATTTAGGCCTATGGGCCATGTGGATAGGACACAGGATGAGGCCCCATAGTTTTTGGGGGCCTGGGACGGCTTGCCCCGTTCGCCTCCCCTCAGGGCCGGGCCTGACTCGAGGCAGCGGCGGCGGCCCCGACCTCGGAATGGCGCGGCCCCGGCATGCATGGCACGGGCAGCAGCGCAGCAGCGGCACGGTTGCGGCGCCCACAGTTGGAGTTTGGCGGAGCAAGCAGCTGCGCGGCAGGGTTGCGGCGGGCGGCGGCCCCGGCCTGGGGAAGCGGCGCTCCCTCGGCTGGCGAGGCGCGGCGTGAGCGGCAGGCGCGGTCCGTGCGACGGCGG